>JAUPFT010000031.1:34094964-34622464 GCA_036936625.1 Parnassius smintheus behrii | reverse complement strand
CCATCCACGCAACAGTTATAGTAGGACCGTCGTTTTACAAATATTATTTATATTATAATATTTATATTATAATAGATATATAGTTGCCGACACGAGTCGTGAGCACAGATAAACTGTGGTGGGAGGTAGGTACACTGTCGGGCAAAATTATTGGGTACCTTTATTATTTCAATTCGTAATTGAATATTTTCGCCGACTTTTATGAAAATGTTTACTCGAACACATCAACTTTTACTTTGATACAGTAATGTTGCAGATATTCGTGTCCGTTATTTTATTATCTAATATAAAGTATTTAATGTATATCTGGTAGTTAGAATTCATTATTTTAGAAGAAGGAAGAGGTGATATGCCTTCCATAAAATCTGATGTTGCGGTGCGCCGTACAGTAGCTACTGAGACATTAGTCGCCTAAGCAGTCTGTTTATATACGTCTGTGATGTTTTTCGCAGTACCTAATTTTTCCATGTAACTAAACACTGAATAGAATATTTGTCGGGATTGTCTATTTTACAGCGAATTCTTCGTTATCTGCATATTTAGACCAAAATCTGAACACTCAAATTATAATAACAAGGAATACTAAAAAAAAAACAAATAACAACGAGGTAACAAAAACAATTAACGAAAATAATATAACTAATTAAAAAAGTTATCACTAAAATTATTGCTCTGAAGTGTACGAAATCCGAATGATACGTTCGAAACCAATAGACGACGAGAATCGACTGACGAACCAATCACGTTGAACGTCAGCGTGGTCAACGTCGTGTCCTCCAATAAAAAGTGTGCTCACGACTTATGTCGGCAATCGTCGTTGTTGTCCTCTGCAGGGCATAATGCCGTGCAGGTGTCGGGCCCCGGGGTGTACCCCTTTACCCGGATGTTCCTCACGGCACACTACAGTGTGCCGGTCCTTGGCGCCTTGATGTTACAGGCGTTGTATTTAGCGACTTTTGTCGCAGTCGGGTAAATTGTCATTAATGTTGGTAATCTAAATAATTGTGTTTAACACAAATTATTTTGTCGAAGTTGGCCTTTCTGCGGCATTGTGGGGTTTACTCGACTCCCTAATCTATATAGGGAGGAGTTCACTTGGATAGGGTCGCCCGTCCGGCGGCCGTGAGTGCAACGGCGCGAAGCCGTTGAAGTGTTCATGTGGCCCGTTGTCGGCGCGGTCGAACATACCGCGCGCCAGCCGGACCACGAATTCATGTAGGCTCTCCATCTTTAAGTTGGCCGCTATAACGTCGTTACGGACGTAGCGACCCGCTCCGACTATAGTTCGTAATGACAAACTCTGCTGGGCCTGAAGTCGCCGCTTCTGATGATCGCTCAGGAGTGCATACCAGGCCGGAGCAGCGTATGTTAGCAGGGGTCTTATATATGTTTTATAGATAGTTAGCTTCGACTTTGTCGGTAACTTGGATGTTAGGACAGGGCGGAGCATTGCCCGCGCACATCGAGCTTTGCATATAGCAGAGTCGACGTGCGCAGTCATACGCAACATCCTGTCAATCCGACATCCAAGGTAGCTCACGGCCTTCTCATATGCGATCTCATGGCCTCCGAGGGTTAGCGGTGGTGGTAGATTTCTATAGCGGCGAGTGAGTAGAGCGGTCGTCTTGCTAACATTGACGGCCATCCTCCACTCATCCAACCATGGTGGCAGCAGGTCCAGCAGACGTTGCATCTTGGCAGCTGCAATGTGGGCTCTTCTGGACGACGTGAAGTATGCGCTGTCATCCGCAAAAAGCGCTAGTTCGACGTCGTCCTCCCAGTCGGCAATTATACTATATAAATTATTAATAGAATCAGGCGTTACTTTGCGGAAATCCATTATGTTAAAGTTAGTAAGAATTACTTCGCCCAAATCCGCTCAATAATCAGAATCATATTGAGTGGATGTGGGCGAAATATTTACAAAAATCTATTTACGCCTAAGCAGCGTTAAAATACCACATTCAATCGCCTACAACGCGCTAGCCCCGACTGCGTCTTTGGCCCGGGCCGCTTCTCGCGATTGTAGCACATAATAAAATAATAGTTACAAGAAATTGTAGGTAATTATTTCACGCAAGTAGCGAGAGTGACAGAGGCCTGGCACAGGCGACTATCAGGTCAGTCATGCGAGTTGACTCGAGTCACTCGAAATCCAAGCTGCAGCTGTCTTAAATATTACTCACGTGCGAGTAAAATGAAAGCTACTCGAGTGGCTGGAGTGAAACACGGCCCGATTGCCATAACTAGCGTAGACGCGTGCGAGACGTCTGGCACTGATCGCCAATCTACTCATTTGCCAAGCGTGGCGATTGAGGTAAATCCGGCGATTGAGGCTTAACGGGAGAGGCCCATGTCCAGCCATAGACTTTTCTTCAATAATGAAGAAAAAAATTTCCTTCATCATCAGCGGTCTTGTCTGCCGGTGCCGCCCATGGCTAATGCCACTTTTGGAAATACTGATGCACTGGTTTACATGATAAAATAATGATTATTAGGTATATATAATACAATCAAATTTATAAATACACGTCTGTATACATATTATACTTAGTCGGGTCATAAGTTCTGTCAAAACCTTATATATATTATTTAAAATTTTTGAATATTGGCTAGATGAACAAAACCAATTTCAAAAATATAACATGTGCACTTGCCGAAAATAAAAAGACATTAATTTTCATTCATTTTCAAATACGGAGTGGTCGAAGAAAGAAGATACGAGTAGCGGTTATCGCGTTGCAACGCTGTGGTTTCGCGCCAAGAGATTTTCAATATTCTACAAAAATTGAAGATAACCCTACGATTTGTTTATCGCACTATCAAACGATTCAGTTCACTGAAGATTCAAGCTTCGAAGATCGTAAGAGGAAAGGCCAACCTCGTACAAAGGACACCCGGATACTCGCGATCATCAAAGCAGTGAAGGCACGAATCCGAGGGTTCAACGAGCACATTATCCTTCGTCACTCATGCTTTGGCTTGGAGTCTCATATTCGGGCTTAAGTAAGGTGTTTTTCAGTTAAAAAGGTGTAAAAACCAGTGCCGAGGTGTACCAACATACCGACCTAACAAATATAGTGGAAGCTCTTTCTCAAACTGTGATCAAAAACAGACATTGAATATTCCAACAGGACTCTGCACCTGCTCATAGGGCACGAAGCACGCAAAACTGGTTGACCGCCCATGGATTTGACTTTATCGGACATGAAGGAAAGCCCTCTTCTAGTCCAGATTTAAGCCCACTGGATTATAAGATATCCTCATCAGAATTTGGTATCTCTCCGAGCATAAAGTAGCGGCAGAATAGATATGAGTGTGGTGCGTGCTGCGATTGATGATTGGCCGCGTCGATTAAGGGCATGTATTCAAAACAGGGGAGTAAATTAGAGGAGAGAGTAAATTACCTTTCATTTCATATATAATTTCTATATAACTATCAAAAAGTGTATCAATATTATAAAAAGTTTTGGACAGAACTTATGACCTAACTAAGTACATATCTGAGCGTGACGGTCACGCGTGTTCAGTGCTTCTTTCCCCGTCCCAACAGTGCTCAACGCGCCTAAAGAAATTTTCACCTAATGCCACTGTTAGATAAATTAGGCTTTAGGAATTATTAGGTAGTTAAGTATTTTCGGAACCTAAGACCACGACGATGTTCTTCTAGCAAATTTCGCCCTCAGCTACGTCTTCCAAATGCCGCAGCAAATCGACAGAAAATAATAACGCCACAGCTAGGGTTGCCTCTAGTGTAATATGTATTATTATATTACTTCAATATTAAGGGTTAGTTCAATGAAATGCCATCAAAAACTTGTAAAAAAATGTAACATGTAATACCTACCAAGTCGATTGATTTATTCAGTATCTACTTAAGGGTCCTTCTGTCGTAAGTTATTACGTGATTACCAAACCTTACAACATCTTATAGTGACCGTATCAATATTAAAAATCTTTTATGTTTTAAATAAATACATTGACTGATATACCGTGTTTATACAATGCCTGCTTGGTTACTGAAAATTCAGGCTTCTAGTTCTATCCACAACGAAGTTATAGGAGTCGAAAATACCCTGAACTGCTTCGAGAAAAGGATGGTACCGCAGTGCCGCTTTTTTTGCTCGACTTGGCTGGGGCACTGCCGTGCCCCAGATTGTTAATTATAATTTTAAGTGCTGATTTAACACGAGCTCGGCGGTGACGGAAATCATCGTGAGAAAGACTTGTATGTCTAAGAAATAGGAAAAAAAAATTCGAAGACACAAAGTTCGCCAACATGCATTGGAACAGCGCGGCGGACATTTCTTGCCCTAAGAACCCTCTCAGAAATGTGAGGAGGCCTTTTCGCAGCAGTGGGACGTATATAGATTGTAAATTTATATTTGTTTACATAATAAAATAGTCTTACAGAAGAAATACTACATTTTTACAGGCTCAATATTTGATATAAGAAAGTCGGTAATACTAGCCTACTGAGGCACACTCCACCCATCCAGCTATCTACCTATGCCCAATGTAAAATGCTTAAGTAATATGGTAGGCACAGACCACCCAGTGGTCTGTGATGGTAGGTTTGCTACTTGTGAGAAACAGGGAGTCTCAATAACACCTGACCCAAAACACCAGCATTTTGTTTGTACACTAATGTTGGTTCAAACTGGAATTTTAGCCCAAGAATACAATCATAATATGTTAATTCTGGTCTGACAGACAGAAAAACTATATTTTATTTTATTTACCACTACAAAAAGAATAAAAAGTTTGAATCAAATTTGAAATTATAATTTTAGAATCAAGACTAGGTGGATATGATTTGAATTTTGATAGATTTTAAATAATTCATTAATTTGATTCAAAATGTTTTCATTATTTGTAAAATATCAGTGCCATAGGTTTCTACTTCATAAACATGATATTATAAGATGGTGTAAGGCGACCTTCATGTTATATGTTCTATAAAATAATTCTAATTCTTTCTTTCTCCATAAACCTTATAAAAATTAAAAGTGAGCTATGCCTAGCATTGAAGGTATGTAACATACCCATCTACATACAGTTTGTACGTCAAAGTCAAGAATTTGACTTACCCAAAATCAAGACAATATTCCAAAATGCATTTATAAAATGCAGTGAAAGCAGGTACCTACCTATATAGTAATATATAATATACATAATCAATGTATTGATGGTCAAAATACCTAGAAAAGGTTTTCTAATGGGAAATTAGGCACCTTACTGAATTTTTTTTAAATTTCTCATCAAATTTTAAATAATAGCAATACTGCCTGCACTTCTTCAGTGTCCACTTAACAAAAGTAAAACTGTTGCATCATAAGAAGCATAAAGTTAGTAATTAAAGTTACAGTATATGTAAGTCCCATTGCTGGGCACAGACCTCTCATTTCTAAGAGGGTTAAAATGTTATAAAAGACATTTTTAAAAATAAATACATAGTATGATTGCCACAGCAATATTTTTCATGATTTGATAATGCTATGACTAGGAAAAATAGCATACAATTTATATGTGGTGTTTTAACCCTGCAGCTATATTGTGGTTTTAACACAAACGGGTCGGCTCAACCGGGGTAGGACCACGATTTCACCAAAATAGCAGCGTAAAATAGCAGTTTAATTTTGTATAGTGATTCTAGAGAACCGAAGACCCATTTTACTGCATAAGAGACATTCCATTTTAGTCCTCAGGAGAGACAATGCATCTACATTTTGATTCTTAATCGAGGATAAGTGTAGATGTCTATGGGCCACACCGTCCACTTACCATCAGGTGGACTGTGTGCTCATATATCACCATTATTCTGTTAAAAGAAATGGAACTCATTTTCCTGTCTGGGTTGCTCCACATTTACCTTTTGCAACTAGTGCCAATGCATCCACTTCCTGTTCTGGTTTGAAAAATATGTAGCTATGGAGAACCCGTTTAATCAAATGCTGTAAAACAATACATCTGTAGCCTAGTTTGTTTGAAGTTAGTGACTGTGTCCATGGGTTGCATTAGCCACTTACCATCAGGTGGACTACCAGTCAATTACTTGTACAAATTACTTTCATGGTATAAAAAGATATTCTAATGACTATGATAGCTTGTCTGCTAGCTGGATATATTGCAAACTATATATCCAGCTAGCATAGGTAGGTAACATAGGTTATTTTGGGCTAAAACAAAATTGTATACGTCATCGTAGTTACATAATCATTTCTACAAAAATATTATTAACAAATATGTAGTACATATTTAGTTATTATTCTTAAATGTAAATAAATTTATTAGTATATAACCGTGATAAATTATGTCATTAAAAATAAATATTAAAATATTATTGAATAATTTAAATAGGTAATAAGAGACATTCTTTCGAACGCAATTCATTTTTGAAAATAGAAATTGGTACTTACCATTTTCAATTGTCTTCGGAAAAAGTCTATTCATTTCACTAATACATTCCAACATACTTTTCGAAGGGAACATTGTAGTCTGAAATATCACAAAAACATAATTATGCAATTTTTTCTTTTGTTTACGACAAAGTTATAAATAAATTACTATATTTAATCAGCCATCTTCCCTCCCCTTTCACTCATATTCACAACACAGCATAGATTCTACAGTTTTCAATTTTTAATCAATTTAGAAACTTACAATTATAATGTGTTTTTAAATTACAAAATTTGGGTGTTTTAATTTACTTTATTTTTATAAATAATATATATAAATCGTAATTTGCGTAGCTAAGAAGTTGTTTATATTTTTACAGATTACAAATTGTTCGTAGGCACTTTACCATAATTACCTAAGAAGAAGTTCTATTGAATACTAAAAATAACATCGCTAAAATTATTTTTTTTAACTCGTACTAAAAACAGCAGTCAAAATAATTATTTGTTGTCATTAATGAGATAGGTAATAAGAATTTCTAGATTTTGTTTATTTTGTATATCCAAACGACAAATACACTGATTTTTACACATTTAATGATTTCTTAAATTTACGCGAACACTACACATTGAATAAAACTAAATTTACGGATTCTATCGCGTTTATTTAACTGATTATACTTATTCCCGACGTTTCGGGTGCTTTACAGCACCCATGGTCAACCCTTGATCGGGTGCTTTACAGGAAACGTCAGAAATTAAAAATAAGTAAAATCAGTTAAATAAACGCGATAGAATCTGTAAATTTAATTTTATTCAATTGTACACATTTAGTTAAAGGTTTGGGAGCGGTTCATTACAATATATTATTTACTTATTTCAGAACCTTTTAAAACAGGTCTTGAACTTTTGTTGTAATATACAATAAAATGACTTAATCACTATCGAGAATAATTAAACAATTTGATTTCAAACGCTATGTAAAAATGTAATAATTAAACAAGTTAAGATATAAATAATAAATGAAGTTAAGATATAAATAATAAATGAATTATATAACTTTTACCTGCAAATATTTCACTAATTTCAACAATAGCAACCTTTCCTCCATAAGTTTGCAAACAGAATGAAAATATTCGTTTATTCATCGGTCGGCTCGTCGCTCGTCGGTCGCCTTTGAACAACATCAAAGGAAGCCGCATCCCTGATTGTCTAGTAGAGTTGGTAATTGCACAGAATAAATAATTAATTGGTAATATCATCTTTTGATCCCAATTTGATTCTAGTTAGCATATAAAAATTCGAGTAAGCAATTTAGGGCTGAACTTGTTAAAATAATAAACTTACCGTTTATTATTTACTAAATTTTCCTTAATATTTTTAAAATAAATAATAAATAAATGAATATCACTTTATTTCCACATTTGAAAAAACATGTTTACATATAAACTAGGTACCTATCTTAATTAAATTTAGGCAATCGGAGGTGACTCAGCTTTTACTTACATGGAACTAAGATCCTATGAAGCGCTGGTTTTCAGACACTCCTACCCTCATACCTCCCTGAGATGTTACATGCTTAGTGTCGTAAGAATTGCGAGTTCCCCAATCACCTCCACCATTATAATTAAACTTTTCACAACACAAACACTCATCTAATATTATAATTAAACTTTAACATATTATGGTTGTGAAATTTCTTTTTTTTTAGTTGGATAGTAGCAACGTTTTATAGAGAAAATGATAATAAATAAAATTTTACTAGTTTGTTATTGGTTTTAAAAATATTTTTTTTAACAAAATTCAGTATTACCTAATATTATATTATAAGTTATTATAAAAAGTTATAAATATCTGTATTGCTGTACTTGCGTAATTAAGTAATATTTTTTTAAATGCGCCGAGCTACGCTACGTATCTTTATTTATTATACTGTGGTACTAAGTACTAACTAGAGCCGAGAAACTTCAAATAAAAACCGACTCTGTTTGTGAAAACCTAGCCGACCAAACTCAATGAGGGCCGCCGACAAACATTTGACCGTGTAAAGAGTTCTAGCAATGACCCAGTAGATGGCGCTAGAAGTATAATCGAGGTCTCGTGCACAATTATCGTTAATACTATGCTAAAATGTAATACTATAGTAAGTATCAACTCTGAAATTGTAAAACAAAATATTTTATTTTAATTTATATTAGTGTTACTTTCTGATTTTTACAAAATCTTAAAATTTCATTCATCAATCAACAGGTTGCGCCTATGGCAGTGGTCTCCAATTAGTTTCGCTCTGGGTCCGTTTTAAGAAATGAAATGACCATCGTGGTCCGCACATTTTATTTATAAGAAAAAATATTTATTAAACAAATGTAATTAAGGAAATAACAAAGGTATTTTATTACATAGGTATCAATGCGAAAAATGACATTTTTTGTTGCGAATTATCTGTCTGTGTGTAATTATGTGTGTAGTTTGGAGTAAAATTGGTGCAAGCTATTGACATTAAAACCTGGAGATGTCCAGTAGTAAGTCGAGATCGAAATTTATTCTTAATGAACTTCATCTTCGAAAATGCTGCTTCACAAATATATGTCGATCCAAACAAAGTAGTTTCAAAGCTAAATTTTTGTAATTCTGGATATTTATTACCACACACAAATTTTATCCAGAACTCTTCACTGGAAACTACCGATTGTTTGTGTTTTAAAACTTTGTTTTTTTGGAAATCGATCATTTCCATCTGCAGAGTAGCTTTATCACTTCCGAAAACAATTGCAGCATCATTGCTCCATTTACCATCAGGATGCAGAGAGTAAATGCTGCTGAGGATTTCTACAACATTCTCAATTTTCCGTAATGAATGTCTTGAATTGGCGAACTCTTTCTCGCTCGCTCGTTACTTCGCCCGGCCGTTTTTGAATTGACGTCAACAAAGATAATGCGGGGGATACATTTTTATTAAATTACGTACAGCTCGCATCAATCTTTTTGGGGCCACGGAAGTTATTTATATCGGAAGTAGTCTTTAGTGTAAGTTACTGTGTTCTCGCGGGTCCGCACCAAGTGGGTCGGCGGTTCGGATGCGGACCGCGGTCCGCCATTTGGCGACCCCTGGCCTATGGTGACAAACGAGCACACAGTACAGCTGATGGTAAGTGGTTGCTGTGGCCCATAGACATCTAACATCTATCCTCGATTACGAATCGTAATGCAGATGCGTTGTCACCCGTGAGGGCTAAGATGGAATGCCTCGTTTCCAGTAAAAAGGGTCCCCGGTTCTCTACCTTTCTCTACACTCACCGCACGAAACACAGCAGCATTAAGCTACTATTTTAAGCTGGTTTTCTGTGAGAGCGTGTTACTTCAGGTGACTCATTATTAGTGGCATTCTTTGGGGGAGACCAAGGTATGACAGTCGATTTGTGGACAGCTGTGATGTAGAGGTACGAGAATTTCTGCTTATTTTAAGCGCCTTGAAAAAACGTGGTAGAGCCGCGCTGCAATTATAGTTCTAGCGCGAGTAGGTAAGCTCGACCTGGGTAGGACCACGCTCGAACAGAATACAAACGTAAAATAGCCAGGTCAATGCTACCAATATAGCTGCAGCATGGTTCTACCATTTATAAAAAGATGAAAGTTGTTTACTGTAACTGTACCATTATACTAGTTTTTTTGTTATAAATTTATTTCTAATTATTTTTATTCTTGGTAGGTAGGATGGATGCTCCTATTACCAACCTTTAAGTGCCAATTTCAACATTAAAATTTTGTACCTATTATTTGAATAAAGTACAATATTTTTAAAATCTTGGTTTTATCGATAGATTATATAGGTATCCAAAAGTGTAATGAATATTTATTTACATTTATATGATTATTAAGAACACTTTCAATAATGACGATGAACAAAAAAGACATAATGGCTCTAATTCCAGCAACCCTGTGCCGAATGTCAGACTAGCACAGGGTTATGCCTTCTGAGTTTTTGGTAGTTACCTATTATATGTAAGTTTTAGATGCACAGTAATAAATTCGTAACAACTTTCGAATTTTAAATCATGCGTGTCAAGAGCTCATGAGCATGAAATATAAAACAATAATTATTTTGTTTTAATATTTTACTAGGTACACTAAGCTTTCTAAAATGTTTTGGGTTTAGGAATTTTGATTTTTCTTTTGACACTAAATAGTTAATTAAAACAAATTGTGATGAAAATGTATGTACTACGTCGTATTAATCATCCAAGTTTGAGTGGTGTGCTGTAATGATGATGTTTCACCACACGTCCACAGCTGAACATGACTTCCTACATGGGCTGCTGCAAAGCACGGTTCTGGGTTACTTTGCTTTTCATGAGTTTTTCGTTTATTTACTAAGTTATAATTATTAGCTTATTTTGTCTCCTTTAAAATTTGATATACAACAAATGTCGGAAAATAAAATTTCAAATAATATTTTTGCTAAACTTTCAATTCAAAAAACCAATTTTATAACATAGACGAACTGATCTCAACTTAGTCTTAAAATAAAATGTCCTAATTAATGATATTTATTCTAGTTTATGTCAACCCTGATTTAGATTTCGTGACTGAAATTTGGTACTTCTTATTTGGTACCTTAAATCAAATAACAGCCTGACGCCTGACATTTCGCACTCGATACATACCGTACCTATATCTGATAACAGCCCCATTAATTCCCACTAAAATAAAATAATATGCTCATAAAGGACGTCATCTTTTTTGGTCCAAATATGAAAGTGCCGGCCAATAAAAAAATATTGAAACTTGTTGTTAGAACTTGTCCCCCTGAGTACTTATTATTATGACACCAAAGCTGTAGGGTCATTGTCCTTGGTTTTATTGGAGTTCAAAAATTCAACATCTTCATACATTTTCAGTGAATTTAATAAACAAAAACAAATGATTTGTTCTACCATATTTTTATTTTGAACATCGTTTAGTAAAATATATTGGTTCTTGACCTATTTCTGACAAGATAACATTTAAACCACTAATATTACTGCATAATCGGCTGGGATGCCGGGACTTTTTCCTAGAAAATGGCAATAACAATGGCCGCGCAGGTAAACACTCACGCGGACAATGGAATACGATGCAGCGAGCAGATGCCCCTCTCTTTCCCGCGAACTACCGCCATCGCGCCAGGCTCATTCGTTTGCTAGCATAGAGGAAAGTAATATATCGTACATAGAGAGCCCACTCGTGGAATTTATTGAAAACCGCAAATGTCAATTGATGTGATAAATAGCGCCATCTATTATCGCCATCCATAAACTTAACATCTATAGCTATAGCTGGCTATAGGTACTATATAGGCAATAGTAGCTTTTCCTTCATCCTTACTTATTTACTTATATTCAAGTTGATAAAGTTTTACTTGATTTTATTTTTCTCTAATAAAATCTTAGTAAAACTTTATCAAATTAAAAACAAGCCAATTAGTAAAGAGGCATCAATTTCAAAAGGTTATTGGATAAACAAAAAAACAACTTTTATTTTACAATATTATTTATTTATTTACTTTATTAAATCTCTATTATTAAATCATTAAAAAGACTTTTGACCAAAATAGAAGTGAAGCCGGGCCTTAATAAATGCATATTTATGAAAATTAAAAATACCGTCAAGGAGCTATGTACAGAAGACCGCTTATGCAGCTTAATTTTCGATGAAATGTCAATATCCCCTCAAATCCATTATAACGCTGCTAAAGACCAGATTAGAGGGTTCACATTTGATGGCAAGAAAATTGCTGACCATGTGTTGGTCTTCATGGTGAAGGGGTTAAAAAAGAAATTTAAGCAACCCATTGCGTATTATTTCACCAACTCAGTGAATAAACCTTAATTAAAAGAAATATTACAAAAAGTTATTAAGTATGTATATAGTACTGGATTAAAGGTCATATGTACTGTCTGTGATCAAAGTACAGTCAATGTAAGTGTAATAAATGACTTGGTAGAAGATACAAGAAAAAAATATTTAAGAGAAGAAAAGGAATTTAGGCATGAAATCATTGAAATAGGAAAAACAAAAGTAATCCCTCTATTTGATGTTCCACATTTACTAAAAGGAGTCCGAAACAATTTACTCACGAAAGATTTAAAATACTATGATTTTGAAGAAAAGTGCGAAAAAATCATCAAATGGGATTACTATAAGCAAACTTATGAAGCTGATAAGTCGTATGGAGAGGTGAGGTGCCTACTAAAAGTCACAGATGAGCACATCTATGTCGATAAAATTAGAAAAATGAAAGTGAAAACAGCAGCCCAAATTTTCAGCCACACGGTAGCTGCGACTGCAGGACATCTGGTGGCAAGAGGAGACATTCCGGTAGAATGCCAAAATGTGGTAAAATTTACAAAATTAATAGACAATCTTTTTGATTCTTTAAATTCTAACACATTTCATGTGCCTGATGGCAAAATATATAAAGGATGTGTTAGACGATCTAGTCCACACCATGGTTTGTGGAGAAATGCCATAAAAGTTTTGAAAACTGTAACATTTATTAAAAAAATTAAGGACAAAAATAACAAAATCCGTTTGATTGAAACGAAAGCTATACCATCTATAAAAAACTTCATACGTACAATTAAAGGAATACAACAATTATGGATATTGCTGTCCCAAACATATTCGTTTGATGCTATGCTAACACGTAATTTCAACCAGGACCCACTAGAGAATTTCTTTGGGAATATCAGAAGTTATGGGGCGAGAAATACTGCACCGGACACGGTTGCGTTTGAAGGGGCCTTTAAGTCCCTTTTAATTAATAATTTTAACTCGCCCCATTCTCTGCATGCAAACTGCGAAAAAGACGACGATAGCTGCTTGCAGAATCTAGATTTTTTTGTAAGAGAAAATATCGCGTCAACTTCTGATATTCCTAGTCCCATTTATGAGGAAACACCACAATTTTCTGAAAGCATAGAAGACGAAATTGTAGTGCCTTTCATCAATTTAAATACCAGTATAAATGATGCTGGTCAGGGCAATTATGTGTGTGGGTGGGTCCTAGGGAAATGCATAAAAAATGTTTCAAAAAGCTGCAAAGTATGTAAAAAAGATATGTATGGCAGACCTGAAAGCAAATCCAATGATTACATACGGGCAAAAGAATATAAAAAAGGTAAACATTCTTTAATATACCCATCTGAAGGAATGGAAAAATGTTTTGTCCAAATTCAAAATTTAGTGACAGACATACTAAAAAAAGATGTTCCAAAAATGGGCTTAAAAAGTAAAATAAAAATGTTTACCGACATATTTGTTGACTTTCCATTTAGTTGTGAAAAACATCAAAAAATATTACGAAATTATTTCGAAAACACAATTATTCATGTGCTTATATATAGTTGGTGCCGTTCAATAAACCGGATTTTGTCTGGTAAAATCAAATACCATGGTGAGGATGAAACTAAAGCAGCAGCCCAAACATATATAACAAAATATTAATAAGAAAATTACATCAATATGGATTGCGGGGGACAGTTTTAGATCTTTTTGAGTCATATCTTACACACAGGACGCAGATTACTGAAATAAGGAGAATATGTCCTATAAAGTTGACAGAAAAGGTTTATCGATCGACACCCCGAGCTGTGTACTACGGCGTTCCACAAGGAAGCGTTTTGGGTCCACTCCTGTTTCTTTTGTACATTAATGACCTTCCATCGGTGATACAACAATCTATGGTCCTTTTTGCGGATGATTGTACGGTCGTTTATGGCAATAATACCCAAAGCTATGAAATTGAGATTAACAATTCCATTGGTCTTATAATTGATTGGCATGGAAAATAAATAATATACAAAGCTTCAAAAAATCATTAAAAACATTATTAATTACTAAATCTTACTATTCTATTAATGAATACCTTAATGACATAGAAATTAAATGATTGTTTTGGTATACATAATATTATAATATTTATAATTGATTTGACATACCACATATTATACATTTGACATGATATTATGATAACCCGATGACCTCAGACAAAATATTTATTTTGTATGAGCCGATGACATCGACATTTTTGATTTCTTTATATATATATATATATATATATATATATATATATATATATATATATATATATATATATATATATATATATATATATAGTTTACTTACGTGACATTAGCTTCAGATGCAGTATTTATTGCTGACTCGTGTATTTAATAATAGTAATAATAATTTGAAAAGATGACATTTTTATTTACTTCACCTTTTTCTTTTTTCTTCAATATAGACGTAAAGGCGCCATTAAGAAATGTGTTATGTGTCATGGGTATCATTGCAAGATGCTTTTCACTTATAATATATAACATTTTTGTGAATATTTAATACCACCTACAAATATGATTACTGTATTTTTATAATTTGCAATCAATTTTAAAAGTATTCCATTTTGCTGTTATTGGTAATAACGTGAAGAAATATATTTGTACACCACACTGTGGTAGAATACACGGTACCTACTGTAAATTTTTATAACACCTAACTTACTGTATTCACAAATAAATAAATGAATTTGAAATGAATTTGAATTTGAAATGAGCCCAAGCTTATAAAAATAAACACAAGGTAAATAAATAAATAATATTGTAAAATAAAAGTTGTTTTTTTGTTTATCCAATAACCTTTTGAAATTGATGCCTCTTTACTAATTGGCTTGTTTTTAATTTGATAAAGTTTTACTAAGATTTTGTTAGAGAAAAATAAAATCAAGTAAAACTTTATCAAATTAAAAACAAGCCAATTAGTAAAGAGGCATCAATTTCAAAAGGTTATTGGATAAACAAAAAAACAACTTTTATTTTACAATATTATTTATTTATTTACCTTGTGTTTATTTTTATAAGCTTGGGCTGCTGCTTTAGTTTCATCCTCACCATGGTATTTGAATTTACCAGACAAAATCCGGTTTATTGAACGGCACCAACTATATATAAGCACATGAATAATTGTGTTTTCGAAATAATTTCGTAATATTTTTTGATGTTTTTCACAACTAAATGGAAAGTCAACAAATATGTCGGTAAACATTTTTATTTTACTTTTTAAGCCCATTTTTGGAACATCTTTTTTTAGTATGTCTGTCACTAAATTTTGAATTTGGACAAAACATTTTTCCATTCCTTCAGATGGGTATATTAAAGAATGTTTACCTTTTTTATATTCTTTTGCCCGTATGTAATCATTGGATTTGCTTTCAGGTCTGCCATACATATCTTTTTTACATACTTTGCAGCTTTTTGAAACATTTTTTATGCATTTCCCTAGGACCCACCCACACACATAATTGCCCTGACCAGCATCATTTATACTGGTATTTAAATTGATGAAAGGCACTACAATTTCGTCTTCTATGCTTTCAGAAAATTGTGGTGTTTCCTCATAAATGGGACTAGGAATATCAGAAGTTGACGCGATATTTTCTCTTACAAAAAAATCTAGATTCTGCAAGCAGCTATCGTCGTCTTTTTCGCAGTTTGCATGCAGAGAATGGGGCGAGTTAAAATTATTAATTAAAAGGGACTTAAAGGCCCCTTCAAACGCAACCGTGTCCGGTGCAGTATTTCTCGCCCCATAACTTCTGATATTCCCAAAGAAATTCTCTAGTGGGTCCTGGTTGAAATTACGTGTTAGCATAGCATCAAACGAATATGTTTGGGACAGCAATATCCATAATTGTTGTATTCCTTTAATTGTACGTATGAAGTTTTTTATAGATGGTATAGCTTTCGTTTCAATCAAACGGATTTTGTTATTTTTGTCCTTAATTTTTTTAATAAATGTTACAGTTTTCAAAACTTTTATGGCATTTCTCCACAAACCATGGTGTGGACTAGATCGTCTAACACATCCTTTATATATTTTGCCATCAGGCACATGAAATGTGTTAGAATTTAAAGAATCAAAAAGATTGTCTATTAATTTTGTAAATTTTACCACATTTTGGCATTCTACCGGAATGTCTCCTCTTGCCACCAGATGTCCTGCAGTCGCAGCTACCGTGTGGCTGAAAATTTGGGCTGCTGTTTTCACTTTCATTTTTCTAATTTTATCGACATAGATGTGCTCATCTGTGACTTTTAGTAGGCACCTCACCTCTCCATACGACTTATCAGCTTCATAAGTTTGCTTATAGTAATCCCATTTGATGATTTTTTCGCACTTTTCTTCAAAATCATAGTATTTTAAATCTTTCGTGAGTAAATTGTTTCGGACTCCTTTTAGTAAATGTGGAACATCAAATAGAGGGATTACTTTTGTTTTTCCTATTTCAATGATTTCATGCCTAAATTCCTTTTCTTCTCTTAAATATTTTTTTCTTGTATCTTCTACCAAGTCATTTATTACACTTACATTGACTGTACTTTGATCACAGACAGTACATATGACCTTTAATCCAGTACTATATACATACTTAATAACTTTTTGTAATATTTCTTTTAATTGAGGTTTATTCACTGAGTTGGTGAAATAATACGCAATGGGTTGCTTAAATTTCTTTTTTAACCCCTTCACCATGAAGACCAACACATGGTCAGCAATTTTCTTGCCATCAAATGTGAACCCTCTAAGCTGGTCTTTAGCAGCGTTATAATGGATTTGAGGGGATATTGACATTTCATCGAAAATTAAGCTGCATAAGCGGTCTTCTGTACATAGCTCCTTGACGGTATTTTTAATTTTCATAAATATGCATTTATTAAGGCCCGGCTTCACTTCTATTTTGGTCAAAAGTCTTTTTAATGATTTAGTTGAAGGCAATGTGAAATATTTTGCCAAAAGAGGGTAGCTTCTTGGACTCTTTTTATATAAAGAAAGCGAGAGCACTTTTTCTTCGAGCGAAAATCTGCGACCAGGAGGCCTCTTGCTCGTCTGGGTGTACTGCATTTTTGTGAAAATTTTTGCTGCTACGGTCATTTTGTTCGTCAGTTTTTTAAATAAAATATCTGCTGACATTTTTTCAGCATTGGCTATTCTGGATTGAAAGGTTTTGTTTTTCTTTTGTGATCTGATCAAGTTTGATTGCAAAACTTTAATTTTTCTTCTTGTTGTTTTAAGCTGGTTCAACCAGAATGACGGCCACTCCTGCTGGTGATAATTATCTGTAAAAAATTTGATTTGCATAATTTTTGGATACATGAATATGTGAACCCATTTTTTTAATAGGATAGGGAGACAAACGAGCACACAGTCCACCTGATGGTAAGTGGTTGTTGTGGCCAATAGACATCTACATCTATCCTCAACTACGAATCAAAATGCAGACACATTGTTAGCTGTGAGGACTAAGATGTAATGTCTCATTACCAGTAAATAGGGTATCCGGTTCTCAACGCTCACCACACGAAATACAGCAGCAGTCAGTTACTATTTTACGCTGGTATTCTGTGAGAGTATGGTCCTTCCCCGGTCGAGCTGAGCCATTCATGCTACAACTATACTCTAATATAACTGCAACATGACTCTACCACGTAAAGTAAATTTTTTGGCAATGGAAACAATAGACAATATTGTTGCCTTCCGAAGGAGCCTATTTTTATCTCAGAAAGACTAAAAGTTTGAGAGATATGATATTTTTTGTACACACGTAGATAATATGTCAAGAAAAAACAATATGGCTGTCACATAGAGGGGAAGAGGATTAGACCTGTGTGTAGTGTATGTGTGTATTAAAAAATGTTGTAATATACGTATTAAGTAATAAGACAATAGAAGTCGCATAGACGCGTGACCTTGTCGCTGCTATGATGTGTTGACGAACATCATTCACCATTTTGTGATTAAGTTGCGCGGGGAACGTCGTCCGTGAATTTATGTTATTATAAATTTATAATGGTGAACTGCAGCATAATCAGTTGTAAAAACTCATCAAGGATGTGTAATTCAACTAATAAAGGCATAACATTTCATCAGTAAGTTGATAGTTTACTAATTTTCATTGTTTTAACTAATTTAGATCTAGACGAATACCTTACTATGATATTTACCTTTGTAAACTCTCACTTATTAGTTTTCGTATTGTACAATTAACATTGCTGCTTTTTTTTGCATTGACAAACTCACCAAGCAATGTAATGTGAAACATTAGATATCATTGTGCATTGTGCGTATGTTTATAATACGGTAAGATGTGGCGACATCGGTTATGGAAGTAATCGAGCGCTAATTCATTTCTATTGTCTTATTATTACTATTTCTGTGCACTGTATGTATTTATTTATATGTCATTAGGATTTACAAAATTATGGCCAATTACTATCCATTTGATTTTTAGTCGGGATTGGGTTCGGATGTTTTTTAGGAAAACACCATAGTGCTTTTCTTAAAAGTGCACTCTGTTTCCTAATCCCCTAAATATCTAAAAAAACTTACTATTGTTTTTATGAATCGCCTTCTTCTGCAGTCGGCAATAATTGTGTTCTGAATTGATTCTGGCAGAGTTTTCTGTAATAAGAAAGAAAAATTCATGAGAAATATTGATTTTGTTAGTGTGTTATTTTTAGATTTAATTTAGTCCAACTTTATGTATATAAATTTACCAACAACATGAATGTAATAAATATTTGGAATTAATATGTCAGTACCTGTCGTTGTCAATTTTAATGTAGCAAGGCTGCTTTCTTCATTCACAGGTTCAGGTACAAGTAAAACTTTCTCTGAAGTACCAACTTCATCAGATTTGCCTGAAACATAAGAGATATGTTTTAAGTCTAATGCTGAGCACAGATACATAGGAAGATGGTGTCATAAAACACCATGCAGATCGGCTCGAGATTTTATAGTCATGTAGCGCCGCACCAAGCTGTTCAATGTTGTCGTTTTATTTATCATTGAAAATGTAATTTAGACTAGATTCTATTTAGTCTAAATTACATTTTCAATGATGATGAATTTAACTGTATTGAGCCCAATAACTATAACATTTAGAGTATATTTTATTAGGTTAGGCCCAAAATTTTAAAATGATACAATTGTATTTAATTTGTTATAACAAGTAACTATATAACTGATGGGCGATAAGGACATTTTGAAGATGCTGATGGCACCTAGACGACTATTCCCTTAAAAAAAAAACTATTTCGCTTTTCTTTAATTGCTGCCTACGATAATAATTGCAATCAATATGTAAGTACCTGTTAGTGTTGATTTTAATGTAGCAAGGCTGTTTTCTTTATTCCCAGGTACAGGTATTAGTAAAACTTTCTCTGAAGTACCATCATCGTTAGACTTGCCTGAAAAATAAGAGATATGTTTTAAATCTAATGCTGAGCACAGATACATAGGGAGATGGGGTTATAAATCACCATGCAGGTCTGCTCGGCATTTTACAGTCGTGTAGCGCGCACAAAGCTCTAACACCAAGCTTTTCAATGTTGTCGTTTTACTCATCATTGAAGTTGTAATTTAGACTAGAATCTAAATGGTCAATAACTGTATTGAGCCCAATAACTATAACATTTAGAGTATATTTTATTAGGTTAGGCCCAAAATTAATTATGATACAGTTGCTTAAATTTACGCGAACACTACACATTGAATAAAACTATTATTTATGGATTTTATCGCGTTTAATTACTTAAATTTATTTTTATTATTATCCCGACGTTTCGGGTGCTTTACAGCGCCCATGGTCACGGGGGGGACTGAGATGTTTGACGTCCCAATGTCATAGTTAGTCCGGCTACCTTCAGTTTTTTAATATTAATTTTTGGTCCGATTTACGCAAAACGAGCTTATAGTATCATGAAGTCTTGCAGTGGTATGCTTGGGTTTGGGTTTAATTTTGTTGATTATAGGATCCCAAGCAGATGGTAGCACCCAACCATCTTCTCTATTGAAATTTGGATGTTTTTTAATTTCAATAGCCTCGCGTATCATCCTTGGTAGGAATCGGTGTTCTTTTGCGAGAACTTGTGGTTTATCAAATCTAATGTAATGGTGGGGACGATCTTGAACATGTTCACAGACTGCAGACTTCCCGGAGCTTCCAAATTTCAATAGAGAAGATGGTTGGGTGCTACCATCTGCTTGGGATCCTATAATCAACAAAATTAAACCCAAATCCAAGCATACCACTGCAAGACTTCATGATACTATAAGCTCGTTTTGCGTAAATCGGACCAAAAATTAATATTAAAAAACTGAAGGTAGCCGGACTAACTATGACATTGGGACGTCAAACATCTCAGTCCCCCCCGTGACCATGGGCGCTGTAAAGCACCCGAAACGTCGGGATAATAATAAAAATAAATTTAAGTAATTAAACGCGATAAAATCCGTAAATAATAGTTTTATTCAATGATACAGTTGCATTTAATTTGTCATAACAAGTAATTATATAATTGATTGACGATAATGACCTTTTGAAGACGCTGATAGCATCTAGACTACTAATCCTTTGTTTTTATTTTGCTTTTCTTTAATTGCTACCTATGATAATTGGAATCAATATGTAAGTACCTGTTAGTGTCGGTTTTAATGCAGCAAGGCTGCTTTCTTCATTCACAGGTTCAGGTACAAGTAAAACTTTCTCTGAAGTAACAACTTCATCAGACTTGCCTAAAAAATAAGAGAAAAATGTTATTTATTTAAAAAATTGATAAAAACTTATAATGTTAAAGAATTTTTAATTAGAAGTGGGATAAAAACATATAAACATCTAATTTTTCCACCACACAGAATAACCACCATAAATATGTTTTCTTATCATTATAAAATAAATATAATACAAGTTGAAAAATTACTAATAAGCATAAAAATAAAACAATACTAGCAATAGAGCCTCCATACTAATTAATATAGGGTTTAATATGGGACAACGCATGGTACTGTATTTGCACTTGTTAAAAACATGGGCAAAAAGATTTCCCATCATTTAGGCCATTTTTCTTGCCTAATATTATAAGTATTTCAGTTAAATATGCAATATTAGCAAAATGCTAACTTCAACTCAAGCCCAGTACCACTATTGTATAATAATTAATATGTAATAAGTTAAAATGCTCTTATTTGTATTATATGTAAATCTTACCAGGAAGATGAAGTGATGGCACAGCTAGAAAATTCAACCGGTTATTACGGTTTCTATCCCTGTCTGTAAAATGGATATCACAGATGACCTTCTTTCTATACAGTTCATAATCAGCAGGACTATCTAACTTCCCTCCAGCTATATGAACCCAAGCCTTGAAACGGTCAGGATTCTTTTCTGGATGTGGAAATTGATGATAGGAAGTCTCTGAAAAAAAAAGAAAGATCACTTTTAATATTTTTCTTGAAAAGTTTAAAGATCTAAAATAATTTTCCTGAATAATGATGCATAACAATTTTTGCTAATAGAGCCAATGATCCTACTAATATTTAAAAAAAAAAACAGACAAGTGCAAGTCAGACTCTTACAAAAAGGGTTCAATACCACCATATAATATTTGTAAATAGCTTTTCTAAACATGCAAAATAAAGTTTGATTAAGGCATTTAGTTTTTAAAAATACTCTTGCTCAAGCATGTGGATTTAAGTGTGCCAGTACTTATCTTTAATATACCTAAAACTGTGCTATGGCTTAGGACTTACAACTAATCTATAGTTTGTAACAAAGTGAAATGCTACACTTAGAAAGGCAATGATAACACCTACTCCTTAGGTTTTAAAGTTATTGGTTCAAATTGCCTTTAATATTTTACATAAATGATCATTTTATTTTAATCTTGTTTGTAAGAGGGTGACACTGAAAGTTTTTAGAACTGGCCACTTGTAAACACTATATAATAAAAAAGTAAGTTCAAATTTTGAAAATTGAACTATTTGCCAATATTATTGTGTATGTATTTTATTAATTTGTCATTTGTTTATGATTTATAGATTCATACCTCATTATTTGACAGAGGCCCAAAAACTCCATCGTGTTGATTATTGTCGTAAAATGGTTTAAGGATTTAACTGAGGTTACACAAATGCTGTGTTTGACATACTTACGGGTGACGAAAGCTGGATTTATTGTTATGATCCTGAAACTAAGAGACAGTCTGCTGTCTTAGTTTTTCCTTCCAATTGTTTGCTACTTGTCTTGGAAAATGTTCGGGAGAAATAACCTCACAGTAGGATCTTCCTTCACAACGAAAACGCCTCGTCTCACACCGCCAAGCAAACAATCGACTACTTGGCAACATCAGACGTGGAATTACTGGGTCACCCTCCCTATAGCACCGACCTCGCACCTTGCGATGTTTATTTTTTTTCGAAAACAAAAGAAAAACTTTGAGGAAAATGTTTAATGGACACCGAGGAAGCAATGGCTGCATTTCAAAATGTCGTCGAAGAGACCGCTAAGGGCAAGTAAGCAAAGCGCTTTTCTCGGTGATTCCATTGGATGCAGGAATGTATTGATGTAAATAGACACTATTTTGGAAAGATATAATAAAACTAATAACTTGCTAGTTTGTTCAGTTTTTGATTTTCTAAGAACTTTCAGTATCACCTTTTACGTTGCCCTATTGATATTTCAACTAATCTCACAGATTAAAAATAAAGATTATGTAAGTGTACTTAGTTAAGAAATCACCTGATTGCAAAAATTGCTTTGTAATACATGAGTATACAAGTTCTTTATTACAGAATTGTAATTCCATGGCTACTCCAATCCTCATTGATTTTGTTATTTATGCCATTTTACAAAAATTTTATATTGCTATAACTATTTTGTAATGTTGCTATCACATTATTCTTTGATGTAGCTATTAATGAAAAATATTATACACTTTGCTTGTATAATTACCTTGAAATGCATTAATTAAAGTACCTAGTGCATGTAATGCAGTGTTATAATTTTTACTAATATGTTGGTTGCAATAGAATACTTTTGTAAATTAGATATATCATGTATTGAACTAAATGTGAGTGCACTTAAGACTGGTTTGTAAGTAAAGGCTATACTCATACTTATTTCTGTCAAACATTTCTAATGGCTTATGGCCATCAACCGGGAGAGGGAAAGGTATAATTTTAATAAGTACCTACGAATATAAACACAGATAAATGCAGTGGTCCATCTATAATGTAAATCTTATCCTGTTTATCTATCATTTAGGACAAGATTGTAAGCCACGGTGGTTCAGATGGTTAGCGCTCACTGTAAACTTCACATTATGCAAGCAAATCAGGTTGGGTCCCTGCTGGCACCAATGAAATTGATAGTTGCAATTTTAAGTGTTGATACCACATGAAAACATCCTGAGGAAAGCTGCATATATGAGAAATAAGAAAAAAAATATTTCGGAGAAACGAGAAATTCGCTAACCTGCAACGGGGTAACACGGCGAACACTTCCTTGCCCTAAAACCATCTAAGAAACGGGGGTACCTGTGCCCAGCAGTGGGACGTATATAGGCTGTAACTTTATGTAAGTTGTAAGTTGAAGTTGACAAGGCACTGTGGAATTCTATGGAGGCAAGATGGCAGAGATATAATGATGATTATACTTACTGTTTGAACATCCCAATGCACACCGTTTAGGCATGATAAAAACAAATCACAAGCGTCTATATCGCAAAGAAACAGCACAAACGAAGCGTCCGGGTCGCAAAAAAACGATTGCACTAGAATGACGGAGGAACAGCTCAACTCACACTATTACTTCGGAAAATTCTTACACTTCACTACGGAGGATAGGACTCAACTCAACGTGGATCGGCGGATTAATTTCACGAAGAAAAGCACAAAGATGGGACGAAAACTACAAACACGCGCTAACGCAAGGAGCAGTCGCCATATTTGTGATGAGTGATGACGTGACTATTTGACATTTGACAATCAATAAGAAATCGTTCACAGTGCTGCTATCGTAATTATTACGCAGCTTGTAATCTACACAAATATTTACATATAATTATACTAAGTGTTAAATAAAATGATACGTAACGGAATTAATATTTTTTACATTATTTTTCAGTCATAAATTATATTTGCGTCGATCGTAACGCCATCTGCGGTGACATAAAGTAACTCGTTGTTTTGGATGGCGATAACAGATGTCGCATTTCGAAAAAATGACGTCAAATCTGTTAATATATGGAACTGTCCTACCCCTGTTTGCTAGCATTCGCGTTTATTGTTTAGTACCGAAAGCAACGCTGCCGTGTATGTCTGTGTGATGCCCACTAGTTCTTGTGCTTTGATTTGTTTTGTTTTTGTTATCTCCGTTGTTAAGTTTGAACATTGCTGCGAGTCATGGCAGAGTTGTGTATAGCGTGCCGTGCATCGACAGAGAATCGGCGAAGATATGATTGGGTTTCCAGAGAAATGCAATATCTTGAAATCGCCCAAATAGTGATAGAAGATATAGTAGCTCGACAGTTGGAGCCTACTGCGTTCATTTGTCGACCCTGTTGGCAAAGAACGGAACGAACGCACCAGCGACTTATTCGGGAGGCTGAACAGTAAGCTGATCAAGACCGTGATCCATCGGAAGTTCCAAATTCAAGACCAATTTCGCTGATTTTGCCAGGTCTTCTTCGTGCTCCAAACACCGCAAATAGTTGCATTTTCCTACACTGTACGAATGAATCTCGCCGTCGTGTTCCAGAGAACATAACTTTTCGCATGGTATGCCGCTACAGCTATTTCGTGCCAGAAAGCGCACGTGTCTGTAATGAATACGTGGAGCAAAATCTGTGGCATTTACTTCCTGTACAAGACAACTCTTCTGAGGAATTCACTGCAGCTCAAATAATGACTATCGTGTCGATGTTACAAAGACATATTACGGAGGAAATACTTGATTTTGAGCAGTATGAAAATATAGCACCAGCCGAGTTTCATACTTGGACAGGACTGACTCAAGATCAGTTTACTGAATTATTAGACAGTTTACCAAGTCTGAGAACTAAAAAGAATAAAAGAACCCTACTGGCGGAAGTATTAGTCAGGTTAAGAACAGGTGACTCGAACGCGCGGCTTGCTAATATTTTTAAATGTAGCGAAACAGCGTTTCATACGTGGTTAAAAATCGGACGCAACGCTCTGTTAGAAGATTTTGTGCCCTTAAATGTTGGGTTTGACCATATTTCCCGTGAGGATGTAGCACACAGGAATCTTTTTCTACCCAACAATCTGTTTGGGAACCCATCGAGCCCAGAAGATGAAAGGAAAGCTATCACGATTTGTGATAGCACGTACATCTATCTGCAAAAAAGTGGAAATTATTTTTTCCAACGCAAGTCTTACAGCCATCACAAATACAGAAACCTCCTAAAACCGTTCCTCTTGGTTTCTTGTGATGGACACATTATCGAAGTTAACGGACCATATGCTGCCACCACGTCTGACGCAGATATAATGAATGATATGCTTAATAATGCTGACAGTGCCTTCCACTGGTTTTATAGGAGTGGCGATGTTTTTATTCTGGACCGTGGTTTTCGAGACTCAGCAAGAAATCTGGAATCTTGCGGATACGTACAACATATGCCTCAAACAAAGTATCCAAATTATCCAAACAGCTAACCACGGATCAGGCCAATAAGTCCAGACTGGCAACAATCTGTCGTTGGGTGGTTGAAGTGGTCAACGGCAGGTTCAAAAGAGATTTTCGCCTGTTGCGAAATGTATATAATAACAGAGCTCTTCCCAGCATGTTCGACTATTTCAAGATAGCAGCGGCGATGATAAATCGTTTTCATGTTTTGATTGAAGATAATCCAAATGCTGCTGCGATTTTAGAGATTATCCACCAAAGAATTAATATGCAAAATAGATTGGCAGATCCTGTAATACGCCATAACTACAATAGCAGACGTGCTCAGTTTACTTTAATGACTGCAGATATGCCAGAGTTTGTAAATTTTCCAAGAATGGATGAGAACGAATTATTATTATTCGCTCTGGGCGTTTATCAACTAAAACAGGCCAAAAGCTATTACGGTGAGCACGTCCTTGACAATGGAGCATTCACAATTGAGCTCAGCAATGAGTTATCAAATGAAGACTTGGCGGAATTGCAGGGCAATGATTTATGGATGATAAGAGGCCGACTGCAATCGCGGCATGTTAGAGCAAGACAGTATTATGTCTACATTATAATCGATAGGTCGTTAGCAGGCCGACAAGCAATCGCTCACTATTATTGTTCGTGCATCATAGGAAAGCGAACAATTGGATGCTGCTCCCATATTATGTGCATTATATGGTACATGAGCCATGCACGACATTTGCCAGCAATAACCCCTCCAGCTTGTGGATTGGAGAACATTATTGTTGTACCAGACGATGATGATTTTATAGTGTTTAATTAAACAAAATAACCCCTATATACTCGTACATATTTTACTTATAATCCTCAAAAACACAAAACAAGATCAACATGTCCAAAATAGGTCAAGAACCAATATATTTTACTAAACGACGTTCAAAATAAAAATATGGTACAACAAATCATTTGTTTTTGTTTATTAAATTCACTGAAAATGTATGAAGATGTTGAATTTTTGAACTCCACCAATAAAACCAAGGACAATGACCCTACAGCTTTGGTGTCATATTAATAAATACTCAGGGGGACAAGTTCTAACGGAATACAGCATATTTTTCTATTGGCCGGCACTTTCATATTTGGACCAAAAATTTATGAAAACCCGATGATGTCATTTACATTACTATGTCTATAGTCTATAGTCATATTCATGCGACTCACAAAGTTTAAAGATTCATTAAAAAATGTGAAAAATAAACCTATTTTATCGGAACCAGAAATTGAGCGTTTTCCGTTGCTTGCGGGACACCATTTAAAACACCTAAAGATTTATGTGGTTATATTTGATATATACTTTCTTCTTATGACGAAGAAGTTTTTAATTGACAATATTTGTAGATAGGACCACTAGAAACTTTATTTATTACGGTAAATGGCGAAAAGGTTGCAATTATGGGCATGGCTGGTGTGAGGAGTATCCACTCTAATGACCGTCAACATACTGTGATATACCTATTAATATTGTCACTATTATTATACATTGCGATACAAGAATTTCCTTGCAAATTAAATACCTTTAAGGTAAATTACAATGTTAAGAAGCTGTGTAAGATGCTCGTGCAGGTATTATTTCATTAGAATTTTGTAATATTTTGAATCTACAGAATAAAATATTTTTGAATAAACTATTCACCACTAGATGGCAATGTATTTCCCATTTAAAGTAATTTAATGTGAGGTGTAGCAGGCTTAAAGACTCGTAATTTAATTCGATTCAGTTTTCGATTCAATTTTCAAAAAAATCAAATTTTATTCGAACTCATTTAAATTTGGATCTCTCAAAACCGTAGTAGAATCAAATGGTGGTTCAAAATTCAAATTGGAACGAACGTCTTCAGCTGTCCGCTACTAGATGGTGCTCATAATAGAATGCGGACGAGAACGCATTTTCTTTAATTTAATTCGATTCAGTTTTCGATTCAATTTTCAAAAAAATCAAATTTTATTCGAACTCAGTTAAATTTGGATCTCTCAAAACCTTAGTAGAATTAAATGGTGGTTCAAATTTAAAATTGGAACGAACGTCTTCAGCTGTCTGCTACTAGATGGCGCTCGTAATAGAATGCGACAAATGCATTTTCTTGATAAGTTTGTCCTATTTATGCAATGATGTATAAACTTATAGATACGTTGTCCGCACTCTATAATGGCAACATGAAATGAAGCCAATTGGCCACATCGCGCTTAGTCACGCACCAACCTGTCGCGCGACGCTACGTTTGTTTTTAATTTATTATATCGTGATTCGTGTGTGTAAACCTGTGCAAAACATAAAGAAAATATGCCGTCGTGTGTTTTCGGACGATGTACAAATTATACCCCAAAAGTTAAAGACAAAAATGTGTCATTTCATGCGTAAGTTCACAAAACTACCTGATTTCATTTCATTTTATTCGACGACACCGTCTAATGGCGGCCGGCGCATGCAGCTAGTAGTCAAGCAACAGGCATCCCGCCGTACGGTGTCATATTTTCTTTCTCTTTCTTCACGCGTATAAGTAGTTCTAGTATTTTCGCCGTTTTTTAAGGACCGTGATGTTCGTTCATGACGTGTCTATATATAATACGTCATTGGTTTCGTTGGCTGTGTGACATGTGGCACCGTCCTGTTGAAACCACATGTTTGTGATATCGATGTCATCAATAATAGGCCAAAATTGAGATGTTAACATCTCGCGATAGCGTGATCCATTGACCGTTACCGCATTTCCAGCCTCATCTTCGAAAAAAAACGGCCCAATCACGCCTCCAGACCACATAGCGCACCATACAGTGACACGTTGAGCATGAAAAGGCTTCTCAATAATCGCTTTAGGATTTTCAGAAGCCCAAATGCGGCAATTTTGCTTGTTGACGTACCCTTTTTTTTTGCGAATGGAAAATCATCTAATGACGCCTTTAGCTCTGGGTGGAGCGTAAGGGAGTGTCAGACTTTTACTGACTAAAAACCATCCGTGTTCCTTCAGTGCCCTTACGTTCCGGAGCCGCGGTATCTCTTTCGAACAGCCCGCAGCCCCGGCAGGCGTCGGCCCTTGCGGGCCCCTTCACGCTGCTGACAGCTCTTTGAGGCGCGCGTGGAACAAAACACGCCGTCGACACGGCCTGTCGTCGTTAGACGGACGGACGGCGAGCTACCCATTGCTCGCCGTCCACAGGCCCGCGCCTACGGTGGCCGGGGGCCACGACGTAGCCCCCGACGCCCGGGGCGTCTCCCGCGGCGGCCGGGGAGGAAAGCTGCTGCTCTCTCCTTCCCCCGCTCCGCCACCTCCTTCGCTAGGATCACTGCTTCGCAGAAGGTGGTGACGGCATCCCATTTCGTCTCGCTCCGGACCATGGCTTCGACCAGGGCCGGACGCGAGAGGTCGCCGCCGCCTATCGCCGCTACGAGGACACGGCGGTGCTCCGCCCAAGCAGGGCACACCTCCACGGTGTGTTCCACCGTGTCCTCCGGTCCATCCTCGCAGTGGGAGCACCCGGCCGTTTCCTCCCGCCCGATTCGGTGCAGGAACCTCCCGAACACACCGTGTCCGGTGAGGTACTGCGTCAGGCGGAAGGTGAGGATGCCGTGGCAACTCTCAAGCCACTCCTCAAAGAGGGGTCTTATCGCCGCTATAGTGGCGTGCCCAGCACGGGGTTGCGTCAGTCGCTCTCTCCATGTCGCCATGAGATCGTGCCGGAAGTCTGTCCGCTGCGCGACAACTTGCCGCGGCAGCGGGGTTTCCCCCCGGCATAGTGCCTCCGCGCGCCATTCGTGCAGGCGCGCGAGGACTATCGCCTCCAGATCCCATGGCGGCAATCCGGCAAGGAGGCTCGCCGCCTCGCGGGAGATCGTGCGGTAGTCGCGAACCATTTTCACGGCAACCACCCTTTGGGGCGCGTTCAGGTGGTGGACGGCAAGCCGCGCCAAACCACGCGCCCACACCGGGGCCCCGTAAAGGGCCATGAACCGCACGATCCCCGCGTAGAGCCTCCGGCAGGAGGCGTTTGGTCCCCCCAGGTTCGGCAGGAGCCGCCTGAAGGCAGCCCCGGTCCGTTCCAGTTTGGGAGCCAAACGTCGGAAGTGCTCAACGAAGTTCCATCGGCCGTCGAGGACGAGTCCTAGGTACTTCAGCGTCGACTCGACGTCGATGGATACCCCTCCTACTATCACTGAGGATCCCGGTGGTGGCCTGTTCCTAGGCCCATGGAAGTGCATGGCCTCGGACTTGTGCAGAGCCACCTCGAGACCCAGTTGCCGAATCCTCTCAACGACTATCGCAACCCCGCGTGTCATAGTTTCCGCCGCCGCCTCGTACGACCCCACTTGTGCCAGTACCAGCGTGTCGTCAGCGTAGCAAACTACGCTGACGCCGGTAGGGAGGTCGGCGCGCAGCACCCAGTCGTAACCGATGTTCCACAGAGGTGGCCCCAGAACCGAACCCTGTGGGACACCGCACGACATCTCTCGCCGGTTCCACTCACCGTTGCGACCGGGGTAGATGACGGCCCTGTCCGTCAGATAGTCCCCGACTATACGACGGAGATAGGTCGGCACCCGGTGATACCGGAGTGCCTCCCTAATGCAGCTCCAGGGCATGGAGTTGAAGGCGTTGGCGATGTCGTGAGACACCGCCAAGACAACCCCCCCTCTGGCCACTGCATCCCCCGTCGTGAGGACTCTCACGTGCATGATGGCGTCCACCGTAGAGCGCCTCTTGCGAAAACCAAACTGGTGTTCCGCAAGATCCGGCCCCGTCCCCGCAAGGTGCTCGGCGAGGCGGTTTGCAATGACTCTTTCAAAGAGCTTGCCCACCTCGTCGAGCAGCACCACGGGCCGGTATGCGGACGGAGAGTCCGCAGGGCGCCCCGGCTTCCGAATGAGGACCAGCTTCCCCGTCTTCCAACGAAGCGGGAATTGGCCTCTCTCCAAGCATGCGCTTAGGAGCCCCTCCAGTCGGGGCCCGAGAGCCTCCGAGGCCAGGACCCAGGCTTTGCCAGGCAAGCCATCGGGTCCTGGGGCGGTATTCCTGGCCTTGAGCCTACGTACCGCCACTCTCAGGTCTACCCCAGTCCCTTCCGGGATGTCGTCGTCGTCGTCCTGGTGGTCCGCTTCCGGCACCGCAGGTGGCGGAGCCATAGGCGGGGGCAGATGTTCCCCTCGCGCAGGGAACAGAGCGCTCACCACGTCCTCCACGAGCTTGGGCCGGAGACTCTGCGTCAGCGGGGGGGCCCAGGTGCGGAGTTTATCCCGCACCATCTTGTAAGGGCGCCCCCACGGATCTCTGTCGAGAGTCTCCAGCATCTCCTCACGGGCCTGATCCCGGGCCCGCAGGACAGCCTCCCGGAGGGCGGTCTTCGCCACTCTGTATCCCTCGTACAGCTCCGCCTCAATGGCTGCCGCATTCGGTAGACGAATGCGGAGCCTGCGGTGCCTGGCGTACAGGTGCCGCGCGGCGACACACGCCTCGCGCAGAGACGTCAGCTCACGCGACCACCAATACACCTGACGCCGGGCGCTTCCTGGCCGGACGCGGGGCATTGCCACGTCACATATCTCGGACATGGCCTCCTGGAACCACCCTGCCTCATCATTGACGTCAGCAGGCCTGTCCGGTGATGACACCCAGGCCTGCACGATCGAGGCTTCCAGGAGGAGCTCCCGGTCCAGCTGCTTCAGTGCCCAACGCGGACCACTCGGGGCCTGTTGGACTGGCGCGCTCGAGGGCTGGGTGGAGACGTCAAACCGGATGTACCGGTGGTCGGAGTAGGTCTCCACCCCCTCCATGACACGCCAGTCAATGGTACGCGGCGACAGAGCGGGGCTAGCGAACGAGATGTCCACCACCGACTCGCCCCGCATCCGCACACACGTGGTGACAGAACCCCGATTTAGGACGACCAGGCCTGTCTCCAGAGCCCAGTCTTCCACCATCCTACCCCGCACATCTGTACGACGAGAACTCCAAGCCAAGTTCTTGGCATTGAAGTCCCCGAGGACTAGTACGGGGAGGGGATAACTTCCGACGACGACTGCTCTCAGCTCTGCAAGAGAGTTGTGGAGCTCGGCGAGAGATCGGTTCGGGGAGAAGTACACCCCCACAACGACGAACTCCCCGAACCGTGCTGCTACGCACCCCTGACCCCTCCTGACACCTTCAAGGGTCGGGGTACCGGCGGCGGCCGAAGAGATGATGGCCACTGAGCCGTTAAGGTCCGTCACTCAGTCCTCCCTAGGCCAGACAAAATACGGCTCAGCGACCACAGCGATGTTAATCGACCACTGCGCCATGCTCTGGAGCAACAGATCCTGAGCGCAGGCGCAGTGGTTGATATTCGCCTGGAGGAAGCTTAATGGGGCCGTTATAGGCATTCCATTTCAGCTTCCTCCACGGGGGGCCCCTCTGCGGGCGTCGGTGTCGCGGCGGCGGCGGCGGCGACAATGACAGCGGTGGCGGTGGCGGTGGCAGTTGCGGCTGCGGCGGAGGCCACAGAGGCGTTGGCGGCGGAGGGCCCTCCCCTACCCGCGGCCTTGGCCTTGGCGGGTGGCACGAAGGCCTTGCTTCCGACCCGGTGATCGGCTGGCTTGCCGGTCGCCGCACATGCATCACAGTGCGGCGTGGCGCAGCAGGTCGCCGATATGTGTCCGGGCTGACAGCAGCGGAAGCAAAGGCCACTGCGGTCAACCTCCGAGGCGCATCTCACTGATACGTGGTGCCCCACGAGACAGCGATAGCACCTCAGAGGTCTGGGCTCCAGCAGCTTAACCTGCGCTGAGACCCAGCTCACCAGAAGCCTTCGGCCCTGCACTATGGTTTTGGCCGCCGTAACAGGGCAGCACACTGTGGCGGCGTGCATACCCTGTTGGTCCGGGCGTATGGCGCCTGACCTGACCTGGTCCGTAGTGCACCCACCGGACCTGGTGACGGCGGCCACCAACTCCTCCTCCGATACCGAGTCGTCCAGACCCATGATGCGCAGGTCTACGCATCTGACGGGCCTGGACACTCGGTCCTCGTCCGCGTCCAGAGACGCTCTGAGCTTCGCAGCCAGAGCGTCCGCGGTCGCGCCACTGGATTCCCCGGGGACCTCCAGCATACGGGCCCCCGTCTGGGTGACTTTGAGCCGGAGGCCCCCGGTGATCCCGAGCTCCCCGAGATCCACCGCCTCCTTCGCCTTCGCGAGCAGGTCGCGGTAGGTAACGCCCTTCTTTTCCGCGTCCGGCTGTAGTGTAATCACTACAGCTGCGGTCTTCGGGGTGCGGAGCCTAGCCGCGATCTTGCGCGCCCTGGACTGGCGCTGCCGCTCCTGCTCTTTGGCCTTTTTGGCTGCCTTCTTCCCCTTCTTTTTGTCCCCGACCACCTGCCAACCGGCTTCAGCCGCGGGAGGTGTAGGGAGCTGGAGGGGCGGTGACGGCGGCGGCAGCTGGCTTGCCGCTGGCGCTGGCACATTCGCCGCAGGCACTGGGGCTGGTGCAGCCACCATCTGTGCTGCCGCCTTGCCCTTTTTCGCCTTCGTCTTGCCTCTCTTTCCCGTCGCCGGCTTAGCCGGAGCCGATTCAGCCGGTACCGGTTTTGCCGGAGCCAGCCTTTCAGGGGGGGGGGGGAGGGGCAACTGCAGCCCCGCGCGAGGGCTGGCTGGACGTTACCGGCCTGGATGCGGCAGCCGTGGCCGCTGCGTACGAGACCGTTGCCGGCCTCGCCGCCGTCTTGTTTGCCCCTAGGGGGGGGGGCGCAGGACGATGCCCTCCAGCACGGAGAACCGGTGTTGGAAGGTAGCCAGCTCCTGCCGGACCAGGTTAAGAACCTGGTTCTCCATCAGCACGGGCTGGCTTGGGCGCTGCGTCTGGGGCGCCGCGCGAGAGGCAGGCTCACGTAGACTGGCCAGGTCTGCGCGGAGCTTCTCGTTCTCCTTTTGGAGAGTCTCCGTGGCGGACGTCAGGCGGGCCACGTCCGCCCGCAGCTTCGCCACCTCGTCCGCATTAGGCCCGGCCCCAACAAAGTCTCCGCAGCCGCCACGATGGAGGCGGAGGCCCCGGGAATGGCCTTAAACTTCGAGGAGGGCTTGCGCCGAAGCCGACTGTTGGTGGGGATTTTCCGGGCCGAAACCTCCTCTTCACCGGATGACGGCCCCTGGTCGCCATCCCGCCTGGACCGCTTGCGGAAGAACTTACTGGTCTCCGCTGTCCCAGGCCCCACGCGTCGGGAGCTCTCTGAGCCTCCCACGCTGCTCGATGCGGCGTCGGACTCTGTCCCCGCATCGTTCCTCCTCTCCTCTACGTTGCCGTTGTCGGCGGTTTTGGTTTTTGGTTGTTCCATTTTTGTACCCACGAGTATGGGGGAATTAGAGGTCCACCTTGGCAGAGACCCCTGTACCAAGGTAAGCAGATTTAGAGGATTTATTACTCGCCAGGGGGTCTGCAGGTAGGTGGCGAGGAGCGCACTAGCGACTGATTTGTTCATAGAACCCCGTCAGCCATCCATCCCCTCTCGGTGTGTCGCCGCTTGGGATTCGGAGTAACTTTTTATAGAGGTTCCTCCCTCGCGGTCCGGGCGATTAAGCCAAGACCCTCGGTCCCTATCAAAGCTGCGAGACATGATCCACGACACTTCGATACTGGGATTACGAGACCAGCGGTGACAGCAAAGGATGAATCCTTCACTGTCTGCCCGGAGGCAGGGTAAGTGCACACCGAGCCCGCCCTCGCTCCTCTGCTATGCCCTCTGCTGATCAGAGGGTCACGCAGAGGAACGCACTGTTGGTCCGGGACGGACCCCACCCATGTCAGAATAATTAGCAGCGGCAGCAACATTCCCCAAGGAATAAGAATTTCTTCTCATTTCTCGAGGAAGATTACCGCCGAGCCCAGGGTGCACCGGCCCAGTAGCTGCTCTTCCCTCCAGACGTATCGAGAGGGACCCGCAACTACCAGGCACACGTGGAGGACTTCTGACTTCGCACCCCTTGTTGACGTACCCTGACAAGTGAAAATGGGCTTCGTCTGAAAAAATGATTTTTTCAGAAAAACCAGCGGGCTGTTCCTGAATGAATTGAGCGAATCTACGGCGATGTGAATGGTCGGTCAGCTTCAATTCCTGTACCAGTTGAACCTTGTAAGGCTTCAAAGCCAAATCCTTACGCAAAATTCGCCATGTGGTGGTTTTGGATAACTTCAATTGTTGAGAACGTCGAGGAATTGACAAATGTGGATCTTCTTCAACACTGGCTCACGGCTGCGATGTTTTCGGTTGAACGACCCGGTCGAACACGCGTTGGTGTTGGCACATTTTGTACCGAGCCTGTCGATTCAAATTTAGCGACCAAATTCTTAATAGCGGTCTCAGAAGGACGATTATGTTGTCCGAAAATATCACGGATTTTACGAGACGTAACTTTAACAGAACCACCATTTTCATAGTGGATTTTAATTATTTTAATGCGATTTTCGAGCGAAATTGAATTCATTGTAGCAATTGCCAAAGCATCTACTACGAATAGGTCAAAAAACTAAATGTCAAAACTGTCATGTTGTTGGTGTTGCCCCAATTGAAAAACAAAGTTCTTGTTGAAAAATTTTACATAATCTGATCGCTTATTTATTAATGTTTCCATTGATATATGATTTTAATATACCTTGATTAATGAACAGCAGGAAGTAGCGCTTCACAGATGCGCCATATTGGCCAAAATGACCGCGACATTCGAGGGAATAAAAGAAATAAATTTTAACTCACAATGCATGTACCTACTGAAAACAACAACACTTGCATTTTACTAAACCGCAAGTTGTTTTCTACAAATAAAGTGTGATTTTTAGTTATTTCCGAACCAGTGGTACAGCTTAATTTCAATAGGTATTCTTGTAATCCAACTAATATAGGTACCTAATATAAAAACTATAAACTATACACTAAGTAAAATTCAAGATCGTCCCCACAATTACATCAGATTTGATAAACCACAAATCCTCGCAAAAGAACACCGATTCCTACCAAGGATGATACGCGAGGCTATTGAAATTAAAAAATATCCTAATTTCAATAGAGAAGATGGATAGGTGCTGCTATCTGCTTGGGATCCTATAATTAACAAAATTAAACCCAAACCGAAGCACTCCAATTGAAGACTTCAAGATACTGTAACCTCGTTCTGCGTAGATCAGACTGAAAATTAATATTAAAAAGATGAAGGTAGCCGGGCTAAGTATCATTTCATCTATAACATTGGGACGTCAAACATCTCAGTTAGTCCCTCCGTAACCATGGATGCTGTAAAGCACCCGCCAGGATAATAAAAATAAGTTATTATTTGTTTGTTCATATTTTATGCTCTGCTATACTACCGTTTATCAGATTGCAGTAAAACTTTGTCAATGTCAATCAGTGTCAACATATTGCTTGGTGCTTACACTTCCGCGAAGGTTATAGGCATAATTGGACCCGATACGTGGCGTTGGTGTCAGAATCCACCTGTGCGAAGCTGAAATAGCATAAAAATGATTCTATTCTATTCTTTATCATTCCATGTTAAGACGACACATCGAAAATGAACGTCCATGGTTTGAAAATATTGAAATTAACAGGAAGAATATTGTTGCGCTTTTAAGACTTCGCTCAGGGCACATTCTGCCAAATAAGATCCGATTTCCGATAGGAAATTCAGACTCTCCTAACTGCTCGGAGTGTAATAGTGTAGAAGATGTTTTGATGGAGTGTGCTCGGAACGGGGTACAAAGGCAATATATGACATTTTTGCACAATCACAATGTAGTCATTTGTAATGTGATCCAATCCTCTCCACTTTTTCATGAGGCCAAAAAGCTAATTAAACTTTGTTTACATGTAATGTGAGTTTAGAGAGATGTCATCATTTCTTACGAGGCGGCACTGAAAATTTCGGTAATCAAGGAAGTGACACAACATTACTATTTAAAAAGTAAGTAAGAAGTTGGGGTCTCCAAAATGGCCGTTTTGTAGGCGTCCACAGCTTCTTCAGGTGATGAAAATCTCTGTACACGCAATTTATTCTTTATTTTAGGGAAAGTATAGAAATCATTAGGGCTTAGGTCATGGCTGTACGGCGGATGGTCTAATAATTCTATGTTTTCTTGCTCTAAAAACTCTTTTGTGCTGTGTGCGGTGTGAGAACTCGCATTGTCGTGATGGAGGATGATGCGGCGGTTGCAGTTCTCTTTTTAGGGAGTTCAGAAAGGACCTGTGGCAAACAAATGCTAGCATGCCATCCTGCATTAACCGTTCTTTGTCCCTCAAGAGGAATAGTCGTAACATGGCCGGTTTTGGAGACAAACGTGGCTACCATTTTTTTTGCAACACTCCGTGAACAAGCAATTTTTGTTGGCTTTAACTCATTTTCGAACACCCAAACTCGTGACAGGTTTTTTGTTTCGGGTTCGTACGCGTATATCCAGGATTCGTCACCTAATACGATGTTGTATACAGCATTTGAGAATCCTGCGTGGAATCTTTCGAGAGTTCTGACGCACCAAGTAACGCAAGCCGCTTTTTGCTCTTCACAGCGGTATCTATCGGGAAAATTACTTTTTTACACCTAATTGTTCATGCAAGATTATTTGTATTTGACTCCTGCCAATGTCTAAAGTTGCCTGAATTTCGCGGTATGTCACATGTCGATCTTCCTCAATCAGCTTACGCACAGCATCAACGTTTTCTTGGGTGACTGCAGTTTTTGGACGACCTTGACGGGGATCATCACTGAGGTTGACACGTCCACGTTGAAATTCAGCAAACCAGCGGTAAATTATGGTTTTGGATGGGGCTTCATCACCAAATGCAGAAATCTTCCGGTCAACACACTGTTTTTGTGTTAAACCACTTCGAAAGTCATAATAAATCATCGCTCTTGAATTTTCTCGAGTCAATTCCATTTTCTTAACGACTAAACAAGTTTGGCAAAACCTTGTGACAAGACCGAGAATCTTTTTTTAAATAAATAAATGGTATTCGATTTTTAAAACCAAGCAGTTTTCAATTAAAAAGATTTTAATACGACAGGAACAGTGGAAATATTCCATTCCCGATACTTTTAGTGCAGCCTAGTACTATTCGATAAAAGGAGGTGCATTTTTTCGCAGTTTCGCCTAAAATACGAATAAATCACGGAATATAAAAAAACAAGTTGTTTTTTTGATATTTTTTTTATTTTTTATATTTAAGTGACCACCGCAGCCCATGATCAACCGCAACACCAGGGGAATTGCAGGTGCGTTGCCGGCCCTTTAGAAAGGAGTAAGCTCTTTTCTTGAAGGTCCCTAGGTCACACCGGTCCGGAAAAATCGCCGGTGGTAAATTATTCCACAGAGAGGTCGTACGCGAAAGAAAACTCCTAGTGAAACGTACAGTGGTGAACCGCCAAGCATCCAGATGGTGTGGATGGTATAGGGTGGTTTGCCGGGTAGTGTGTTCATGAAATTTGGCGGCTGAGATTAATCCGAACAATTCCTCAGTTCACTCCCCGTGATAGATGCGATAAAATACGCAAAAAGATGCAACATCTCTTCGCAGTGCCAGTGAATCGAGCTGATCGGAAAGCACTCGGTCGTCGACGATTCGAGCCGCAAAACTGGTATATTAATACAAAAAAATATTTATGTAATCCGTGGAATAAATAAGTAATTTTTTGTATTAATATACCAGTGCCTTAATTATACACCTATTCCCGTTCTAACAACGTCATTATACCACGGAATACGTAAGAGTACCAACGGGTAACTATACCAAGTTCTCAGACAGTTTCTATATGTTTGTTTTGCAATTGACTAGTGTCGAATACCTAACTTCGAAGCGGGCCGCCTACTCCTGATCTGGTATGATTATTCTTTGGGATTTAATCCATTTTCGCATATAAATCTGGGTAGATAGTGATCGCCATGGGAACGGCGGAGACTCGCCAACACTTAAGTTTCTTCACGTCTTCCGCGTCTGATGCTTGCTTAATTACTTGAATTATCTTATCATTGTATTTCGTAACGTTTGCACAGTTCACTCTATAGTAAGACTAAAAGAAGATTATTATTTTTATTTGATCACTATCATCCAGTTATTTAGCCATTTTAATTTTTTTTTATAGAAGAGAGAGGCAATCGAGCATGCGGCTTACCTACGCAATATCGGTCTAAAAACCAGCTGACAGTTTTCACAAATCCGGTCGTGCCTGGCAGGAATTTCCTACAAATGATTCGGTTGTATTCATACACTGCCGACCATCGAGATGATGTGGAAGGAATTTAGAATTGATGGTGAAACTCGGTGGCTACGACAAACGAGCGCACACTCACACGTACACACACCTAAAAGTGGATATTATGCCACACACACAGACAGTTGTTGCGCGCAGGTTTAAGCTCGCGTTCCTGCAGCGCCGCAGCCAAACAAACGCTTAGCTTGTGGTGTGTAGAAGTAAGGAGTACAGACTGTGTATTAAAAAGTGTCCGTAGAAAACCGTTAAACAAGGGTGGTGCCACTATAGCTACGGGGTGAATTTTAAAGAACGCGCCGAAAGATATTAGTGGGATAGACGACTTTTTCGAGGTTAAATTTACTAAATAAAATTATTTTAGATTTTAGAGCTACTGAGCAGTTTAGCAGCACACTTCACACCGTCGACAACAGCTAAGTTCATTTTTTGAAGCTGTTTCCTATAGCTACTCCAGCGCTGTGGTGGAGAGTTTTTGAACTGTTATTTATTGTTTACAGATGGACACTTTTTCAACTACTCTCCTATGAGAGATTGTCCTCCTTACCTCTACACTCCATAGCTTAGCCTCTGTTCTATTGAGACATTTAGGCAATCAGATTATCAGATTGTGTTAGCAACCTTACCTACAGGGTTGCCATTTATTTTTCTATATAGTATTTTAGCTAAATATAATGCAGATATTTGAATGGGTTGCGAACTCTTTGTATACACAGTACGCACGTACAATGTGGATTCGATTCTCCAATAAAATTTTAAATTGCATGCAATTTTAATTGCAAAATAAGTGGTGAAGTATAACATTGTGTGGAAAACTGTTTGTTATCCGAAAAATTATGTAAATTAAAATCTCATCACATCAGAAATAAGATTAACATTATCAATGGGATGTATAATATGTCGACTAAAACTTTACTATTAAATGAATCGGAGTTGTGATCATTTTTTTTCCTGAGAGTGTATGCTGTTAGATCTGCGGTCTTTACAGCTTCATCGAAATAGAATCGCAAGCGAGGTACTTACGAATTATTGAGTGCAACGATTCTGCCGTCAATCAGACTGCAGTTCCGAGGCACCCCAGCCTATGCTTTTGGAGTGAGGCTCTCTAGCTAGGGGGAGGGGCTCAATGTGATTCAAGGGCCGCTCTGAAAGAGGTACGAACCTCGGCTTGAACCACTATCGTAATGAGGGGAAAATCGTGATAATGTTTAGAGTATGTGCTAATCTATGTTATAGGTACTGTACTTGGCTATGAGATCGGTATAATATAGAGCAAGGCCGTCGCAATTATAAGTTTATTGTATCCGAACAATTTGGGTGTGGTGTGACCAATAAGATGAAGCGGTAAAGCGGAATAAGCGTAGCGGGAATCTAAGTTTAATTTATTAGCGACCCGCCTACCGCCGTTTTTTGTCTAGATAGGATCTATTAATTTTATTTTATAGAGTAGGGTGACAAACGAGCACACAGTCCACCTGATGGTAAATTGTTGCTGTGGCTCATAGACTTCTAAATCTATCCTCAGATACGAATCAAAACACAGATACGTTCTCACCCGTGAGGACTAAGATGGAATGCCTCGTTTCCAGCAAAAAGGGTCTCCGGTTCTCTACAATCAACATACGAAACACAGCAGCGTTAAGCTGCTATTTTACGCTGGTATTGTGTGAAAGCGTGGTCCTTCCACGGTCGAGCCGCACATTTGTGCTACAACTCTATTACTAATATAGCTGCAGCATGGCTCTACTACATATTAATGTGGCGTTATTTCCGTTTCAGCCTGTTCAAGTCCACTGCTAAAAATATGCCCGTAGCTTGCCTAAAAGAGAGGATCTTTAGATTTACAGTAATAAAATACCATTTATTTAATCAATTTAAAAAAGTCGTCAAATGGTTCGGATAAAATATCGCTTAGGTCCCTTCCAGCGTTGCTTTCTATATGGTCGTGAAGTTTCATCACAATCGATTTAGCAGACAGACAGACAAAATTTGTAAGAATGGTTATTTGTGCTAATAGCATGCAAATAACCTCCTGAGCTTAATAGAAGCCAATTACTTCTATATTACAGACAGAGAGACACTTCAATTCCATTTATATGTGTTTAGATGATGTCTATAGGATAAACCAAAAAAATTTTATGGTTTCGATAGATGACGGAGTAATTAACCCTTTACACCAGGCATATAATAGTTTTTTTTATGTAGAATTCGGGTGACAAACGAGCACACAGTCCATCAGATGGTAAGTGGATGCTGTGGCCCGTAGACATCTACATTTATTATTCGATTAGGAATCAAAATGCAGATGCGTTGCCACCCCTGAGGACTAAGACGGAATGCCTCGTTTCCAGTAAAAACGGTCTCCGGACTGGTGACGGGGAGTAGTATTAAAGGGGTGAGATGTGATACTGCGATCGTCAATCCACCTGCGAAGTATGAGGACCAGCCATGGACCTTTAAAAGTATGTGTAAAAGAAAGAAGTTTTTCTGGGTGTCAAACCCGGAAAATCGATGCCTTTTTCGATTTTATATTTGGCTCGTTTAAGGTGGTTGTTGCAGTGAAATTATTTCGGCAATCCCATACCCCTTCAGTTATTACGATAAATATATAGAGATTTTTTGCACTGCTATTTGGCGAGCGAAATATGTAAGAAGATGACGCCTAACCTGATGGACTCTTCGGTAGAAAAGGACTCCTACCACGTAGTTAAGTGCTGTTGAACACTGTTGCTAGGGAGCGTGACTTACATGCTGTTACTTTCACTGTTTCACGGTGTATCGCTGAGTAGTAAAATAAGATCCAGAAAATTTGCTGTGTCGCTAACCATTTTAATTTGGACCACACGACAGTTTCGTTTATTGTCTTTGTCCATATACGTTTGACGATATCTCGACGTTTGGATACGTATTGTAATTATTCTTCGAAATAAAAGAAAGCAAGGTCGACTGGCTTGTAATAATGAAGCAATGCCTCAAAGTACATTACGATGATAGTAATAGTGGTACTAAGATTTTTCCGTTAGGTAATTCTAAGCAACTTCAAAAAAGATATTTATCTAAATTCACCTTTATTTTTTCTTTCTTTCTTTGGTTGGATACAAAACTTACTTTTTCATCAGTGTCAAAAAGTCACAAGTCCATAATGATTTCTTATGTTTACGCGAACACTACACATAATACTATTTTTTACGGATTTTATCGTGTATATTAACTTTTTTATACACCCGACGTTTCGAGCATTTACAGCATCCATAGTCACGGTCCCTCGTGACCGTAGGTGCGTAAAAATTAGTATTATTTAAAAGTAACAAGTCCACTATGAATATGGACTTATCTCACAAAGAATGCTCCAAAACACGGTTCTGACGTACCTGCATCTCGTCTTTTTTACATAGAATCGAAGAAGGTTTTCACTCCATTAAGTGGGGTATGAAAATATGAACCGACAACCGATGGGGAAGAGAGGTTTTCGAATGGCAGCCTCGTACCGGTAGGCAAAGTGTACAGCAGAGTAAAGTAAAAAATATTGTTTTATTTAATTTATATTGAAGCGTCACACTCTGAACATTTTAGGAGAATTTGACGACAGCTTAACCTCACAAGACAGTCAAGGACGATGATCCCATGGCGCTAATAATGACGATATTTATGCAAGGTAAAGAGATGATAGAGGTAGATATTATGGTTGTAGCACTTATGAGTCGGCTCGACCGGGGAAAGACTCAGACCTCACAGAATACCAGTGTGAGATAGCGGCTTTATGCTGCTGTGTTTGTATGGTGAGTGTAGAGAACCGGATAACCTTTTTACTGGAAAAGAGACATTTCATCTTAGTCGTCAGAAGTAATTTGACACAGCATTCACTTACAAACAGGTGGATTGTGTAGTCGTTAATCATTCTTATTCTTGATTAAAACTACTTTTACGGATTTTATCGCGTTTATTTTACTATTATTTTTAATTCCCGACGTTTCGGGGCGCTTTCCAGCACCCCGTGAACATGGGTGAAAAGAAAGAAAAAAAGAAATCATTCTTATTCTACAAAAAATATACACTTGAGGTGTATATCAACATCGGAGTATTTGTTTTATCATTTACACTAATTACATTTCACATTCGCAAACATTAAATACGCTGTCAATTTGCGGTTAAATTCCCGCCAAAACTCCACATATTTTTTTTGTAATGCTTGTAATATAATTTATGGGGTATGTTCCAAAATGTTTCCAGTATACTGGCGAATGCAAACGACGTCATTAATTGTCGCTGTATCCCACCATATTCGATACAACGAATCACCAATATGGCGTCGATTTATGAAGTCATTTGCATTGGCTAGTGTACTGGGTTGTATTTCGGAACATACCCATGGAGTAACAAGTTATAGGATAGGGTACTATGGCAATTATAGAGCACACATAAACACAAGCACAACAGTAAACTTGTGATATTATGTTTTTATGATTATTTTGATGACATCTAATTTAATTTGTAAAATTATTAATTGTGACTTTTATTTAAAAAGTCTTGCTGAGTTGCTTGCCGGTTCTTCTAGGATACAGGTATTTTTCGTAATCTATGTTAAAATAATAAGTACAATCTATAATAAATAAAAAATCCATTACATATCAATTTAATTTATTTATTATGTTAGAAAAAAATATTTCGTTAACGTGAAGTTTGTCAACACGCATTGGGGTTAGGGTAGCCGGATGGTCGGGATTCGTCTGGATTCTCCCCACATTTTAAACGATCTCCAGACTCCCGACAAAACCCAAAACCTCCATCCAGACTAACAGTTTCTCGTCACATCACAGCTGCTTTTGATTTAATAAATTATTGAATTAGTAATTGGACTGAACTTTGTAGTTAATTGTTTGAATTTTAAATCTACTGAATACTAGTAAAGGATATAAAATGGTGTACTCAGTAAACCTTAAAAATTAAGTGTACTTAAATTATTTATGTGCCAAAAATGTTTACTGTTGTAGTCTATTCATACAAAAAAATATATTTTTATTTAATATTTTTTTTATAATATTTGTTTCTCCTGACATCAACCCCAAAATTCCGACATTTCCAAATTTTGTCCAGTTATTTTTGTTTTCCGATCTGGCATTCCTAATTGGGGCAGCGCGTCGGACATTTCATTCTCTTAAAACCCTCCCAGAAATGAGAGGAAACCTGTGGCCAGTTGTGGGACGTATATAGGCTGTAACTTAAAAAACACATTCAAAAAGAAAGAAAAAAATCACTCCAAAATAAAATTAAGGTAACATAGTTGGTTTATTTTAAGATCTTATGTGGTCATGGACCATAACATAACGAGATCACAAGTAAGTACGCAACGTTGCTTTTCCCTGAATACTATAATCTATCTTAGTGTTGCAAGCGCCAACCTAATTCTCTTTTCGGTGCAATCTTTATTAGGCATCGATGTTGCCATGTTTCCTTTAGTTGCGGTTACATGAGCCTTATGTGGTCAAATTTTGTTACTGTAACAATTTGCAACACGGGCTGTGGTCCTTTAAGATTTATGTATATTATTGAGGTAATAACATCTGTATAATCAAATGTATGTGCATATTGCACATTGTATCCATTATCTCATACTGGCTCGTTTTACAGAATAGAGACAACTACGAATTATTGCCTGCACGTTCTAATGTTAGAGGAGTATATGAGATATGTGTTGCTCTTTCTATAATTAAAACAATGTATCTTGCGGGCTACTCCACACGCCCCACCGACAAAATAAAAAAAATATTTTTGATATGATTAGAGCCGTGGTAGCTCAGATGGTTAGCGCTTCCTTAAATTTCACAGTGCGCGCGCAACCCGAGTGCGATCCCCGCCGGCACCAATGATTGTTAATTTTGTTTTTGTTTGTAATTAAATTGTTAATTCCAATTTAATTGATGATTTGCCACGTACTCGGCGGTGAAGTAAATCATCGTGAGGAAACCTGCATGTCTGCGAAATAAAAAATATAAAATGTTTCGATGACATGTGATGTTCGCTAACACGGGCTATTGGGGCAGCGCAACGGATATTTCCTTGCCCTAAAACCCTTACAGAAACGAGAGGAGGCCTATGTCCAGCAATGGGATGGTACAAAAGCTGTAACATTAACTGGACTGATAAGTCGACAGTAAAGCCATGATATTATTACGAGCTTAAGGTTCGTGACAATAAAAACTGCCAATTGAATTACCAAAATTTACACTTTTATTATATACCACAATTAAAACTTAAAACACTAATAATTAACCACACTGATTCACTTTATTTCGCTCCGAAGCTTCGCTTGTCTCGCCGAATTCAATACTTTTACACCGAAACATCCAGAATATTCCCAGACCAGACGCAGAAAGTTCGAGTGTCAGGCTTCTAGAAAGCTTAGTTCTTCTATTCGATACTAGATGGCGCTGTTGGTTAAAAGATTAGTCATGTCATTTTCTGGAAAGCTCTCCTCGCTCTGTTACCCGACACTAGATGGCGCTAGTGCCAGACGTCAACTTAGGCGCGCAACACTGCACCCTCCTAAGACATGCTCGTCCCGAGCATTATCGGTGTCCCATAACAACGCGCCAGGCGATCCACATCTTCCACATCCCTCTTGCGCTATTCTGTATCCGGTAGGTTACATCGTTGATCCTGGTCACAATCCCGTACGGGCCGTCCCATTTAGCTTAGGAGATTTCCTTTTGCTGCGGACTGGATTGTGCAACCACGCTAGTGAACCTTCGTCGAACCCTTTATTGTTCATTTTGCGGTCATACCGGTTTTCATCTTTTCAGACATTTGCTGGCCCGATTGTCTGACGTGCTCATAAATGTTATTCATTTTGTTCCGTAAGTCATTTGCATAATCGGTTATACTGCGTGGGGCATCAGGTGGTATCCCGGTGATCAGGTCTGCAGGCAGCCGTAATTCCCTTCCAAAGTTTGCGAAAGCTGGTGTCACTGCTGTACTTTCGTGAACAGCGCTTCGATATGACAACAAAAACGGTTGTATGTGCTTGTCGCAATCTCGTTGCCGATTGTGTACAACTTTTGCTAGGTACCTCTCCAATGTCTGATTAAATCGTTCTACCATTCCAGCAGATTGCGGGTGATAAGAAGTCGTTCTTGTTTTATGAGTACCCATAACTTCCTAACAAGTTTCCTGGAATATTTGAGACTCTAAATTCCTTCCTTGATCGCTGTGAATCTCTAAAGGTACTCCAAAACGACAGAAGACTTCATGAACTAGTTTATCTGCAACTGTTGAAGCTTCTTGATTTGGAATGGCGAAGACTTCTGGCCACTTAGTGAAGTAATCCATCACAACCATGAAATACTTGTTACCGCTTTCACTCTCCGGAAACGGCCCCGCCACGTCAATGGCTATTCTCTCCCATGGTGCACCAACATTGTACAACTTCAATGCACCTCTACTACGAGCTTGTACATTTGCGACACCAATCCTCGACATCGTCACGATAATGGACCCAGTAAAACTGTTCTCGGATCTTCAGTAGTGTTCGTTTAACTCCCGGAGCGACTCCTGAACAACTATTATGGTACAGCTGTTTCTGTTGTTGTAACATTCGGCACTTTGACTTTAGGGACAACCATTTGCAAACGACAACTGTCTCCTCGACCATTGTCCCATTTACGGCACAGGACTCCATCCTGAATCAGCAAGCTGTCCTTTTGGGCCCAATAGCTTTTAGTGGTCGAACTCATCGCTGAGACGTCGCTCCACTTAGGCTTGGTAGCACGAGCCCTCATCCATTCTAGAATCGGCTTGATGTCCGGATCTTCCTGCTGTGCTTGTTGTAAGCTGTCTTTCCACTCGTTGCTGAGGTGATCTGTCCTGAGCATCCTCACGAATACCACTTCCTTACTCTCTTGCCTAGTACGGACTTGCAATCTTCAGGATAAGGTCTTCTTGACAATGCATCTGCGTTGCCATGCGATTTCCCGCTGCGGTGTTCAATCACAAAGTCGTATTCCTGCTGCTGGGTGGTGCTGTTAGCCGCACAACCCTCTCGAGATCGATCACATTCCCTTTTTACAAATCGCTTAGGGCAGCTGGATCGAAGATGGCCCCTTTCCCCACAGCCGTAGCACCTTGGGCTGTAATTTTTATTGTAGTCGCGAATTGTAACTGCTGCAACCTCCCTAACGTGAGGGGAGCGATGATCCTGCCGCCGCCAGGTGGTGCCGTTAGCTGCACTACCCTCTCGAGATCGATCAACTTCCCTTTCTACAGTTCGCTTAGGGCAGCTGGATCGAAGATGGCCCCTTTCCCCACAGCCATAGCACCTAGGGCTGTATCCTTTGTTGCGGTCGCGAACTGTAGCTGCTGCAACCTCCCTGACGCGATGGCAACGATGATCCTGCCGCACGGCTTCCACCTCCAGCGCATGGGCCAAGGTGTCCTTAAGCGTCTCGTGGTGCCCGAGCCTCACAGCAACTCTGACTTCAAGGTCGCGGATGCCGATCCGTCGGAATCGTGTTTTCATCTAACATAGTACTTAACATTAATCCTCAACTTCACCATATATTTATTTCAAAATTAATGCTGCAATATTTTCGGCATGACGGAGGATCTTGCTAAGCCACTTGTGGTAGTATTTTTAATATTTCCCTTTAAGTTGTTGATCCTAATATTTACGTGCTCGGCGGTGAAGGAAAATATTGTGAGGAAACCTACATGCCTGTAAAATAAAATATTACAAGGACACGTGAAGTACCCCATTCTTTATTAGTAAGACGAAGCCTGTGCCCAACAGTGGGACAGAAAAAGTCTGTTGTTTACTGTTTTCAAGACGTGTTGATTTGAAACTAATATTTTACGCAATTTGGTAGTCACACGCTATTTAACCAAATGAGTGACGTAAAGGGTAACGTTTTACGAAACATAAAAATACAGTTAAATGAAACTCTACTGTTGTTTTAATTACTATTAAAAGTTATATAAAAGAACACGATTAAAGAGCCATTGTCTATTACTCTGCAATCATCCAGAGTAAAACCATAAACTACGTTATCTAAGATCTGCGGTCGATGTAATAATAAAGAATAAGTACCTACTTACAATGACGAAATTTGAGGCAAAGCGGCTGATACATTGGTTAGTGAACGTGCACGTCACTTCTATACGAAACATCTTTCAAATTACCCTGATTTGGTTTGCAATATGTAGTACATACTTTTTTTATAAAAGCGGGCACACAGCCCTATGTTGTGAATAGGGTTGCCACCAGCACTATATTTCAATATAGTACTATATTTCAGTCAATTATACTATGTATTATAGAAAAATAATAAAGTACGAAAAATACTATATTTTAATCCATAATTCAACTGTCGCGCTTTTTTGTATCAACTACGATTGGAAGTCTGAAACAAGTAAGTTTTACAGAAAGAATATTTTCCGTCATGAATGTGAAATTGAAAGAAGAAAGAAAAAGAGCTTACAAGTTAAACGTTAATTTACTTTAATATGATTCTAAATTGCACAGACTCTATTTTATAGGTAAGGTAGAAGGTAAGGTGGTTAGATCATTGATGACCAAAGCAAGGAGCAATAACAAAAATATAAAAAAACACATAAAGATTAAAAATAAATTTGTACTTCTTTTTCTCCTGAATTTCTCAAAAGTACTATATTTGTGCATCTTGTTTGAGAAAAATATTATTTTTGTCCAAAAAAAAGGTGGGAGCCCTAGTTGTGAACCTACATTATATCTTTGTTTAGGAATCAATAAGCTGATCCTTTTTACTGGAAACGAGGCATTCCACATTATCATTCTCACTGTCGTTCTGTGATAAAACCATGCTGCAGTTATGTATAATGGTTGTAGCACGAATGGGGTGACTCGACTGGGGAAGGACCAGGCTCACACAGAACACCGGCGTGAAATAGCAGTTTTAAGCTTCTGTGTTTCGTATGCTGAGTGTAGAGAACAGAAAACCCGTTTACTGGAAACGTAGCATTACATCTTTAGTGCTCAGAAGTGATAACGTATCTCCATTTTGATTCCTAATCAAGGGTATATGTCCGTAGGCCACAGCATCCACTTACATTTAGTTGGAATGTGTGCTCATTTGTCGCCCTTACTTCTATTAATGTCGTATACACGTTCCAAGCGCTCATTAGCTCAAAGAAAGAAAAACGGAGTTTATTTCAAGCGATACAAAAACCAAGCTAAAACCAATATCACCTCACAGTTAAAAGACACACACACGCACATGTATGCATTTAAAATCATTTGCAACAATTAAGATGCTTTTAGGTGCATATGTGTGCAAATTTTTACGGGCTTAAAAAGAAAAGCTTGAGCGTGAGTGCGTGTCAAAAACTTGAGCATGGTTGCGGCGTCTTCTGACATAGACATAGGATTTATTAGAATCGATACACTCACAAAATATACACTTAAAAGTAAATAGCAGCATAAAAACGCACAGGGTACAAGATGGTAAGCATAATTAAAAAAAATCTCGGCAAGAGTGAGTGATGTGACGCCAAAAGAGATTCCGTCTCAGCATTTGCTACAGCGGCATTTTTTCCTTTGTTGGTCTGAGCAAGTTTCAAATTAGCTATAATATTTAAAATGTAGCGGAAAACTGTTTGAATGTTTGCGTGTCTTGCAATTCGAATTTTTTATTATATCCTGGACCCATGGAACATTAATGAACTCTTTGACTCTGTGTATGATATTTACCATCTTCTGTTACCACGTATCTTGCAAATAAAAATATTTTTAATTTTCCTTAACCTAAATTCAAGCACGTTCAAAATGTAATTTAATGTCCTTAAAACAAGTTGTTAGTTTTCGATAAAATTCGAAAGTTGCTTACGAAAGAGAACATCATCCATTACACGTTTAACGTAAATGATTTTGTAGCCAACGGCACGATAAATTGGTTCATCTCAACGTCAAGGACGCGACCAGCACGTATGTTCGAATTTCACAGAAGCACAGAATAAATAATAGTACGCAGAAGTATAATGTAAGTTTGTGACCCACAAATAAACGTAAACGACAATATGTTTTTCCCTACATTCATCAATGATATACTAACCTTTTTATGGCGTTGTGTAAAAAGATTTGTAGATGTGGACGGCAGAGTTGGAAACGAGCGCCCTAAACGAAGATTTTAACGACCAAATTGGCGATATTTTGAGAATGGGTCACATTATGAGTTAACCGAAGAGCTGTATGAGTAGAAATGTGGATGTAAATTCATTCATTTCCATTTCATTTCATTTATTCAAGCAACCAAGGCTTATATTTTGTTAGTATTATTTATAAACTAAACTTATAGCTATGTTAGTAAGCATAATATTATTATTACATATAATTATGTGAAGTGTTAAAAAAAATACATTTATATTTATATGTGCCATTTTCTCACCAATCCACCCGATATGGCGCTACAATGGCACATGTATAGGCAATCCAGCCTGCTAGCAATCACTTTTAGGATACTATTGTTACTCCCCCGCACCCTGCGCACCAGAGACGCGCATCTCTTGCGTATGGTCGCGTAAAAACAGTCCACTCGCGCTTCCGCGAACATCCCTGATGCACTACAGAAGCGAGGCAGTCCCAGCAGCACCCTAAATGCGTTGTTATATTGTACTCGGAGGGCGTTGTAAGCCTTTTGAGTATATTTAGCCCACAGGCTGCACGTGTAAAATGACGTGCAGTAAGCTCTAAATAGGGCTATTTTAACTTCCCTTAAACAGCGTGCAAACCTGCGAGTTATCATGTTCGCTCTTACTGACAACGCCCTCCGTTCCCTCTCAATGTCATCATCATCCCTGAGACGAGGGGTCAGAACATGGCCAGGATATTTATACCTAAACGCTCTTTGTAAAATATTACCATTAATTGAAATAGATGGTACTAAGTCATGTTTCTTACTCCCGGTCTCAAAGACCATGACGTGGCTCTTTTTTACATTATAATTCAGACCATGTGTGAGGGCGAAAGCTTCACAAATCTTCACCAGTCTTCGTAGGCCGCATATAGATGTACTCAACACCAAATCATCTGCGTAACTGATGTTGTTGACGCAGACATCGTCTATGTGACAGCCGACTCTGATGCTGTTGAGTTCACCTATCAGCTCATTCACATACAAGTTGAAGAGCGTGGGTGAACTCAAACCCCCCTGTCTCACCCCGCACTCCAAACTGTATGATCTAGATAAGGCACCTTCCCATCTCACATTATTGACCTGGTTCCCGTACCAATACTTGAAAATACTTATGAGTTCCAAAGGTAGTTGGATCTTCTCCAGTTTATCCCACAGTAAGTCGTAGGACACAAGGTCAAAAGCCTTTGACAGGTCTAAGAAACAAGCGAAGACTGGCGTTTTGCGTGCCGGGTAGTAAGGGACAGTGTGCTTAAGATACAACACCGCGCTTTCTGTAGACAATTTCGGTCTGAACCCAAATTGACTGTCGTATGGTTTTATGTATTTATTTAATTGCGAATTAAGCACACTATCAAACACTTTTGAAATGACAGTTGCTAACGATATAGGTCTATAGTTGTTTTTATCCGCGAGATCGCCTGTTTTATTCTTCACTATAGGCACTACAACCGTACGTATCATGTCAGGGGGCATGTATCCATGTCCTAGGCAGAGATTAAATAATAAATAAAGTGCCCTAGGTAGGTGCGGGCCAGCAAACTTGAGATGTTCGATACTGAGCCCATCGTGGCCAGGGGATTTACCTCTAGACATAGATTTAACTACCTGATCTATTTCTTTAATTGTAAAAGTTATTTTCTTTTCTTTGTTATACACCGTATTTAGTAACGAGCGTGAAGCCCCAAGAGGAGATTTAACTGCAAAATGATCTACGAATAAGTTGGCAATTTTCTCAGGCTCACTTACACCATTAATGCTCACGGGCAGGCCCGGTTTACATTGTAACCTATTGGTATGTTTCCAAAAAGAGCGAAAATCATTTTTCGAATGATGTGAAGCTAGAATATCCATCCTAACTTGATTTTCGTGATCTTGACACCACTTTAAGCGAGATTTGAATATTTTTCTAGCTTCACACATGTCCTCATATATGGTACCGGAAGTAGGTTTACCATGCCACTCCCACAGGTGGAACTTTAACCTGGCCCTTCGATGTGCTTCCGCAACATGCCTGTTCCAGCCCACAACCACCTTATTTTTCGATTTTTTACAGTTACGTCCTACTACGGAGGACGCCTTTAGAGCCGTTACAATATTTTTAAACAAATTATCAATAACAATTCTATGACTAATATCAGAACAAAAAGTAAATTAAAGGAGGCGAGAGATGTGTGTCAGGATCGTGTCGAGTAGAAGTCCGTAGTCTCTGCCTACCCCTCTGGGTGACAGGCATGAGTGTATGTTTATGTTTATGTAACTGATAGCCATAATACGTACGGGGACTACCACGGGGAGTTCTCAGAGTAATTTTTTGGTCTGATACCCGCCGCTCAATTTCACCATCGCACATTGCGACTTCTATGCCATTCATTTAGATGATGGGCGTCCGCCACTCTGCTATTTACTAGAAGTTTTTTTCTCGCACAACCTCCTTGTGGTATCGACTACCACCAGCGATTTTTACGGACCTTTACGACTTAGGGACCTTTAATAAAAGAGTATATTATTTTTTTAAAGGTCGGCAACGCGTCTGTGATTCCCCTGGTGTTGCAGTTGTTCATGGGCGGCGGTAATTACTTACCATCAGACCACATGCTCGTTTGCAAGTGTTAAGCGAATGTAATTAGAAGTGCTTATTAGCGGGAATTTACGTTTTTGCTTTGTGGTACGGCTTCTTTTGAGACCAGAAGTCCCTCTGACGTCTGCGTTCGTATCACCATCTTGCATATTTCTTTAAGTATGAAAAATGAAGTATGATAGGGTTGCCAGATGGTTGGGATTCGTCTGGATTCACCCGACATTTTAAATGATCTCCAGACTCCCGACAAAACTCAAAATCTCCAAAGAAACAGCTTCTCTTCACATCACAGCTGCTTTTGATTTAATAAAAGCTGAGGCAGTAACTAAACTGAACTGGGAAGTAAGTTGTTTGAATTTTAAATCTACTGAATAAAGGATCCAAATTAGTGGACTCTGTAAATTACATGCAAAAAATACACATACATCAAAAAAATAAGTGTAATACATATGGCAACCTAAAAATTGAGTGTCCTTAAATTATTTATGTGTCAACAATGTTAAGTCTTTTTGCAGACTATTCATTTAAATAAATAAACTTTTTATTCAACACTTTTATTTATAATTTTTGTTTCTCCCGACAACAACTCCGAAATCTCGATTTTTTGAAATTTTGTCCGGATGTACCAGCGTAAAATAGCAGCTTAATACTGCTGTGTTTCGCATGGTGACTGTGGAGATCCGGAGACCCTTTTTTACTGGAAACGAGGCATCCCATCTTAGTCCTCAGGGGTGACAACGCGTTTGCCTTTTGATTCTTAATCCAGGATAAATATAGATGCCTATGGACCACAACATCCACTTACCATCAGGTGGACTGTGTGCTCGTTTGTCACCCTAATTCAATAAAAAAAGATATTTTAGTCTTCCGATCTGGCATTCTTAACTATGACCCAAGTATTTAGTATCAAACTGAGGTAAACTATGTACTCTTATAAGATAATGATAGTTATAAGGTTTTTACAACGTTACCGTCACTGTTACAGTGGTATGACAATCACTGCTGAACATAGGCTTGCGGCATAGATTGCTTCATAGGGTGAATATTCGCCATAGTTACCACGCTTGCCAGGCAAGTTGGCAACCGTAGTTTTCTAATTAGCAATAGTAGTTATTCGGAAGCTGTTACTGCTGACCTCCCAGTTTTTTTTAACTTGTCGCCTCTTACGACACTCACGGGGCGATATGGAGTTGTGGATATTCTTACACCGCCACTACATGGTGGTGGTAGCACACAGACATCTACCTATTGTAACGATCCCCCCCCCCCCTGTATATAATAACAATTTTATAATATTAAAAATATCCCCTTTTCAATAACATTATATATATGTGACCAAGATTAATAAGATATGTTTAGATCTTTCTAAATGATCTTTCAAAAGGTTTATTAATAGGCCGTTTTTAATATTTTGGCGTGATCGTCTTAGTTAGGACCCTTATTTACGTTGTGTTTGTTTAGTAACTTAGTTCTTTTAGGTGTCGTTTGGAAGAATGAATATTCACTAGAGCAATTGAGAGCTGTTGGTAGTGCCTTATAAGCTAAGTGAACCCCGTTCACGAAGACAGGGCTCGAAAAAGGTTTAGAACATAAAACGTCTTTATTCCACTTGTATCAGGTGGACATTATTAATTTATTATTATTTATCCCTTCCCGCTTGGAAAAGGCTCACAATATATTTATACAAAAATACCCGATACAAGGCTTCGCTCTCCTACATTTATTTAAAAAAATGTAGGGGAGGTACACGGCCCCACACACGCCGTGCACGGTGAGTGCCAACCATTTTGATGCACTCCCCCCGAAGGGAACGCTAATTCGGGAACTGGACCGTAGTCCAGAGCAAAATAACTGGCGAACCAGTAAAAGAGGCTTGGCCCCTTGTTAGTGCGTAAGCACAAACATCGACCGAAGTCGCGCATGTCAATGCGTGTAAACGCCATACAGAATACGAACGAATCCAGCCACAGTGAATGTACGTCACACGGTTTGAGCAAATAGGCACACTGGCCGTAAACCCTCCGTGAGCGCCACCACCTGCCAGACCACCGCTCCTGCAGACGTGATGTAAGTGTATGGCATCACCACCAATTGCATGATCAGCACGGCTACTAGCCGCAGAGCGTGTCATGAGACTACTGCTCACCTCAAGGGAATGGGGTCCCACGTTGTGCGGCTTTCGGCCGCAGCCTTGAGAGTCTCCTCAGATCCTCCCGCCAGCTATCACCCGCATGAGGTCGACACATATGCTCCACCAACCAATACAACGGCAGATATAGCCAAAAGGCAGTTATAAGATAAGAGTAATAATTCGCCATCAGAAAGGGTTTGTGTCACTGACGTTGAGTAAATGCATTTTCGATCATGTTTGTCTCACCCACCAACAAGTTGCCTTCAATCATTCAAAGGTGGGAAAGTTACAGAGATATAATATTATGTTGTTATATAAAACATCGTGGAGGGCAGACAGTCTGCAGCCCCGCAATGAAGGGACCCGACTTGGGCAAAGCTACTTAGGCGTGAGTCAAACCAAGACGCAGAGAGCGCCATTGAGAATAGCGTCCCACCAAACAACCATCGCAGAGACGCAATGCTGCAGAACGCAACAAGCATCAATACGACTATCGTCGGGCTTACACCATTCCAAGGTCCCCCATACATCCCAGCAGACATCACCACCCGTATACCTCCATCGACCAGAACCACAGAGAGCGTCGAATCAGGCGCAGCACACCCGTAGATCCATCACAAGACGCAATACCGCCAGTAGCAGTAAGCATCAATGCAATTATCATACGGATGGCGCCCCCTCACAACACACCCAACATGATCCCTATCGACTTTGGTAACAAGGTTGGTATTGTTGTTATATTAAAAATATCACCAACGTATCATAGTAGCACGCTACTAAGACGCCAATGAACAAAACTCCACGTATCATAGCGCTAATGCACTAAGACATGAAGCTGAGTATGCCTGTTACACTTAAAAGTGCTACCAAACACACTCATCATCCCCATCCGAAAGATAGACGACACATCGCTATGCGCAACGACGTCGCCCACAAACGGTATGGGTGTGCGATGTCCACGGGAAAGCCGTATTGCTACAACAAACCCGCTTACCACCGGCACTAAGATGATATGTCTAGGACACATCGGTTAGCGAGTCCAAGTTTACCTCGGACCAATTGCTCGTGAAGCAGCACACACGCCACCATAATATTCCTTTTCAAGTCCCTAATAAGGACTAGTCATTTTGCTACAGTACTAGGAGCAGTCAGTCACCCGACCACCCCATACAATGCTTTTGCATCAAGGAGACCTCCTATAATATTGCTTTTGTATCATAGACCTTACTTTCATAAGTCATGTATATATAGGATTCGAACCCATGACCCCACTATTGTAATGCATATTAATCATAGAGACCTTCTATAGTATTGCTTTTGAATCATAGACCTTACTTTCATAAGTCATTCATATATAGGATTCGAACCCATGACCCTACTATTGTAATGCATATTAATCATAGAGACCTTCTATAGTATTGCTTTTGAATCATAGACCTTACTTTCATAAGTCATTCATATATAGGATTCGAACCCACGACCCTACTATTGTAATGCATATTAATCACAGAGACCTTCTATAGTATTGCTTTTGAATCATAGACCTTACTTTCATAAGTCATTTATATATAGGGTTCGAACCCACGACCCTACTATTGTAATGCAAATTCATCATGGAGACCTTCTATAGTATTGCTTTTGTATCATTGAGTTTAATATCATAAGTCCCTAATATAGGACTAGTCATTGTGCTACAGTACTTCAGGCAGTCAGGCTCCCGACCACCCCATATATATGTACAACTGCAGGTATGTATCTCCGGCACCTCATCCATACAAGACGTCTATACGTGAACACCTTCCATAACTTAGGAAAATTTTCTTTAATACATGAACTCCTTCAACAACTTAGAAAATTTCATCTATACGTGAACTCCTTCCACAACTTAGAAAAATTTTCTTTTATACACGAACACCTCCCATGACTTAAACAATTTTTAACAATTTTTCTAATTATCTTATAAACGTTATTTAACTTAATTTTATAATATTTTTTGACTTGTATTTCTATTATTTATTTTATTTTAAATATTTTTACAAGTTTTTTATAATAAATTTACCTATTACGAGAAACAATAATTTTGCCTTTAATTTGCTATGTTATTGGGATAATGTCTGAAATATATTAACTTTATGTTTATTAATTTAACTTATTTGCTTAATATATATGTTTTAAAACTATTTTTGACGCCCCTTTATATTGAATTTAATTATTAATAATAATATTGAGCCGTCACAATATCATCGACCTATGCGTTGTAACCCCGAAGACTAACAATACCTTATTATCAGCATCGATTAAGAATCAAAACGCAAATGCGTTGTCACCCATGAAGACTAAAATGTAATACCTTACTACTAGTAGAAGTGGTCTCCAGTTCTCTACACTTACCATACGAAACAGAGCAGCATTATGCTGCTAGGTTACGCTGGCATCATGAGCGAGTGTAGTCAGTCAACTAGTGGCCTCGTCGAGTCAACCTATTTATGCTACAACCATAATATACCTGCAGCGTGGTTCTACAACATACAAAACTCTAATAATACTACGGAACACCATCGTAAAATAGCAGCTTAATGCTGCTGTGTTTCGTATGGTGAGTATAGAATACCAGAGAACCGTTTTACTGAAAATGAGGCATTCCATCTCAGTCCTCAGGGGTGACAACGCATCTGCATCTTGATTCTTAATTCTCTGCATCTCGTTGCTAAGGCACAGCGCCACGAAGCAGTCAATATATAATATATTATAATATAACAAATATATGTATGAGTCGCCACAGCACTGATTCTTCGGTCTGGTTAATTACTTTACGTCTTGCGTGAACGAGACGGGCATACCGCCATCCATTTTAAGCTATGAGGTTTAGCCAAAGAGATTTAAATATATATACTAACTACTTAAATGTCTTTGGGTCTAGCATTTCCCATAGTCGTCTCCATGGAGTATAGTGGTAAGGAGAACCATCTCACATAGGAGAATAGTTGAGAAAGTGTCCATCTGTAAGCAGTAAATAACAGTTCCAAAACTCTCCACAACAACGCTGGAGTAGCTAGAAGGTATAAAATAAACTTCGTAGTTGACGGAGTGAAGTGTGCTCAGTTGAGGAATTTAATATTTGTGGTGACTAGAGTAGTTGATGAAACTGCAGTATTTAAAACCTCTACTACACACGATTTCCAAAATAATTTAGTAAATATAACCTAGAAAAAGTCACCGTGACAAAGGTTAAGAGTGATTTTGAAAATAAAAATTTTGAAAGCAATAAAATAATTATTACAAAAAAAATATGGTGAAAGACTGTGCAATAAAAATTTAAAAAAGTTCTTTAAAATTTACCCTCTAGCTTTCCTACAAACACTTTACAGAGTTGGTTCTCATTATCTCTACACTCCATAGTCGTCTCTTTATAACAACTATGGGACGAAATAAGGTGATCGATTTTCTTACATCGTTTAATTAATCATTCTTTTTTTCATTCGTTATATGTAGGTTATAATTCTTTTTCTTTCATTCGCTATATGCAGCTTATATATTCTATACTTTGCACACTTCGATCATGAAGTTGAGCTTTACTGTCGAGTTTACATGATCACGCGTTCCAATAAAATTATATGGTTATACATGTTTTCCTTTCTATTTCCTCACTAAGGTTATTCACCTATAAGCACGCGATAAACATTAGTTAAAATTTTAATTTACAATTGAAATTGAAAATGATGGTGTATCTACAGCGGTTCGGACTCATCGTGATAGAAAGAATCCTTTATCAGATCTTAACAGTTCATTGAAGGTTATTGGGCCCTCAAATTGTAAAGAAGATGTGCCGTAATCATCATGCTTCACAGTTGGATTAGAAACCGCATTCACAGGTTTTAAAGTTTGGCTTCGGCACTGGTCCCCGTCAATAGTCTGAATCTTTTTTTTTTTTAAAGAAATTCTTTCTCTTTCTTTCGCTTTTTTTTAAAGAAATTCTTTCTCTTTCTGAATCTTTTTTTAAAGAATATTAACAATGCTATAAACATTACTAATACTCCCTTTAACCACTCGTGGTAAGCTTAAATTGCTTGTGTTACGAGTGGTTCACGACAGTAGTCGAATGGTGGATTCGAACCCACGACCTTTTTGAGTTTGCGGTCCGCGCCCTGCCATTAGGCTGCTGTCGCTTCGAAGTCTCTCTCTCTTCGAAGTTCGAATCTCTAGGTAAAATAAAATAAAGTTACAATATATATATGTCCCTCTGACTTAATAATGTGACGGGTATGTATACGAACTCACTTATGCATAATCAAAACGCCCTTGGATTATTTATCTCTTCTAATTATTTCTAGACGTTTAACCCAATAATTACAAAACGCTATTATTGAGCGAATTTGATCAATATTTACGTATTATTATTTATTACGATAGGGCAAGATCCATTCTTTTTCAAAACAGAATAACAGACATTTCAATTTTTTGGGGCTCATTAACGAAACGCATGGACATGAAATCGTAGACAGAGAAACCTATAGACAAATTGACGCCTTCTTTCGCAGTCGCACACGAAAAAGATAGATTTATGCAAACGTCTTGTATAGAAATGAGACAGAGCGATGTGATTGTTTGTCCCTTTCTCCGTGCCGGTTTTTTTGTTTAGCAAACTACACTTTGCTAAACTACTTTGACAGTTCGTAGCGTTCTAAAGCGTTTACAAGTTAGTTTAAGTGAGAAAAAAGTGTTTTGTGAGCTTAAAATTGGTGAATCTTGTTCAGTTCAGTTCTTAGAACAATTAAAAATTTTATCTAACTATGTTTAAAAGTCATAAAGACTATTGTATAACCTAAAACTACGTTATCGTCGTTTCTCACTCCAGGCCACGCTAATCATTAGTCTATAGGTTTCTCTGTCTACGTATGAATTGATCTTTGTTTTTCGACATAACAAAAATAATTGTCGAAAGTTTTTTTTTGTAAAATACTCGATTTAAAATCTTCTGACTTGAAACTGGCAGAATTATATCAAGGTTAAGCCATAATTTAAAAGAAGAAGAAGAAATCAACCGCTGACGGGCTGACGGCGGAACTTTTTTTGTAATTTTTAAAGCTAAATTAAGTTTTAGTAAAAGAGAGAAATGGACCCTTTGCACTAGTTCATAGCATAGACAAAAAACTGTTTATTCAGCATTGAGCTATTATGTACTACAAAGTACATATTACTTCAATGTTATTCAGTAGGTCCATATACACCTGTAACAAACTTACTCGTATTATACAAAAATGATAAATGCCTTGTGAGCTTGTGACCAACTTTTAAACATAATACGTGAGGGTAATATGGTCATCCGGTTAATATGATCACTTTCTTAAAACTCAAAAACTACAGCTTTGTTTGCATAGATGGCTTTATGATACATATCAAATAATAAAGGGTCAAAAGGGCGATGTACGGCGTTGCTTTATCGACGCCATTTTGACAGTTGACATAATAGTATAGTCCTAAAATATTTAGTCGATTTGAGAACGGTGTAGTGTAGAAATTTTTTTTAGTTGATTTTCGAAGTATTTCAAATATTGCCAAAGCCTTTTTGTTTTTGTTTTCTTACTATATTAGTTATAATATACGACTTTGTGTTTTTGTCTCTGCCCTTCTCCTAGTTTTGGTTTTATAGGGCGGCAAAGCTTCAGTTGACCATATTACCCCTCACCCTCACGTACCTATATTTCTACAAATAACGTTGGTATTTGAAAGTTGACAATAATAATAATCAAAATCATCATTAGCCCTACACAAGTCTACAACTAGATAGTGTGACGACCTGGTAAGACATGCAGGAAGTCGATGGATGCAGGTGGCTCAGGACGGTGCTTTGTGGCATTCCTTGGGGGAGGCCTATGTTCAGCAGTGGACTTGTCAATGCTGTAATGATCATGATGATGATGATGATGAAGTCCACAACAACATATATGTTCTACATAGGCCTCCTTCAAGAAATGCTACAAAGCACGATTTAGCGTGCTAATCTATCTAGTGGGGTCAGCCTGACATGGTTGCCACATGAAAACCTTTCTTCCTCATTTGTTGTCGGTTGTTTGAGCTAATTTGCCGGCCCAGTGCCACTTCAGCTCACCCCTCAGCTACAGCTAATCCGTTGGGCTATGTCGGTTATTCTGGTTCTACTACTGATATCCAAATTTTTTTATTTTGTTATACTTTTATTAATTGATGCGTCTACTTATTAAAATTTAAGTATTTAATAATATGTGTAGCGTGTTGCAATATATCTTTCTTTCTTTTAATTTGTAAGGAGTTTTATTAGTGATAAAACTTGCTCTTCTTAATAAAAAGAAACTTTTATCGTCTGGACGTGCATAATAGCTTTCAATTAATTACTTAAAACTTAAACCTTTATAATAAAATTATTTCCTAACAAAGTGACTTCTTTTTAAAGATAAAATTCTTTAGGCATTTAAAACAGCCACTAAGGAGGTGTTTCGGCTTCTAAAGTATTTTAATCTTGAATATGTAATGTAATTTACTCGAAAGCAGAAGAGGATTTACACGTACGTAATTTTTAAACTTTCCGTATCAAAATTACCTGTGTAGGTGTGCTGCGCTCATTATTTCATTGTTAAGTCTATCGTCAATTTAAACAATAATAAACAACATAATTTATTACCGACGGAACCCGTCCATCAATAATATAATTCGCTTTTTCGTTGTTCAGAAAGCGAGAGGAACAGATTTACTTTCATTACATGCATTTATTTTACGGTCACTTGAATATAACTCGGGTATAGTTCTGTAAACATACTTTTTTGGACATGTAATAAGTGAATCTACATATACTCACAACTCCGTGAAATTGTAACATTAATTAAGAAAAAGAAATATCTGATCGTACCTAAATATCTTTATAAACAATAATGGCGTAACATGGTTAACTTTTAAAAAGTGTTAGTATGTTAAAAAAGTGAAAGATCTTTCTTGGCTTATGGATTTTATAGGGTGCCACTAAACGGCATTAGAATAGTCGTTTGGGATAGCAGGAAATGACGTAATGGTTTCTTTTTAAATAAACATCATAATATGATGTTATATATAGTTTTTAATGTAATTGCTTAACATGACATTCTAGTTTTTTTTGTAGAATTAGAGTGACGAACGGGCACACAGTCCACCTGATGGTAAGTGGATGCTGTGGCCCATAGACACAGCCTACATTTATCCTCGATTAAGAATCAAAACGCAGAAGCGTTGTCGCCCCTGAGGAGATGGAATGCCTCGTTTCCAGTAAAAAAGGGTCTCCAGATCTCTACACTCACCATACGCAACACAGCAGCATTAAGCTGCTATTTTACGCTGGTATTCTGTGAGAGCGTGGTCCTATTCCTTCCCTGATCCAGCCAACCTATTCGTGATACAATCATAATATAGCTGCAGCGTGACTCTACCACGTATAAATGAATGGCCCCTGATGATTAACATGTGACGTCTATATCTTTATAAATGACGTCATATTAATAGATCCAACCCAGGCGAAACCTCTAGTTGTATAATCTAGTAATTAATTAATTAATTAAGGCATTTATTGCAATTTATGCTTATTGAGATGTGGAAAATGTCATTAGCCTTAGTATAAACTAGCATGGAAGAATACGCAAGAATCGTGTACCTGCATTCATACATAAACATAAACACTCACGCCTCACCACTCACGTCACCCAGAGGGGTAGGCAGAGACTACAGACCCATTTGGCACGATCCTGACACACCTCTCTCGCCTTCTTCACATCCATATACCTACGCATACATGCTCGTTGGTCAAGGGTACCATCGGTTAAGGGTACTTAATTTGGCCCGTTTTCAATACATCGCTAATTTGGTCGATAAATTTTCGCCTAGGACGTCCCTTTCCGACTCTGCTATTCACTTCCGCAACATAAATTTTCTTTATCACTCTTTCCTCACTCATTCTTTCTACATGACCAAACCACCGAAGCATTCCTTTCTTAATTCTGGTCACAACATCATCTTGCAAACCACACTCTTTTTCTGCATTCATTTAATTAAAAAAAACGGAAAGTCAGTTTCCATTCTTCGATAGTTCCCATCAGTGAGGCTCATGGCTTATGCAAATTGTTATTGCATGTGGAAACGCTCTTTGAGTTTCACATCGATTGAAACACTTTTTTTAATTATAGTGTTGTTTATAGTTTTTTTAATAAAGAAAAAAATACTAGCAATTCTAGTAACGTTACTAATACCCCCTTTTAACCACTTCTATTTAAGTTAAAATGCTTGTGCTAGGAGTAGCTCATGAGAGTAGTAGAACGTCACATCCGATCCCACGACCTTTTGAATTGACGCTTGATTAAAGAATGGTTTCTTAAACTTGATTCATGTACTACTAGTGATACATTACTACCGGTAGGTTGAGATTGAGGTATCCTGGTGTAAGTTACAATACCAGAAAACCTAATACGTGGTGGAGCCACGCTGCAGCTGTATTACGGTTGTAGCACGAATGGGTCGGCTCGACCGGGGAAGGACCGCGCTCTCATAGACAAGGGGTCTTCAAGTCAAGGGTGACAACGCATCTGCATTTAGAATTATAATCGATGATAGATGTAGATGTCTATGGGCCATAGCACCAACTTGCGCCCGTATGTCACTATTATTGGAGGTCACGCTTAGGTTTCAGTGCGATGCGCAGGTCCAGTCACCATCCTCTCCACCGCCGGCTCAGAGCCCGGGAGCTGCTCCAAGCTGGAATTGGCGTAAAGCAGACTTTCTGGGCCTATACATGGCATTAAAAAGTATAGATTGGTCGGACATGTTTGTAATTGCAGACGTTGACGACGCAGTTGCGTTATTCTATCACCTTCTTTATAATTGTATCAGTCAATATGTTCCAGCTAAATCCCCTTACATGCTGAATTATAAGTACGTATATCCAAAATGGTTTAATGCTGATATTATGTGTAATATACGTAAAAAAATATTATCATTTGAAACGGTATAAGGCTGAAGGTAAAGAGTTCAACAAGGAATTATTTAAATAAATAGATGACATGTTAAAAACTTGATTGACAATGCATATAAGCAGCACTTACATCTGACTCAACAAAATATAATTGACGACCCGGCAAAATTCTGGGAGTACGTTAAGAATAGGAAGAATCACAGGCAGCGTATGAACGCTTATTCTTCCAGTGGTGTCGAAATTGTTGGGTAATCTGCGGCCGACGCTTTTGCGAACTATTTTAGTTCGATATATCAGAACAAAGTTCCTGAACTGGACCATGTTGAAGCGGTACGTGCCGCAGATAGTCAATATGACTCCACCTGTATCACAATAAATACTATTGATAATACCAAGTTGAAGGAAGCAGTAAGGCGGCTAAAACCGAGGTCGACGTGTGGCCCTGATGGTATCCCTGTTTTTTTCGCAAAGGACTGCATATCCGCTTTTGAGAGTCCACTCCTGTACCTCTTTAACTTGTCACTAACTCAGTATAAGTATCCAGAAATTTGGAAAGTTTCTAGGGTTACTCCGGTTCCAAAAACTGATGGTGAAAATGACGTTTCGTCTTTGCAAAATTATTTGAAATTATCTTATGTCAGCAAATTAATAAGCAAACTCAAAAATTATTGCATGATAGTCAACACGGTTTTCGAACTGCCCGTTCTACAACTACCAATCTTGTGTCTCATCTTGACTATACATATGCTGAATTGGATGCTGATAGGCAGGTGGATGCTGCGTACTTCGATTTTAAGAAAGCATTTGACCTGGTCGACCACGATATCTTGTGTTGCGTAAATTGGCGTTGATAGGCTTTGCCCCGGCACTCGTCAAGTTTTTTTCACTTACGCGATCGACGTCAGTTTGTTAAAGTGGCTGCATTTGAGTCTAGTGACTATTACACAAGATCTGGAGTGAGCCAGGGAAGTACTTTGGGGCCTTTGCTCTTTCTTATTTTCACTAATGACTTACCGAATAGCGTGACTGCCTCCAAATGTCTGTTGTTCGCGGATGATCTCAAGTTAAGCCTAGGTATAGATGACCCGTCTGACTGCGAGTCACTGCAAAGGGACATCGATGCGGTTATGGATTGGAGTGTATTATATCTTCCGTTTAATAGTAATAAATGTAAAATAATAACATTCACGCGTAAACGCTGTCCACTAAAAAAAGAATATAAATTATCTGACACGCCCTTAGTAAGGGTAAGTGAAATTCGTGACTTAGGATTATTGTTAGACGCTAAACTTGACTTTCATAACCATGTGACTACTGTATGTAAAAAGACCAGTAAATTGCTTGGCTTCGTTATTCGCACTTCTTTACAGTTTGATAGATTAGCGGTCGCTTTGGTACTTTACAATGCATATGTTCGTAGTAAGCTTGAGTACGGTGCCATTGTATGGAATCCCTATGAGGAAAAATATATTTTGATGATAGAGAGAATACAGCGCAAATTTGCACGATGGCTATATAAACAGAAATACGATTACTACCCCTATCTATATCCGTCCTTATTTGTTAATGGTATGGTGGGTTTGGACACGCTTAAACTTAGGCGAATTATGCAGTTGATAACACACTACCTAGCAATCATCCATAATCGTATAGATAGTCCGATGATATTAAGTAGAGTAGGGTTGTTGGCTCCGAAGCGGCTGGGCTGTGATGTGGAGGGGACGGTGGCACCACGGCGGCGGCCGCGCCTTCTGTGGCAGCCGCCGGCGCGTACCAGGTACGGCGCTCACGCGCCCACTTCTCGTGCTATACAGCTTATCGGAGACATGCTCGCAGATTATAACGAGACCGATTTATTTGCTGATAGCTTAGGGCAACTGTGTAATAAAGCCCTTCTATTTTTGACATCCAATTTTGACAAATTGTAATATTATTAGTATTCTCTTAATCCTATCTTATGTAATCAATCTGACAATGACATTTTGCTTAATTTATTTGACTTTTAATCTATTTGGCATGTATTTTTTTTGGTATTTAGTTGATCTACCTACTGGACATGTATTCTTTAATTTGTTTGACCTTTTGACATGTATCTTGTATTATTACTATTATTTAAAACTGTAATTTTTAATTAGCATGCTGACGTTTTGGGCAAACTGTAAGCCAGCATGTACACTGTTTTTAAAATATAAAATATAAATAAAATTTGTTCGCGGCGGCCTAACAACGCTAAGAAACGAAGTGATAAAGAATATTGTTTTTTTGTATTAATAGTGAAATTACCGACAAAACGGTGAAAACGTGTATTAATATAGTTGTTTAGCATATTTATAATAATAATAATAATAATAATAATAATAATAATAATAATATTCCACAACTATCACACAATGCCATTTAGTCCCAAGCTAAGCAGAGCTTGTGTTATGGGTACTAGACAACTGATAAACATACTTATATATTTCTAAATACATAAATATTATAGATTAATTACACCCAGACACAGAACAAATGATCGTGCTCATCACACAAACATTTGTCCTGGGTGGGAATCGAACCCACGACCTCCGGCGTAGCAGTCAGGGTCACTAACCACTAAACCAACAGGCCTGTCATATAACTCTTAGTATATTTGTATAGAATGTCGTTTTGATAACAAGTAATATAAACAACTTTTATTATACTAAGAAATATCGACCAATCACAGCGCGTCTTATCGTAGAACTCTCTAGAAGTTTTTAATTAACTGCGTAATAGTTCATACTGAAAATAATGAAAATCATTTTATGTTCTAAAAGAGTTGTAAATATGACATTGAATTTGCATATGGCTTATAGATTAAGGAAGTGTAGGAATATTTTGTATAATTAAACGCATTTGATAGTTATAGAAAAATCAAAGAATTAATTTTCCCAAAAGAGGGTCGCTCATGATAAGGCACAATACAGCTTAATCAGCCGGCTGCCTGTCCCCAAAGGCGGTTTTTAGAGGGTATCACTTAGGGTCCCCGGTAGGACAGTGAGCCCCTCATAACCACGATAGACCGGCTATCGTGGTATGCGTAATGCATTTTCCGCCTCCCTACGTATAGGGTAGCCCTTTATTTGCTTCGGGCGCAAAAAAAAAAACAAATACATGTTCCGTGCGGGAACAGCCGCGAATCCGCGGCTCTCAGCGCTGCAAGCCACTGTCACACAGAGCCGTGTAATTGCCGAGCTAATGGTCCACCTGGTAGTAAATGGTCGCTGTAAGCTATCAACGATATCGTGGATTTTGTGCCAAAATTAGCATAACGTTGAACAAGCCAGGACCTGGATCATTGTAGGGAGGACATTGATAGTCATTGGTGAACGGTTTGACCAGCTATACCAGCAAGCCAATAGGCTGACTTTGTCTTACTTTCATTTTGAAGTACTCTTTTTTAAAAGATATGATTTTTCCGGACTGATACACTTTGGACCTTTAAGAAACGAGCTTACATCTTTTTAAAAGGCTGGTAACGTTCTATGGAAGGTAAAGATAAGGAGGACCATCTTATTTGGGGGACAAGTTGAAAAAGTGTTCAGCTGCAAGCAGCAAATTCTAGTTCAAGAACTCACCAAAGTAGCGTTAGCGTAACAAGAGGAAATGATATGAATTTAGCAGTTGTTAACGGAGTGAAGTGTGCCGAGTTGAAAATTTTAATATCTCTGGTTTGAGAATATTGTAGTTTATTAAACGTCAACTATTTACGTAATTCAACGAAATTTAGTAAATATTTAAATATAACCTATGAAAGTCCTAAGAAAACGGGAAGAATGACTCCATTTTTGTAAGCTTTTAATACCTAATACTTTTTTGTGATTTTATTGTCTTTACTGTTGTAGCTTAGAATAATTGAAATATAATCACATATACATACAAAAAAGAATAATAATTGAAGAATAATGGGAAAAGTTTGTAAAGTAAAAAGTTATCCAAGTGGATTAAATTTAAAAAATAAAGAAAATTATATATCCCAGCCGCCATCTTTTTTCCGACCAACAGTATGTAAAATACATTTATATGAGTTATTATTTGTTCAATTAACCACTTTTGATTTTTATAATTATCTTGATAAATGATTTTTGGCGCTATCTTTAAAACTACCCCATTGCTACCGTTACAGTTACCAAATAGCCCTGCAGACGTCTCGCACCATTAACTCTATTCATCATCATCGTCATTACAGTATTTCAGCCATATTGCAGCTGTATTGCGGTTGCGGCGCGAATGGTTAGGCTCGACCGGGATGGGAACACGCTCTCACAGAATACCAGTGTAAACTAGCAGCTTGATGCTGCTGTGTTTTGTGTGGAGAGTGTAGAGAACCAAGGACCCTTTTTACTGGAAACGAGGCATTCCATCTCAGTTCTCAGGGCTGGCAACGAATCTGCTAAATTCTTAATCGAGGTAAAATGTCTATTGACCACAGCATCCACTTACCATCGGGTGGACTATGTGCTGGTTTGTCACCCCTATTCTATAAAAAAACAGCCCGTCACAAGTCCACTGCAGAACTTTGGCCTTGCCCAAGGTATGTCACAAAGCATGGTCCACGGTCGTCACTCCATCTAGTGAGAGACCGCCTTACACTTTGTCTACCGGTTCGAGGCTGCCACTTGAGAACCTTTCCTCCACATCGGTTGTCGGTTCTTCAAACTATATGGCCGACTCCTTGCCACTTCAGTCTACTAATGCGTAATTTAAGAAAATAAGGGTGACAAACGAGCACACAGTCCACCAGATGGTAAGTGGATGCTGTGGCCCATAGACATCTACATTTATCCTCGATTAAGAATCAAAACGCAGATGCGTTGTCACCCCTGAGGACTGAGATGGAATGCCTCGTTTCCAGTAAAAAAGGTTCTTCGGATCTCTACACTCACCATACGAAACACAGAAGTATTAAACTGCTAGTTTACGCCGGTATTCTGTGAGAGCGTGGTCCTTCCCCGGTCGAGCCGACCCATTCGTGCTACAACCATAATATAGCTGCAGCGTGGCTCTACCACGTATAAAGTATATGCAATGCTAACGTTAACTATTATAAACATGATATTTGAAGCTAATTATGTGTTATTTTTCTTTTTTTTAAAATAGTTATAGTATATCATAATTTATCATTAAATCATTTAGATTACGATTTAATTAAATGTTAATTCATCATTACATTCCATTACAAATCCGCTGCTGAATATAGGTCTACACACGCGGTAGCACAACGCTGCAGCCATATTAGTAGTATTGTTGTAACACGAATGGGTCGGCTCGAACGGGGAAGGACCACGCTCTCACGGAATACCAGTGCAAAATAGCAGTTTAACGCTGCTGTGTTTCGTATGTTGAGTGTAGAGAACCGGAGACCCTTTTTGCTGGAAACGAAGCATTCCATCTTAATCCTCACGGGTGAGAACGCATCTGGTTTTGATTCGAATCTGAGGATAGATTTAGAAGTCTATGGACCACCGCAACAATTTACCATCAGGTGGACTGTGTGCTCGTTTGTCACCCTATACTATAAAATAAAATTAGTAGATCCTATCTCGACAAAACTTATGCAGATCGCTAATAATATTAAATAAATAAATAAATAAACTTATAATTGCGACGGCCTTGCTCTATATTATACCGATCTCATAGCTAAGTACAGTACCTGTAACACATATTAGCACATAATCGAAATATTACCACGATTTTTCCCCCATTACGATAGTGGTTCAAGTAGAGGTGTCAGTCCGACAGCCATTCCAGTCGAGAGTAATTCCATATTAGTCCTCACGGGTGACAACGAATCTGCATTTTGATTCGTAATTACGGATAGATGTAGATGTTTACGGGCCACAGCAACCACTTACTATCATGTGGACTGTGTGCTCGTTTGTAAACCTTATCCTATAAAAAAAGGTCTCTCTAAGTCACCTGCATCAATCGCCTTCCTGCATCTCTTACCAGGTCATCACTCCATCTATTAGGAAGGCGCCTTACACTTCGCTTACCGGTACGAGGCTGCCACTGTCGGTTGTCGTTGTCGTTTGCTACGAGTATTCTCATTGCCACTTCTGCTTACTGATCCGTTGGGCTGTCAGTTATACCGGCAATACTGCGGAAATCTTCAGTATAATTCTATCACTTAAAAAAACTTCCGAGTATAACTCTCTTCACAGCTCGCTGAAATATTTTTTAAATTAACATGTAACGGAAAATTTTAGTTTAGAAGGAGAAAAACATCACACAGAAGCTGATTAATACCGGATATTGCTAATTTGACATGCAGGAAGTCGATGGATGCAGGTCGCTCAGGACCGTGCTTTGTGGCATTACTTAGAGGAGGCCTATGTTTAGCAGTGGAAGCAGTTAATTTTATACTCTATTTAGTTGCAATTGAGTAGTAAATAGGGTGTCAGTTTATTACGGTTATACAGTTTAGTTTGGTATTAATTTGGAAAAATTATTACATAATTCTTCTATTTTTTATATAGGAGGAGGCACACGAGCATGCGGTTCACCCGATGGTAGGTGATTACCGCCGCCCATGAACAACTGCAACACCAGGGAATTGCAGATACTTTGCCGGACTTGAAACAAAGAACAGAAAAAGAAGACTCTTTTCTTGAACGTCCATAAGTAGTATCACTCCGAAAAAATCTCTGATGGTAACCAGATTTCAGAAAGAAATTGCGCGAGGAAAAATTTCTGGTAAATCGAACAGTTGTGGACCGCCAATCTTCCAGATGGTATAGATGGTATCATTGAAATTACATTTACTGAGGTAATCACGAAATATCTCAATTTCACAACGACAATGACGGACAAAGAACTCCGATACTAAAAAGGGGCGAAATATCAAAATAAATTTAAAAATTATCTGTTTATCCACGTTTAAGTGTGGCTGACACTAATCCGTTATATTACAAAGAACACATAATTGTGATAACATCTGAAATGTAGAATAAAACATCAAATCTACGAGTACTTTTGCTTCTTAGAAAATATATTACGTGCATGTTCTTAAAAAACACGCGAGGTAAAGGCATTGAACTAATAAATGCCAATGACCTTTTGTAATGTTGTTTATTACTATTATGTTATGGGGTTTGAAAATACGTGAACATAGGAATTTACTGAGTTGGGACTTGGGATTTCTGGGTTGTTACCCAAACTGATGACAAGACTTATACTATGGAGTGTAGAAGTAAGGAGTATAGACTGTGTATTAAAAAGTGTCCATAAAAACTTTTACGGAGTAAATTTTAAAGAACGCACCGAAAAATATTTGTGGGATAGACGACTTTTTCGAGTAAAAAATAAAAATATCAATTTCTTTGCAACTTTCCGCTAAACATATAAAATGATGTGTCTTACCTGGATTGAAGCGCACCTCCCGCCCTCCCTCAATTGCATACACTAACTCCGTCACCACTAGACCAAGCACATATGTTCTTAGCGGTTAGCCGCCGTAGAGTCTATATTACCTGAGGATGCCTCGTGTAGAGGCGAAACACGTGTCGTATTATCGTCGATGGTGTGTCTTGCCTGGAATAGTGGTGTTGAGAGTAGTGGTGCTTGGTCTAGTGGTGACGGAGTTAGTGTATGCAATTGAGGGAGGGCGGGAGGTGCGCTTCAATCCAGGTAAGACACATCATTTTATATGTTTAGCGGAAAGTTGCAAAGAGATTGATATTTTTATTTTTTATTATAATGGATTTCCGCAAAGTAACGCCTGATTCTATCAATGACTTTTTCGAGGTTATATTTACTAAATAAAATTATTTTAGATTTTAGAGCTACTAAGCAGTTTAGCAACACGCTTAAACCGTCGACAACTGCTAAGTACATTTCATCGCAGTAGCTACTCCAGCGCTGTTGTGGAGAGTTTTTGAACTGTTATTTACTGCTTACAGATGGCCACCTTTTCAAATATTCTAGTATGGGAGTTGGTACTCCTTACTTCTACACTCCAAAAAACAAATATATCAAAATATAATGTACTTACGCGCTACAAGCGAAAAACGAAGTTTGACAGCAAGTCATGAGAGTCATCTTGGGCTAAACACCTTATTAGACTGTATCATTTCCCCTCTCTCTTTATCTTAAACCATCGGAAACCTCAACTTCGAGCTTTCGTCATCGTCCTCAAGAACCCATTTCATCCGCTCGCCGGTTACAGCTTATGTAAACCAGCTTAGCTTTACAATTTCATCGCACCCTTGGAATAACACTTCCAGTTCCTTTAAGCTCTGCACGGCTCTGAGCTTTTACGACTCGCCTCTGCATCACAGCACTCTTGCAGATTACTTGCTTTTTTGTCGACTCAATACAATTGTAAAAATGCGAATTTGTGTATTGTTTACGCGTGTGTTACGCAGACCTAATTTAGGCAATCTGCAGCATTGCATCAGCTTAGGACAGTCACGAGGCACCGCACCGCACAGCATAACGTGTGTACTGTGTTATATTACCTGGTTCTGATATTTTACTGTGTGAATTTCACAGAAATCTAAATAATAAGGCAATAGAAATGCCTTCTACTGTCTTTTAATATCAGGACGCGTGTCGCCGGTTCGCAACTCTCACACATAGACAAACAATAAATACATAAATACGCCTACACATGTCTCTAGCATTCATGCAACCAAGATTAAACTCTCTTGCAGATTACTTGCTTTCTTCTCGACTCAATACAATTGCAAAAATTCGAATTTGTGTATTGTTTACGCGTGTGTTACCCAGCCCTAATCTAGGAAATTTGCAGCGTTGCATCAGCTTACGACAATCACGAGGCACCGCGTCAGCATAACGTGGCTACTGATTTATTACCTGGTTCTGATATTTTACTGTGTGAATTCCACAGAAATCTAAATAATAAGGCAATATTATTAATGTTTCTGTGGTGAATTCATTCTAGATTCAAACTTCGAATTAGAGTCACCTCATTTAGTTGTAATAATTAGTTATAATAATTATTGTAAATTAAATATATATTAAATAAAAATTGCTTTTTTGCAACCTCTGGCTGGAGCCCACATAATTGGCGCAGTCGGTAGGATCTTCTAAAGTAGAGTCAGTACATCAAGAGTGACAAAGAAGATACAGAACCTACGGGAGCACCAGTCCAGAGGCAAATCCAGGCATTGATTCCGATTTTTGAAGAAGTAATGCTGTAAGTACTTGAATCTTTCAATCCTTACCCTTCCTAGTTCCATATTTAAAATTTTACTCTACTCACTCATTACTCATATATTATAATATACTCATTTTATTTCGTTTAAACTGTGTTAGTTTTAAAGCTTCCAAAATTTTCCACCCAAGGGGAACTCGGAACGTTAGGTTACATAGTAATAAGACTTCTAAACTTAGCATTATAGACGAGAATAGAGGTTTACCGATAGTATGGCTCAATCAAATGAGATTGATTTAATTTATAAGTCGCTTAGAGTTTTGTCTGAATTTAACGGTAACCCCTTTATTAATCTGTGCGACCAACTGCTGTTAGTTCACGTAAAAAAGAGCTCGGATACGAATTAGCCAATTTATCTCTTATTAACGTAATTTTATATAAAATAACCGGGCCCGCGGCTAGGCTACTAAATTCAAACGGAATACCCGAAACCTGGGCCGGAATTAAAAGGGCTCTTATAAATAACTTCGCCGACCATCGCGACGAAACTGCATTATACAGCGATTTATTACTACAAACCCAAGGGTCCAGTACCCCGCAAGAATTTTACGAGCGAGTATAAAGTTTCCAACTCGTAAGCTGCCTTAGTTAGGCAGCAATTCTTCCCAGCGGCTACTCGCCGCTAGCGCCCCCCTTTACCCAAGGGGGGTCGCGTCCGATACGGCTTAGAGTTCTCTAGCTAGACCGTTAAGCCAGTCCCTAAGGGCGGTGTTTAGTGGGTAAAAGTTTCCACATAACTACGCAGCCGGCTGCGTGGTATGCTATGAGTATTCACCGCCTCCCTCCTCAGCTTTCTGGAGGGTAACCCTTATTGCTTTGGGCGCAAAAAAATCGAAAGTATTGTGAGAGAGTTAAACACACTCTATCTCCAACAACGAAATGAAGGCGGTCAGAACGGGAAAGAATCAAGGACTAGGACTTATTAGGATTTTTAGAGCTAGGAGTAGGACTCAACCTACTCCTAGCTCTAACTTACCATTAAATAATTTCCTTCCGAAACCTACCATGTTTACTACCTAGACCACAGGGTAATAACACACTGAACTCATTTAGACATCCACCTATGCAACCGCACGCTGCACAGGGTTAGAGACCCAGTCCACCACCGAGCTCCACCACCAAATTATAGCCCACACAGTAATGTGTTTAAGCTCCCTAACAGACCTCAGCAAAAAAATGAGGCCCCATAGCAAAAACCCGATTGAAGAGAATACCTAAAACGAACCAATTGTTACAGGACTCTCCTGGTACTTCATCTCCTTCTGGAACCAGCTCTAATGCAGGAGATAAGACTTAAAGCCTTAGTGACCGACCTGGTATATTACCCTTCAAATTAGGCCCCACTCGAATCCTATCCCACTACCGTGCATTTCTAAAATATGTAGATCTTCAAGAATTAGGAGACAAAGTAAATTCTGTTAAAATACAGTTAATTAGTATTACTCCTAACCTTAACAACATAACTAATTCCTTATTTCAGCCTCATATTGATTATCTTAAAAATAAGATTGAAAGCGTCACCATATAGTTGAAAGGCTTTAAAACGAACCGTGATAAAAGAGGACTTGTAGATGGTCTCGATTCTATCATAAAAAGTATAACTGTTAACCTTGATTATACAGATGCAGTACAGAGAAAAGAGAAAAGTTGCGTACCTAGGACACGTGCTAAGGCATGAACGTTACCAACTGCTGCAGACTATTGTGATGGGCAAAGTAGCGGGTAAAAGAGGTGTTGGTAGAAGGAAAATGTCGTGGCTATGTAACATCCGGAAATGGACCGGGATAAAGAAAGTTGAAGATCTGTTCAGGCTAGCCCTGAACAAAGAAGAATTTAGAAGGATGACTGTCGACCTTTAGTAATGGAGAGGCACTTAAAGAAGAAGAAGAAGAAGATCATTTTGATCGCGCAATAAAATCCATCCGTGAAGACGAAATTAAAAATGATAACGGCATTTAATAACCACGTAAGCTTAACTAAAGATTTGACAAATCAATACTCCAAAATAATAGATAGCTTTGTAGATAACCAAAATAAGTTGGAAATATAAATACGTAAAATAAATCAATCCGAGGCTACTAGAGACTACAACTTAATTAAATACGCCCATTTTGGACAAGTACTAATGATCCTTAGTGATAACGTCGATTCCATCTCACAGGAATTAATTAAGTTACAGAATAACTTCGCATTTATAAGTGCTAACACTGCACCACTCTATAGTCAATTTAGAATCTATCCGAATAAACTTTATGGAGGTAAAAAGGTAGGAGATTTAGATATTAGAGAATATTATGACATTATTAGATTAGTTTCATATTATGTAGGAAATGAAATAGTAATAGAATTTAAGTTCCCGATTCTATTACCCCATATAAGTCTATGATATGTATAAGTTGTCTATTATTATATAAATATATGATATGTACGCACCTTCGGCTGGGGTTAAAGGTGGGGGCACAAAATTAGATTTGTAGCTTACCCTCTAAGTGCTTACGAAAAAATTATGAACATGAGTCACTTATTACATCTTATATAATTAATATGTTGTACTAAAAAAATTACAGCCGTCCAGAATGTCAAAAATTGCCGATTGATTTAATATTGTTTGCTAGCAAAGGTTTGTTTGACCAATTATCTATTTCTACTGTTAGATTACATTTCCCTGCCTACAAAACATGAATACAACAACATAATAGATTGCCTTAGAAATAGATTGCCTTAAAAGGGAAACATTTGCTAAACTAGTTGCAGGTTGGTAGCTCCAGTTTTTTCAAATATTTTTGGTATTGTCAGACGATACTGGTGTCCATCTCCAGTTTCGGTTTTCTTCTATCGCCTCTTACGAACCGAGGAGATTTTATTTTTTATAGGACAATAGTGACAAGCGGGCACACAGTCCACCTGATGGTAAGTGGTTACTGTGGCTCATAGACATCTACATCTATCTTCGTTGGGGAATCAAAATGCAGATGCGTTATTAGCCGTGAGGACTAATATGGTTTGCCTCGTTACCAAAAGGGCCTCCGGCTCTCTACTCTCACAATACGAAACACAGCAGCATTATGGTGCTATTTTACGCTGGTATTCTGTGAGAGCGTGGTCCTGCCCCGGACACATTCATGCTACAACGATACTCTTAATATAGCTGCAGCTATATTAAGAGTATCATTGTAGCATGACTATATATATATATATATATATATATATATATATATATATATATATATATATATATATATATATATGGGGTAGTGTATTATTCTCTTACGCCGTCAGTAGCTGTTGGTCTTAATAACCTGATTCTGTATCGCACAGATAAAACCCAGGGTTTCCCCAAAGAAGTCACCGAAACGTAGCCAGTAGAGGGAGGCAAATGAGTCTACGAAAGGCTCGTGTAGGGCTTGGTAGAACCTACTGTGGAGCTCCTTCTCCTTTCATATAGCTCACGGTCACCATACTGCTGGGTCTTGCTCAGCCATTGCTCAGTGGCTAAGGTAGAGGGGTAAGCCCTTCACCACAAGAGATGACGTCTTTTTAGGATGGATCATCCAATCTCGTCAGGAAGTTATTGCGGAGGCTGCACACTTCGCGATTATGGATGGTGAGCGTGCTTAATAAGCCACACCCACCATGTTTTCGCGGCAAGTACAGCCTCGTTACCAACCATCTTGGTGGTGATAGAAAAGTTCATACTGCCTTGACGCCCCATAGGGTATGGGGCGTCAAGGCAGTATGAACTTTTCTATCCAGGGTGCTAAGTAAGTAGACATGTTTTATGTTCTTTAAAGATAATATAAGCTAAGTAATTTTAATTTAATTTTTACAACCCAATAAAACAATGCAAATGATGACACGGTAGTTTTTCAATCAACAATTCATTATTATGCAAGAGATTGTGCTCAAAGTAGCTAATAAAGGTCTTATTGTTTGTGCAAAGATGGCCCTCCATGTAAGCCTGTATAAAAACAAAACATTGTGTATCTGTAGTTCAGTGCGGTGTGCAAACTAGAGTAGTGCAGTGTTCTGAATATTGACCTTTTGGTTCCAAAACCATTTCGCGCGCAATTTTTTATTAAAGATTTTCTTAAATTTTTTGTAAGTAGAATTCTTTTGATATAAGTAGATTTATGGTATATTAAGTTTAATAAGCGAATTAACTTTTATTGAATATAAGTCGTCTACGATATTGTCATGTATTTATTAATTTTTGATCATAATGCCGACAATTTTTTTAAAAATTTACGTGGTAGAGCCATGCTGCAGTTATATTAGTAGTATAGTTGTAGCGCGAATGGGTCGGCTCGACCGGGGAAGGACCACGCTCTCACAGAATACCAGCGTGAAATAGTAGCTTAATGATACTGTGTTTCATATGGTGAGTGTAGAGAACCGGAGACCCTTTTTACTGGAAACGAGGCATTCCACCTAAGTCCTCACGGATGACAACGCATCTGCATTTTGATTCGAAATCGAGGATAGATGTAGATGTCTATGAGCCACAGCAACCACTTACCATCAGGTGGACTGTGTGCTCGTTTGTCATCCTATCCTATAAAAAAAAGAAAAAAAATTATTACGGAATTTCCAAACACAAATCTCCTTTACTGTGATTTATTTATTATATTCTAAGTGTAGAAAATTGCTATTATTTTTAACTGATTAATTATATTTGGCAGTGACGAAATATTAAAAGAATATATTAATTCAAAACCTATTAATAAAATATCAAAATATATATTTAGATTTAAATAACTAAACGTGCTAATGTACTAAATAATGAACAATTGTATTTAAAAAGTTTTTTAGATTAATCTTAGTTTCAATATATGTGTCCATGAAATTATTATAATAACTTCTTATAATATAGATGGTATTATAACAAGTTATTATAGTAATTCCATAATTGAGTCCACTATTCTATGAAATGTTTTCCACCAAAAATACCATTTCCATCTTTACGCGGTATAGCCACGCTGCAGCTATAGTAGTCGTAGCACGAATGAGTCGGCACGACCGGGGACCCGTGCAGGACCACGCTCTCACAGAATACCAGCGTAAAATAGCAGCGCAATGCTGATGTGTTTCGTATGGTGAGTGTAGGGAACCGGAGAACCTTTTTACTGGAATCGAGGCATTCCATCTTAGTACTCAGGGGTGACAACAACACATTTGCATTTTATTCTTAATTGAGGATGGATGTGGATGTCTATGGGCCACAGCTTTCGCTTACCACCAGGTGGACTGTGTGCTCGTTTATCACGCAATGCTATAAAAAAATAAAGAATAGTCGCTTTTAACCAAATAAATTTAATTTCCGTACAGTTCGATATGCTCTGTATAACAAAAGAACATTGAACAGATAATTAAGCTATAAAAGTAAAAAAAATGTTACAGCCCTAATACGTCCTACGGCTTGATACAGCCCTCCTGTCATTACTGAGAGGGTTTTATTTGCATTCGGGCAACGCGACTTACATTTTCTTGCAATAGTGTGCGTGTTGGCGAACTTCACATGTCTGAAATTAAAATTTGAAATAAGAAAAAAGTATAATTTTTTTTTGTAATTTCTCAGTCATTCATTTTTTCTCACAATGTTTGAATTGCAACTAACCAGTATTACTTATAATGTTATGTAATACAAGTATTACATAACATTATAAGTAAGTATATTATAAATATATATATATATATATATATATATATATATATATATATATATATATATATATATATATATATATATATGTATATATACATATACTTAATGGAAGAAGTTCTGTAGTGAATTTTTGATAATCTATAATGAATGAATGTGTTACTTTTAAAATACAGATAAAATAACAATGCTTCTATCAGATGATCTGAATGTAGTGTTCCCACGAAAGAAAATTTAAATTGCGATCTTTAATTATACAATTTCGAAGAAGACTGGATCGTCTGTAATTAAGTTGTCTAATTGTAGATGAACAAGGTTTCTAAACTAAAAACTTTTTACCTTAAAGTATAAAAAAAGAACATAGTATACTATTTATGTAGTATTATACGTTTTTTTTACCATATCAGTGTGTTTATACGAGTATAAATTAAATCAAATTGTTGGTTAGTAACATTGAAATAACTAGCATAACTTGGGGGTTATGTACATGTCGGGTTGCCAGGTGGTCGGGATCCGTCTGGATTCTCCAGACATTTCAAATGATCTTCAGACCCCCAATCTAAAATATCCAGACAAATAGCTTCTCGGAAATTTACGTTTGGCCTTTGATTTAATAAAAGCTGAGTTAGTAATTAGATTGAACTTAGAAGTATATTGCTTGAATTTTAAATCTTTTCTGAAATTGCCCTAGTAAACTCCAATGCCAATACATGTGGCAACCTAAAAATTAAGTGTACTTAAATTACGTTTTGTTTATAGTACCTCCTCTCAATAAAATAATGTTAATAATTTTATACGAGGTAGAGCCATGCTGCAGTTATAATAGTAGTATAGTTGTAGCAAGAATGGGTCGGCTCGAACGGGGAAGGATGACGCTCCCACAGAATACCAGCGTAAAATAGTAGCTTAATGCTGCTGTATTTCGTATGGTGAGTGTAAAGAACCGGAGACCCTTTTTACTGGAAACGAGGCATTCCATCTTAGTCCTCACGGGTGACAACGCATCTGCATTTTGATTTGTAATCGAAGATAAATGTAGATGTCTACGGGCCGCAGCAACCACTTACCATCAGGTGGACTGTGTGCTCATTTGTCACCCTATAATATTAAAAAAAAACGTTTTATTTTTAATATTTATTTAAAAATCCCAACATATTCAAAACTTGCCGTTAAGTCATAAATAACTATTTTAAAACTTTTTGCGTGCCTATCTGTTTATTTATCTGCCAGTAATAATCTTCAGAACTGCTGAACCAATGTGATGAAACTTTACAACTATTCGTATAGAATATATTTTGTCAGAAAAACCTCAATATTTTTAAAGAAATTATGTAATTTTTAAGGAGGTCACATTAATAGATCCTATCTAGGTCGAGCGGGGTTGCTAGTTATAGAATATTAAGTATAGAATTTATGCTGTGACAATAAGAATAAGAAGCGACAGTAACCTAATGGCAGGGCGCGGACCGCGAACTCAAAAAGGTCGTGGGATCAAATCCGCCATTCGACTACTGGCAGAACCACTCGTATCACAAGCAATTTAAGCTTACCACGAGTGGTTAAGGGGAATATTAGTAATGTTTATAGCATTGTTAATATTCTTTTTATAAAAATAAAAAAATAAAAAAAATTATTAACGACTTTCTAAAGAATAGTACACCAAATCATCTGGAGGAAGATTATACTATTGGTACTACTACTACTAAGCTGTTAGTGGTGGTGTAAGAATATCGTAGTCAGCATATGTTCATACGTGTCAGAGCCATGCTGCAGCTATATTATGCAGCACGAATGGGTCGGCTCGGCCGGGGAAGGACCACGCTCTCACAGAATACCAGCGTAAAATAGCAGCGTAATGCTGTTGTGTTTCGTATGGTGAGTGTCGAGATCCGGAGACCCTTTTTTATTGGAAACGAGGAATTCCATCTTAGTCTGGTGACAAATGTAGATGTCTATGGACCACTGCATCCACTTACCATCAGTTGGACTGTGTACTCGTTGGACTGTGTATTCTATATATTCTCTTCGGGTGTCGTAAGAGACTACAGAGGGAAACAAATTAAAAAAAATCAAGTATCTAATAAAAAAGGTAAAATTCAACGCAATAAAACCCGTAAAATTAAAAGTGAAGTATTCGCGTAAATGTCGCCATCGCGTGAAGTTCGCCAGCACGCATTGCGGCAGCGCGGCCCTTTGCCCTAAAACACCCTCTCAGAAATGAGGGGAGGCCTGTGCCCAGCAGTGGGACGTGTATTTAGGCTGTAACTTTTATTCGCGTAAATATAAGAAATCATTAACTATTCCTAATATCTCTCGTTATGAGGTGACGATGCAAGAGACTGTCAAAGAGGCGACTTCGGAAAGTGCTCGAAATGTTGTAGTCTTCATAGTGGTGCAACTATTTCTTCTTTGTTTCTATCTTCTTCTCTCTCTTTGTTTCCGCCTTCTTCTCTTTCATCGGCCCGTATAACCAGTGCCTGATTAAGAGTTCTGACAGCTCCAGACTAACTATGAATTAGATTAGTAGAGATAAGGAGAACAGACTGTGTATTAAAAAGTGTCCGTAGAAAAGCGTAAAATAAGGGTGGCGCCACTGTAGCTAGAGGGTAAATTATAAAGAACTATTTATAACATTTTATTGCACAGACATTCACCATGATTTTTTTATAATAATTAAATTATTGTTTTCAAAATTTTTATTTTCAAAATTATTTTCAACGTGTTTCACTGCGACTTTTCTAGGTAATATTTACTAAATTATTTTAGATTACGTGAGTAATTGAGATTTTAAATACTGCAGTTTCATCAACTACTTTAGTCACCACAAATATTAAATTCCTCAACTCAGCACATTTCACTCCGTCGACAACTGCTTTCATTTCATACCCTCTAGCTACTCCAGCGTTATTGTGGAGAGTTTTGGAACTCTTATTTACTGCTTGCAGATGGACAGTTTTTGAACTATTCTCCTATGTGAGTTGGTTCTCCCTACCTCTACACTCCATGCTATGAATATGCCCCCCTCCCATGGACCTTTTCTGTCTGTGCCGGCCGACCCACGAATGTATTTACTAGATTTTTGTATTTTACTAGCTTACTACTTTTCTTCTTTCTTCTTTTTCTTTTACGGTTTCGCCCTAGTTAAATCAAATTTTCTTAATAATAAGTGTCGACCATCGCCCATCGCCCACAGCCGCAACACCAGGAGTGCGTCGCCGACCTTTTTAAAAGGAGTAAACTTCTTTCTTAAAGGTATCCAAGTCGTATCAGTATGGAAAAATTACCGGTGGTAGATGATTCCACAAATAGTCTTGCGAGGAAGAAAAGCCCTAGTAAATCGCACAGTCATGGTGGATGTAAATATACTGAGAGGCCAAAGTTGGAGTCTCTTAGAGAAAAAATTTAAGAAATATATTTATTTTTTAAATTTTTTCTCTAAGAGACTCTCCCGGTTTTAGGTTGTAAATAGCCCTTATGGCCCTCTTCTGCAAACAAAATAGGTTTCTAAATCAGCCGCATTCCCCCATAGCAAAATCCCATTTGACATTATGCTATGGAAGTAACTGAAATAAAGTAATCTAGCTGCCTCGACATTATTGAGACCCCATCAGTACGGGTCATCGGGAAGAACTTTTACCATTGATAATAACTCTCTGCATTCTGTTACTTAAATATGAAAAAAACTAGTTTAAGCGCTGTGTTTTTAACACCATAGTAATATAGCTTCCTGATTAATGTCTCATGATGAACACGGTCAGTCAGTCAAGACAGTTATCATTGTGCCTTGGAAAGGTCACAAAATATACTCAAAGCATCCTCTGAATTCTTCTATTCACAAAAATATGTCTTATAAGCTCAACAACGACACAAGCCATTTCTACAGTTCGCACAACAGAGAGGCTCACAATATCCTTACGTTCTTTAAATAGTTATGATTTACCTGCTAATATTAATTAGCCACGACGTTAACTTTTTTTATTGAAGGAACTGACCACCTGGTGATTTCTGTAATTAAACATTAAATTATTATAATCTTTTAGCCGACCTTCGGTATTACAAATGATATGTATTAAGTTACTATTTAAAAACAATTCAACGTCCAATTATTTGCCTGCCTTGTATATTTTGATGCACCACGTGTAAACAACTCTTATTACTTATTCTTATTCTTATTCTTATAACTTAGGCTGTATTCTAAATTAATATAGATGAAGCACACAGTTTACCTGATGGTAAATGGACGATGTGACCCACAAACAACTACATATATCTATCTTTCATTACGAATCAAAATACGGTGGTGAACCCTGAGGATTAAGATGGAATGCGTTGTTTTAATTAAAATTTTATGCGTGGTAAAGCCATGTTGCAGTTATATTAGTAGTCATCAATATCACCATTACAGCCCTTTACAAGTCCACTGCTGAACATAGGCCTCCCCCAAGGTATGCCACAAAGCACGGTCCTGAGCCACATGGATGCAGGTGGATATTGGTAGTAAATATAATTAATTATTGTCCTCCAGACCGAATTTCGGCCACGGCGTCCTGCCTCGATAGAGGCTAGCCATCGGCGCAGGACAGGATTATAGTGCCCAAGTGTATGCGCTAGCACAGGTGCACTCTCTATTCCTTCAATCTTATAATCCGATAGGACGGTAAACCGACACGAGACACCACCAACTTCCTGACTCCGGGCAGCTACTGCGAATTTCTTGACAGAAAAACTCAATAATTAATTTTTTGGCCCGACCCGGAATTCGAACCCAGTACCTCATGATCAGCAGTCGCCCTACTACAACCCCTGGACCAACGAGGCAGTCAGTAGTAAATATAGTTGTAGCACGAATGGGTCGGTTCGTCCGGGAAGAAACACGCTCTCAGAGAATACCAGCGTAAAAAAGTAGCTTAAAGCTGCTGTGTTTCGTATGGTGAGTGTAGAGATCCGGAGACCCTTTTTTACAGGAAACGTGCCATTCCAACTTAGTCCTCAGGGGTGACAATGCATCTGCGTTTTGATTCTTAATCGAGGATAAATGTAGCTGTCTATGGGCCACAGCATCCACTTACCATCAGGTGGACTGTGAGCCCGTTTGTCACCCTTATTTTATATTTAAAAAAAACTAGAATGTCGTGTTAAATAGTTACATTAAAAACTTATAACTTAGTTTTACTGCTTTTTTATTTATAAGGGCTTGATAAATAAGAGACGAATCAACAGGGTAAGGACCACTCTCTCAAAGAATAACATCGCGAAATAACGGCTAAATGTGCTTATGGTGAGTGTGGAGATCTGGTGATCCTTTTTACTAAAACGAGCCATCTTACTCCTCAGGAGTGTCAACACATCTGCATTTTGATTTCTTATATGATAGATGCAGATGTCTACGGGTCACAGCATTCACTTACCATCAGGTGGATTGTGTGTTCGTTTGTCACCCTATCCTATAAAAAAAGGGTCTCCGAATCTCTGCACTCACTATACGAACATTTAGCCGTTATTTTACGCTGGTATTCTGTGAGAGCGTGGTCCTTCCCCGGTAAAGCCGACCCATTCGTGCTGCAACCATAATATAGCATATGTAGCAACCATAATATGCAGCGCAGCTCTACCACGTATAGACGTATTGTTACCACGTGAGATAGACGTGTTGCTTCTTAGACGACTTAATTAGTCAACCTTCTTATTCTAAACTTAACATTATATATATATATATATATATATATATATATATATATATATATATATATATATATATATATATATATATATATATATATTTTCGTAGGGATACACTACACCATTCTGAGTATTTTATGTCAATACAAAAAGTCCTCATACACAAAGTTCAAAAACTTTATTAAAACTAAGTTTATATAAAAAGGGTTATTATAATAACTTTAATTTGAACTGAATTTATGGATGATAGTAACCCTTGGAAAGGATGATCGTTACCAAGCTATTTCTCTATAAAAAAATAGTCCCGCTGGTTGTTTTTGCTGGTTCTTCCCAGGATAGAGATACTTTTGCGAACCGGTGGTAAATGAAAGCAAAATTGACTTTCAGTAAGTATAATTCATAATCCATATTGAATAAAAAACTTTCTGTTTCTGTTTCTACCGCAAATGATTATAACACTATACATCTGATAAGTTAGATTGTTTCTCGTGTTCACGCCAGATACAAAATAATTAGAAAGACGACACGAAGCGGAGTTGAAGGCCTGCTGAGCGTGTTAATAGGGGAATCCCTCTCTGCTATAGTAGATACCATTTCAGTACATTCATTATAAGTTGATGAGATCGAATTGATTGAAAGGAGCTATGAGAAGTAGCACTTTTTACTGGAAACGAAGTGTTCTATTAGCTCTAGGGTGACAACGCATCTGCATTTTAATTGTTAATCGGGGATGGATGTAGGTGTATATGGGCCACAGCATCCATTTACCATCAGGCGGACTGTGAGTTCGCCTGTTACCCTTATTCTTTTTAAAAAAATGTAGCAAGAAGGTTCGATAAGAAGATTCTAGAAAACCATCTGTGTGATGAGTAGCCGTTTCATCTTCTTAAAAAAACAGACGTCAGACGTCCAAGCTACTATGCAAAGTATTAAGAATCCAGAAAATAATAAATTACTTAATAATATAACTATTTTACTTTTGTTACAGATCCAAAAACCAGCTCGATAAACTACAGTATGATCTTCAAGGTAACTAAACCTAAATGTCACAAAAATAACTAAAAATAAATGGGTCGGCTCGACCGGGGAAGGATCACGCTCTCACAGAATACCAGCTTAAAATAGCAGCTTAATGCTTCTGTGTAGATGTTTATGGGTGGATAAATGTAGATGTTTATGGGCCATAGCATTCACTTATCATCTGGTAGTCATCAACTACATACAGTTTTAAGTTTAACTGTGTAAACAGTTAAACTTAAAACTGTATCCCTTATATTTTTACATTTAAAGGAGATTTTTTTTCATTTTTAAATAGAAACGCAAGTGAGTTATGTATAATTTAATAAAAAAAATCAGTAAATTGGGTTCACATATGAGTACATACAAAAATATAAAGTCTAATTAAGCTCATGCTCCATTCCTCCTGGTTAGAAGTCGACTAAACAAAAGGAACATTTTGTAGCAAAAAATCAAACAACAAAAAAAAAACAAACAAACTTTGGCAAAAATTATGAACACTTCGAAAAATCAACAAAATAACGTTCTACACACAGTACACCATACTAAAATTGCCTAAAATATTTACTACTCGTATAATGTCAACTGTCAAAATGGCGTCTATAAAGAAGCGACCTTTTGACCCCTCATTCTTTTATTGACCGATGAAGAGTTATCGTATCACAAAGCCATCTATGCAAACAAGGCTGTAATTTTTGAGTTATAAGAAAGTGACCATATTAACCTCACGTACTATATATTAAGTCCAGATAAACTCTCAAATATTTTGAGAAAATGGTCTTTAAGTTCGGGTAGTGTATAATATTTTCTTTGCTTAGTGAGTGACAAGTGCAACAGACGAATGGCAAGAGCTTAGTGCGAATTTTATTAACACATCACTTGTCGCTGCTTGTTCACACGCACTAGCATTTGCACTTGCTACTTTCACTTGCCACTTCTCAAAATGTAAACCGGGCCTAATTCACACGCTTACAACAGAACGAAATAAAACAAGATATTTTTACCGCTGATGCCACCGCTTGGTAAGCGGGTGGCCCTTCCTAACAGCAACGTGGCAACTATAGCAAATATCCCTTCTATAAGATACCTAATCTATGGAGACATCTAGGTTATGCAGGGGATTTTAATAGTTTGTAATGAATGAATGTGCTCGTTTGTCACCCTTGTTCTATACAAAAACAACTCCCATTCTAATCTTATGCCCGGTTAACATTTTGAGAAGTGACAAGTGCGAGTGCCAAGTGCAACTGACAAATGACGAGTGATTAGTGCGTGTGAACAGGAAGTGATTAGTGATAAGTGTGAATAAATTACGCATTCATTTGTCAGTTGCACTTGCCACTCGCACTTGTGACTTCTCAAAATGTAAACCGGGCCTTAGCTTACATCTTGTTTTATTCGCATTAACTTATAACTATGTTTAATTTAGAGGAACAAATGATGTTAGGATTCTCAATCACTTTATAACAACGTAACGTAACGTCTGTTAGTATTACTGAAATTATTTTGCAATTTTGATGCCATGATTATGTTGTTACTAATGATGAAAGAATGGCATTTCCGTACATCTATCTAATAAATAATTGATCACTTTTAGTGGTAAGATTCTTTTACTTTCTAGTTGTTCTTCTCGGTTGGTACTTTTCTCTTTCGTATATCTGTCACCAAGTAAAACACCAGCTACTTCATTCAAGAAGACTTTTAAAAAACTACTTTTATATTTATTGTTTAAAAACACTATACATTAGGCGCCTTGTGAAAAAAAAGGGTGTAATATGTGAACGGAGTAGAAGCCTATGGCCATCAATCACTAATAAAAATTAGTGATCGATGCCTATGGCACTGATATTTTACAAAAAATATAAACAAAAAATTTGAATTCAACGTTTGAAAATATATTTTTTTGAACAATTACTTTGCCCTTTCCCTTGAGCCTGTGATCCTGCGAAGTGACAAGGTGAAAGATGCCTGCTAAATTTATTGTTTTATTGTCGTTCGTAAAGTAGGTTGGAAATGATTTCAATTTCGACAGATTTTAGTTAATTAATTTATTTAATTCAAAATTTTTGGTTTTATTTTTTATGAAATAACAGGGCCATATTTTACAGGGTTCTTCTACTCCGGTTACATGTTACACCCTATTTTTTCAGAAGGTAAAAAAGGTCATCCAGTACATTTGCAGATAGCATTACCTGCAGATAAATACAGAATGGTCGCTGAAAAATACGACTAAATTGACCTAGGTTATTTTAAAGTTTTATATCCAAATTCTTCGCCATTAAGTAATATTGTTACGCGCTCCAGTCGACGATATACTAGCGCCATCTAGTGTCAGGGACGAGAGCGAGTAGAGCGTTGCAGAAAATGACATCACAGATCTCTCAACCGACAGCGCCATCCGAAGAACTAAGTTTCAAGAAAATCTATACTCGCAAACTCGTCCCTTTGCGCGCATTTACTTGAATATTCGGGACGCTTCTTTGCTAATTTAAATAAATAGGCGCTGCAAGATGCGATCGAGGCACAGAGTTGAACTCGGCGACACAAGCGAAGCTGCGGAGCGGAATTAAGTGAATTAGTGTGTTTAATTATTAGTGTTTTTAACTTTAATTTGTATAAAGTAAATTAAAGTGTTAATTTAGGTAATTCTATCGGCAATTTTTATTGTCACGAACCTCAAGCTCGTAACAATTGGTGTCAGAAGTGGGATAAAATAATGCCGATTTTACCTAAGGAGGAAACGGAGGGTGTCCGTACCCGAAGTCAACGCCAGCAGGAGACGGACCAGAGGAGATTTGGTGGTGCAACGCCGCAGATGTCTGAGGGCCAGCCGCCGGCCACGGAAGCCGGTCCGTCAGCAGCTTCTACGTCTGTGGCACCTGACTTAGGTGCTCTGATGGCGATGCTACAGGAGCAGGCTCGCCGGCAGGAGGAGCAGGCCCGTCAGTTGAAAGAGCAGCTGCAGAGCGGACAACAGCGTTTAGAAGAGCAACTACAACGCGATAAGGAAGAGCAGATGCTCCTCATGAAGGACCTTCACGCTATCTTCGGAAAAGAGATACGGGAGGTGAAGGATAAGGTTGCTCAACATGACAACCGCCTGTCGGAGGCCGAAACCCGAATCGACCAAGTAAACAATCGGGTTGACAACGTAATGGCTGACGTGAAGAAAACGCTGGACGACCTCAAACTTGGGGATGGAACAACAGCTCCCGTAGTAGCTACAAAACCTTCGCTACGTGGATTCAAAGTGCTGCCGTTTGACGGTACCTCTTCCTGGTCAGCCTACAAGATCCAGTTCGAGGCTGTTATGAAGGCGAACGGCTGGAATAAAAGTAAGGCCATGACTGCTCTCATACTAGGCCTGCGCAACCAGGCCTTAACAGTTCTGGAAGCTCTCGGTAAGGAAGTGACTTATGAGCAACTCCTTGAGGCATTGGAGGCGAGATATGGCGACGCTCACCTGGAACACGTCTTTAGTGCGCAGCTTAAAGATCGCGTGCAGCGCATCAACGAAAACCTGCAGCAGTGGGCTCTAGAGGTGGAGAAGCTGGTGCGAAAAGCATACCGGTCTGTACCTGCGCTCATTGAAAGGAACCTGGTGCAGACATTCATCGACGGCATCCGTGACCTGGAAGTCAGAGCTGCTGTGAGGCTCGGGCACCACGAGACGCTTAAGGACGCCTTGGCCCATGCACTGGAGGTAGAAGCCGTGCGGCAGGATCATCGTTCCCATCGCGTCAGGGAGGTTGCAGCGGCTACAGTTCGCGACCGCAACAAAGGATACAGCCCAAGGTGCTATGGCTGTGGGGAAAAGGGCCATCTTCGATCCAGCTGCCCTAAGCGAACCATGGAAAGGAGAGTTGATCGACCTCGAGAGGGTAGTGCAGCTAACGGCACCGCCTGGCGGCGACAGGATCATCGTTCACCTCACGCTAGGGAGGTTACAGCAGTTACGGTTCGCCACCACAATAAAAGATACAGCCCTAGGTGCTATGGCTGTGGGGAATGGGGCCATCTTCGGTCCAGCTGCCCTAAGCACACCCTAGGAAGGGAAGCTGAACGGTCTCAGAGAAGAAGTGCGGCTAACAGCACCGCCCAGCAGCAACAGGAATACGACTTTACTATCAGACACTGCAGCGGGAAATCTCACGGCAACGCAGATGCATTGTCAAGAAGACCTTGTCCTGAAGATTGCAACCATTGTAGTAGGCAAGAGAGTAAGGAAGTGGTATCCGTGAGGATGCTCAGGACAGACCACCTCAGCAACGGGTGGAAGGACAGCCTACGTCATGCACAGCAGAAAGATCCAGACATCAAGCCGATTCTGGGATGGATGAAGGCCCGTGCTACCAAGCCTAAGTGGAGGGACGTCTCAGCGATGAGTTCAACCACGAAAAGCTATTGGGCCCAATGGGACAGCTTGCTGCTTCAGGATGGAGTCCTGTGCCGTAAATGGGACAATGGTCGAAGAGACAGCTGTCGTTTGCAAATGGTTGTCCCTAAAGCTAAAGTGCCGAATGTTCTACAGCTGTGCCATAATGGTCGTTCAAGAGTCCATCTGGGAGTTAAACGAACTCTACTGAAGGTCCGAGAACAGTTTTACTGGGTCAATTATCGTGACGATGTCGAGGATTGGTGTCGTACATGTACAAGTTGTGCGGCCGTGCGGGGACTTCAGACACGTAGTAGAGGAGCACCGAAATTGTACAATGTTGGTGCACCACGGGATAGGACAGCCCTTGACATTGCGGAGCCGTTACAGAAAGGCGCAAGAGGGACTCCTAAGATCGTCCATGTGGAACGCTTGGCGCGTTATCATGGGACCGATAATGCTCGGGACGAGCATGTCTTAGGAGGGGGCAGTGTTACGCGCTCCAGTCGACAATATACTAGCGCCATCTAGTGTCAGGAACGAGAGCGAGTAGAGCGTTGCAGAAAATGACATCACAGATCTCTCAACCGACAGCGCCATCCGAAGAACTAAGTTTCTAGAAAATCTATACTCGCAAACTCGTCCCTTTGCGCGCATTTACTTGAATATTCGGGACGCTTCTTTGCTAATTTAAATAAATAGGCGCTGCAAGATGCGATCGAGGCACAGAGTTGAACTCGGCGACACAAGCGAAGCTGCGGAGCGGAATTAAGTGAATTAGTGTGTTTAATTATTAGTGTTTTTAACTTTAATTTGTATAAAGTAAATTAAAGTGTTAATTTAGGTAATTCTATCGGCAATTTTTATTGTCACGAACCTCAAGCTCGTAACAATATGCTAATGCAACTCGTGCATAAAAATCAAAATCTGAATCCTATTCTGACGAGCTCTTTAGCAAATCTAGAAGGAATATTATACGCCAACTCATTGTAGATAACACTCTGTATAAAAACTCCACTCCGAAAAACACAAGTGCTGTGGGTGGGTCGCACCCATCCATAGCACTTTAACCCACAAAAACTTATATATAGAGACTACTTTTCTATGAAGAAAGTTGGCATTATATAATCAATATGAAATACTTTATTCTCTAGCTCTAGTGCAATAAAAAACTGTTATCCTATGAATATTTATTTATAATCTACGTTTATTTCGTACGCCATTTTCGCGTGAATGTTATTATGTTGTTTAATGTCATTATTATGTATTTTTCTAGTGTTTTATTAGTGTTTTAGTATAGTGTTTTATTATAAAATTGTAATGAAAGTTTTTGCGTGAATATAATTTATCTTTTTACGTAAATAATTTCGAGTAATATATATTGAAATAATTGTGATTTTCACGCTGCCGACATTCGCTTGGTATGTTTTTTTTGTTATCAAAACGCAATAAAATCTTTTTGTAATGAAGTAAAACCTGACTTTTGTTTAGACCACAAGTAGAGAATTTTGTAATGCTAAACTTCTTCATAGAAAAGTAGTCTCTAAATATAGTTTTAATGGTTTGAAGTGCTGTGGGTGAGTGCGGTCGCATGGGACCGCTCGGGATTTGCCGGACGCCATCGACTGCATGGGAGTTTTATGTCGCTTGAAGGGATATTATCGTAACTGCGTAGTCTGTGACTCTTAAGCTCGGTGTCTTTTATACGTAAAAAAAAGTTGTAAAAAATGAACGTAGTAGAAGCTAATGACATAGATAATTTATTTTATTATAGTAAACTTTGTACTTTCGGAAAAATAAAAATGTGAATGATAATAAAGAAATTGAAAGCATGGACAGAGGTAAGTGTAGATAAAATAATGAAAGCAATGAAAAGTGTGAAAGCAGGTAAGGCAGCCGGATATGATAGAAATGCTAAGGGCTTGATAGGGAGTTGTAGCAGGCCGACTGTTTAGCGTGTTTAATTTATGTTGGGAACTGAAGCGGGTACCGGAAGACTGGAGTAAAACAGTTATAGCCCAATATATAAGGAAAAAGAGTCACAGCAGGACTGCAAAAACTACCTTGGTATCAGCTAGCATTGTAGGTAAACTGTATGCTAAGGTGTCAATTGAAAGAGTTATGAAAGAAACTGATTGAAAAATTTGAGTTGCGCAAGCTGGATTTAGAAAGGGAATGGGGTGTACAGATCGAGTCTTTTCCATGCACATGATCGCGGAGAAGTTTTTGGTCAAAAACCTGAAAGTTTTTTGTGCGTTCATGGACTTGTAAAAGGTATTTGGGTTCAGTGCTGGATTGATACAGACATTAAGGTCTTTTTATAGGAATTCTAGTGCTTGTGTCAGGATCAACGGGATCTACTCGAACTAGTTTGGCATCCAAAAAGGTGTCAGCCCTGTGTGTAGCTTCCCCGTGGCTGTTTTACCTATTTATGGACAGTTGTTTGGAAACCTTGAAAAGCGAATAATGTGGTTTAAGAATGGGTGAGTTAACCGTCAAATGTCTTTTGTACGCCGATGATCAAGTCATATTTGCGTCGCCGGCAGCCGAGTTGCAAACGATGGTTACATTAATGAACTGGTCATTAAAAGAAAGGGGAATGAAGGTGAACGCAAGTAAGACGAAAAGGATGGTTTTTGAAAGAGAAGAAAGTAAAACGTCATGTGAAATAAGAAAAGAAGGGGAGTTGATCGACCAAGTAGATGAGTTTGTATATTTGGGTAGCGTATTTGGCAGGGATGGGAGATGTGATAAGGATATAGAACGACGAGTGAATGCAGGCAATAGAGTAAATGGGGCCCTACACTCTATTGTGAAGAGTCAAAATGTGTCGAAAAAGGCACGTATGGCAATTTACAATGCTGTGTTGGTCCCTACTTTAACATATGGTAGTGAAAGTTGGGTGTGGCAGAAGAAGCACGAGAGTAGAATAAATGCAGTAGAAATGCGGTCGTTAAGGAGTATGTTAGGGCTGAATCTGAACGACAGGTTGAGAAATAGTGTGATGAGAGAAAATTGTGGTTTGCAAGATGATGTTGTGACCAGGATTAAGAAAGTAATGCTATGTAGAAAGAATTAACGAGGAAAGAGTGACAAACCAAATTTATATTGCAGATGTTAATGGTAGAGTCGGGAAGGGACGCCCCAGACGAAGGTTTATCGACCAAATTAGCGATTAATTGAAAATGAGTCAAATTAGGAGTACCCTTGACCGGCGAGCATGTATGCGTAGATGTGTGGATGTAAAGGAGGCGAGAGAGTTGCCAAATGGAAGTACGTAGTCTCTGCCTATCCCTCTGGGTGACAGGCGTAAGTGTTTAGGAATACCGTAATTTGCTCGTGGAAAATATTAACGAAATTGTAACTCCCTTGAATATAAATATCGGGTAGTGTCGGGGTAAAAATATCCACTACCCCTATCATCCCGTGAGTGTAGTGTCATACATGAGAGGCGACGGAGGGAAACAAATCAGGATATATACACCAGCGTCCTCCTAATAACGCAGTTAGTACTAAAAAATAAAGTATAATAATAAGGAAGTCCTACGTAATACATAGTATTTAATGATATTTAATGTAATATACTAAAAAGCAAATTACGTTAACTGCAGCCGAAGGACCCAAAAAAAACCGAAACTAATATAAAATACTTTATTATAATATAAAAATTACAATATAATTATTACAACTAAAAAAGAAGTGAATCAGATCGATGCTAGATCTAGAATGATTTTTAATTATTACATTAAAATAAGGTAAAGTAATATTGCAGAGCTCCGATTGCATCCGTTGACGTCAATGCTCATGTTCTGCTGAGTTGCGCCTCGTGCCGCTGCAATGTATCGGGGTCGCTGCTGTGTAGGCTCTTTACCTATGAGGCTATGCTATAACTCCTCCACCCTCAGATCAGCAACTATTTTAGAACTTTGAGAGAAAAAGTTGCTGGTAATGTCTTTTCGACTTTTATTCCTTCGGGGTTTTCATAGTTATGTTGGGTGTTATCCTTGGTCTGTTCTTGCTTCCTAGTCGTGTAGTAGTAACGAACTGAGATTATGATAGCGACTACTCCTAGGCTTGATAACACGGCGTAAAAGGGAATAGTAGTATGATATAAGGTTAGGGGGTGCATCTCTCGCAGATGAAGTGGTGGTTGCATCATGAGTTGGTCCTGGGCTGCGTGGAGTCCTTTCAGGTTGATTGTATTAATGCTGATTCGTGGTACTGCTGGGGTATCTTTTGCGCTTATATCCATTGGTATTTTCATTAGTTTCAGGGGATGGCCTTCTACTTGATATTAGTGATGGTGAATTCTTGTGTTCGCAGGAAGCAATTGATTGGTATTGTGGCTAAGTAGCTGCCCTGTAATGTAGTAATGTCTTCACGCCCGCATACTGTGTGGACCTTAGTTGGTTGAGGGAAGGAGATGGTATAGTGCATGTCGTCAAGACGTTCCATGGCTTCTTTTGATAGTGCGATGTCGGTTATCTTGCAGGATTTTGCTATAGACTGATTGATGATGAGGTTCTGGATACAGTCGGATTGTGTTCGAATTTGGGTGTTTGTTTCCTTTTCGCATAGGTACCGATTACTCAACTTCGGACATTCTGTCTCCATGTACACGAATTTTTCTCTATTGGTTGCTATTAGAGGATAGGGTGGAATAATAGATTGGTGGTTTTTGTTAGGTACAATGGATAAGCGGAATAGGTCGAAGGTGTCTTTGGAAATAACGGGGAATTTCAGAACAATTACTATTTGATTCTCCGTGAAATAATAACCTGACTTAATGATATCGTAATATTCTCTAGTCTCTAAATTTAATACATGTTCCTTATCATAAATTTGCCTTAATCTTACTAACATGGACTTAATTATTTTAACACTTAAGGTAGAATGGTGGGTGCTCGAAGCACGACTAAATGCTAATATATTTTCTATCCTATTAAGCTCATTGAGCACATCATCGATATTTTCGGTTAAAATTGTTAGGAGTTGGGCAAACTTAGCATATTTGATGAGGCTACTATCTCTATAAGCGGCTCTATCTAATAACTGGATAAGTGTTGAGTTAATTTTGTTTTGATTTTCAATTATCTGGGATATTACACTATTGTGTTGAAACATCCACTCCTTACTAATGCTAATGTGACTATTGAATTCCGATTCGATCCTATCTTGGTTATCCTTTAAAACTTTTATGGCATTATTATATTTCGAGGCATCTAAATAATCTAAATTACCGGTTACGCTTTTGATTACCGAGCCTAAGCCGTCTACTAGACCTCTCTTAGTGCGACTAGGCTCTAAGCTATTTAGTTGTATTAAAACTTTATCTAATTTACTATAAAGATAGTCCATTTGCAATTCGTACAGTAAGTTGGTGTCATTATCAAGTAGATTCTGGTAGTTTTGTAGCTGTTCCTGTAATAGGGTTACTTTGTGTCTGATGTCGTCACAGTCATAGGTCACAGTATTGGTATAGTCATAATTATCATCATAGTTGTAATAGTCGTATTGGTATTCGGGATAATAGTAACTATTGTAATCCGCACATTCGTTAAAATTCATTTCTCTACTTTTGAAATAATTTGAAGGCGGTGGGTTACCGCATCTACGCCAATCGTGACCAGTCAGACCTGTTGGAGGCATTGGTTTAGGTACGTAATGGCTAACGCCACTCATAGGCATCGGACCTGAGTCATGGGGTTGATTCCTATTTGGTAATCTAAACATATTACTATGGGGTGTGTAATTAGGTGGCAAAGCACGGAACATTTGTTGAGTTCGCGTAGGCATGTTAAACTGTGGTGGCACGTTAGGCCTAAAGGCATGTTGCTGTGGTACATGTTGAGGTCGCTGTAAATTGGGCATTGGCATCGGTGCAGGAAAACTGAATGGTTTTTGCAAAGGTAAGGTCGTATGACTAGGTTGGAGAGGCTTAGTTGCTTGAGGTTTCCTCTCAGCGAAAGATTCACCGCGTTGTTGTAGGTACATGACATTCAGTTCTTCCTGTGCAAACTCCAAGGCTTTTTCAACTGTATCAGGACGCATGCAACGTATTCGTGAGCCAAGTGGCTCCTTTAAACCGCGTACGAAAGCTTGCTTTGTTAAATTTTTATACAGTACACGTTTGGCTTCTATTGTAGTAGGCAAGGTTTCATGAAGCGTAACATACGTCATGATGGTGCTGAATAATGTCTGACATCGTGCATAAAATTCTTGGGGTGAGCTGTTTCCCTGAGTAGCTAACGAGAGGTCATTGTAGAGTGCCGTTTCGTCTCGTTGGTCAGAAAAGTTATTGATTAAGGCTGTGCGTGTGCCATGCCAGCTTTCAGGAATACCATTTGAATTTAAAGTGGTCGCGGCGGGTCCAGTTATCTTATTTAATATCCCGTTAAGCAGACATAAGTTTGATAGTTCACTGCCAGGCTCATTACTTAGGTATGCCGCACATATTTGGTCACATAAATTTATAAATCTAGTCAGTACATCAGGGTTACCGTCGAACTCTGGCACTGGGCGTAAAACCTTGAAAATAGTGTCAGGGTCGTGGGCCATTTTTGGTTCCTCGGTAATTGTATCTAACTCTAAATAACAACCTAAATCTCTATTATAGTCTAAACTTTGTCTACGTGGCTGCCTACGCGATGTAGGTTCGCAGTGGGATGATTTCCTTGGATGGAAAATTTTGACGGGAAAGATTTACACTAGGAAAGAGGAAGCAACACTAGATAAAATTCTGGTGTACTTACATAGATTTCATCTCGGTTTTCTCGGGATCGATGTCTTGATGTATCCTCTTGGCTTGCAGTTGGTCCGTAGTAGATTCGGATACTCGGTTAAAGCTTGAAAGCTACGATAGTCTAACTAACTTTTGAGTATCCTACCGACTGCGCCAATTACGTTAACTGCAGCCGAAGGACCCAAAAAAAACCGAAACTAATATAAAATACTTTATTATAATATAAAAATTACAATATAATTATTACAACTAAAAAAGAAGTGAATCAGATCGATGCTAGATCTAGAATGATTTTTAATTATTACATTAAAATAAGGTAAAGTAATATTGCAGAGCTCCGATTGCATCCGTTGACGTCAATGCTCATGTTCTGCTGAGTTGCGCCTCGTGCCGCTGCAATGTATCGGGGTCGCTGCTGTGTAGGCTCTTTACATATGAGGCTATGCTATAACTAGCAAGTAAATAATTAAATAGATAAATAATAAACAAATTAATAAATAAATACTGCTTTTTATGATATCAAAGAATTTTTAACCATAAATTTTGATTTCATTTTTCATTGATTTTGCTTAACTAAGTATTTATAGATCCAGGATTTTGCGTGATTTTTTTTCAATTGAATAAAAAGTTGTATTACTAATGTTGTTATGTTCTTCTAAAAACGTAAACATAATCATTATCATCATCATCATCATCATTATAGCCCTTCACAAGTCCACTGCTGAACATAGGCCTCCCCCAAGCAATGCCACAAAGCACGATCCTGAGCTACCTGCATCCATCGACTTCCTGCATGTCTTACCAGGTCGTCACTCCATCTAGTGGGGGGTCGCCCTACACTACGCCTACCGGTACGAGGCTGCCACTCGAGAACCTTTCTTCCCCATCGGTTATCGGTTCTTCGAGCTATATGGCCGGCCCATTGCCACTTCAGCCTACTAATCCGTTGGGCTATGTCGGTCACTCTGGTTTTACTGCGGATATCCTCATTTCTGAGTCTATCACGCAGAGAAACTCCGAGCATAGGCCTCTCCATAGCTCGCTGAGCGACCTTGAGCATCCTCATACGGCCAGCAGTGAAGGACCACGTCTCAGATCCGTAAGTCATCACTGGCAACACGCACTGGTTGTACAATCTAGTTTTTAGAGATTGAGGTATACCTGACGAAAAGATATGTCGTAATTTCCCGAATGCTGTCCAGCCGAGTTGAATCCGTCGATTGACCTCTCGGTCGAAGTTGGACTTACGTAGTCGGACTATTTGCCCCAGGTAAACGTACTCGTCAACAACTTCGAGCATAGTGCTCCCAACAACTACCGGCATAGGTGTGACATGGACATTAAACATGATCTTTGTTTTGTCCATGTTCATCTTAAGACCTATCCGTTTTCATAATCATTATAGTGGTAGTTAAATACCACTATAATGATACGTCACTCGTACGACGTGACGTCCCATTACGTACACACGTAATGGGACGTCAGTCACCTCAGTCCCCAGTGACCATGGGTGCTGGATAGCACCCGAAACGTCGGGAATTAGAAATCGATAAAATCCGTAAAAGTAGTTTTAATCAATGTGTAGTGTTCGCGTAAATATAAGAAAATAAGAAATCATTAAATATATACTGTTAGTGTGTACTGATAGTCATACGGGAAGCATAACGGACGGAATAGCATAACTGTATTATTAGATAATCACAGGAAGCGTTTGACAAATGACCTAGGTTTACGGTTCAGTGCTGGGCTATGTTGGATTTGACTACCGTGTGGACTAATGGTAAGGGTACTGACTGCCTCGTTGGTTTAGTGTACGTACGTACGTAAGTACGACTCCTCACTATGTGGTCCCGGGGACGAATCAGGGACAAAATCAGTTTTGAGTTTTTCTGTCTAAAAATGCTCAACTGACTTCGACAGTTACGTATGCCTCGAAATTTAAACAAAACAGCATACAATAAAAATATAAGGAGTGATGTCAGTGATGAGTGATGACTTATGAAACTGAGACGTGGTCCTTCACTGTTGGGTGTCACCACAAGAATTGTAACAATATTACGCTTCCTGTGGTTGTCACTCAGCGAGCTACAAAGGGGGTTATGCCTGGAGAAGCTTTGCGTGATAGAATTCAAAATAACGAAATCCATTATAGAATCAGAGTAACTGAACCGAACATAGCCGAATGGTTCAGTAAGCGGAAGTGGCAATGTGCCGGCCATATAGCTCAAAGAATACATAACCGACGGAGAAAAAAAGAGGCTAATTGAGATGGAGTGACGACCTGTTAAGAGATGCAGGGGATCGATGGATGCAGATGGCTCACGACTGTGCTTATGTACCTATCTTAGTCCTCAGAGATGAAAACGGATCTGTAGTCTTTTTTGTCTCTAGTTGGTTGCATTTGCGCATGCGCAGCAGTTATTTACAATCAGGTAGGCTGTATGGTCATTTGTCACTTTGATTTTAATTTAAAAAAAAAGAATCAGAGCGACGAATTCTTTTACTGTACTGTAACGTGACGCTCTAAGGGTAGATTTCCGCTCGAGATCGCCTTTTTAAATCATGACTTTATTTACAGATATTCGGCCTGATTTTCCTGACGGCATCAGTCTACTGTGAGCCGCCAGTCCAAGGTTACAATTACCACACTCCGAGCGGATTTGGACCTTCTAATAGCTACTTGCCTCCGAGGACAGGTAAGTTATGATTAATGTCTGGTGATGCAAAGCTCGTGTAATTATAAATATATGTGTAAAAATATCCACTACCCCATATCATCCCGTGGGTACTTGATATTATATATATATATATATATATATATATATATATATATATATATATATATATATATATACATCCCGTAACTTATTGTACGTCCACTATGGCTCATTTTGCATATAATGTGGCGTCAACCTGCTTACGACGTCCAATATACGGACGTCAAATAGGAGACTTAGCGCAATGTTGGCAAATTGTCATGCTGATCACAGAAATGTCAAAATCTAAAAAAAAAATTGGACGTCATTTTTCTTCCAATCTTGCTGTAGTGAATATTTACGTAGTTCAGCTAATTTTCGTTGTAAAAATAATAGCGCTGCTGTCGATTTTTGAATACTTTCATTTATGGCCGTATTTGACTTCCGCACAAAATTAGGAGATGCGACGTTGCCGTCACCATTGCCAACGTGTTACTTGTATTTGGTGATATATGGTTATGACTGCCTCGTTGGTCTAGCGGTTGTAGTAGTGCGACTGCTGATTGTGAGTTCGTGAGGTCCTGGGTTCGAATCCTGGGTCGGGCCAAAAAATCAATTATTGAGTTTTTCTGTCAAGAAATTATCAATAGTGCCCGTAGTCAGAAAGTTGGCGGTGTATCACCCCTTCCATCGGAAAGCACGTAAAGCCGTTGGTTCTGCGCCTGATCTCTCTCCGGTCGTGTCGGTTTACCGTCCCATCGGATTATGAGAGTGAGGGAATAGAGAGTGCTTTTGTGGTTGCGCATACACTTGGGCACTATAATCCTGTCCTGCGCCGATGGCTAGTCTCCGTTGAGGCAGACCGCCGTGACCGTAATTCGTTCTGCAGGACATTATTATATGGTTTATACTGCGCTTCGTACTAGTAATTTTACTTTTAAACTTGTTTTCTTAACCTTACATTTACCTACACATAATATGGACGTCCGAATATCCTAAAACTTCCATACTGAATGGTATTTGACACCCGTATTTTTGAATTTAGTTATATTTTTATAAATGTAGATGCGGACGTCGGCGTATCGGTTTATTTCATGCTGCACTATATTTCAACATTTTACATTAGGTACTTTGTAAGCAACCCATAATTCTGTTTCAGTATAAGTTACCTTCTGATTGAGTACAGGAAGATGGACTCAATTGTAGATATTGACAGGTTTCATAGAAATTTGTTTTATTATATTGTGAATAATAACCTCGACTAATAACCTAATCGCCAGACCTGGCGAAGAAACTCATTTTAATATAAAGTTTCACTGCATTAACTGGCAATAGGTTGTTAATTTCTATAATAGACCGTGGCATATTTTTACTGACATGAATAACTTCGAATATAATTTATTTACTTAATCTTAAATTAGTGTTGAGTTTTGGTGCTCTCACTGCATCTTAAAGATGAGTGCGACTATTGTACCTAATCTGTACGAAATTACTTTCTACTTAACTAGATTCATTTTTGTGAAAGGCTATTTTTGTTAAATTATGATATTATTTTAGGATATTCTTACGTCCGTATATGTGATCATAAAAAGTAAACTCGCAGTGAGAGCACCAAAACTCAATACGATCAAGTAAATAAATTATATTTTCGGAGTTATTCATGTCGGCAACAATACGCCACGGTCTATTGTAGAAATTATCAACCCATTGGCAGTTAATGCAGTAAAACCTTATATTAAAATGAGTTTCTTCCCAATGTCGTATTAGGTTATTAGTCACAATATAAGAAAATGAACTTCTATTAAACCTGTCAAATATCTACAATTAGTACTTATTTACAATAGTAAAATAAATAATAATATAGTCAATCTATAATGTATCACGGCTGGGCAATCCTAGATATTTCTTCGTACTTAGTAAACGAATAACTAGTTGGTAATCTGTTTTTTTTTTCGCCGGAAACAAAAATGATATTGCGTATTTTTCGTAACTGTACATTCTGTGGATTTATCTCATTATTTTGAACAATATACGAAACTTATGTGACTAAAATTAAATCTAATCTATACTAGAATCATAAAAACTGCATTATTCGTGCTAAACGAATCTCATAACGATCTGTTATTTTTGTCTCCTGCAAAAAAAAACAGACTATAGGAATCTATCGAATACCTACGTAAACAAAATATCACCTATAAATAAAATATTACAAAGCGAAATAACTAATAAGAGTGGCAACGTCGCACCATACAAAGGAATTGCGTTAAGAGGATAGAGTAAGGCGAATATTTATATATTGACATATGGTAAATTTTCAAAGAAATGAGTTAACCACTATCTTTGAAATTGTTCAATATACGCTGTCATAATGTATAAAAAATGCCTACAAGTGGTGGATGCTACAATAATGCGAAATGAAAGGACGTAGAATCAATATTGCGATGTATATATATATATATATATATATATATATATATATATATATATATATATATATATATATATATATATATATATATATATATATATATATATATATAAAATGATGGTAAGTGAATGCTGTGGCCCATAGACATCTACATTTAACCTTGATTTTTAATTTATATTACAAAAATTATAATAAAGAACTTAACTAAAATGATAATTAAAATTATAATATTTACAATTAAAACTAATTATATGCAATATAAAAGAAGAAACTATAATATAGATAACCTAAAACTAAAAATTTAAATCGCCAAAAACACCTGCTCCCCGTGGTATAGTGCCAAGAATGCTGGCTGCGTTTCCTCGCTGAATAGCTATACTTAGCCTTTGAGCGGGGAAAGAACCGGCCCTCTTATCACCAGCAGCGACGACCAGTCGTGGATACAGTTCCTTTAGAAACTTCATTGCACGTGGACCCCACGGACCGATAGTCTCTACTGCAAATGGCACAAATATGTAGTCATTTCTCAAAGACTCATATTTGCGCCATTTACTAAATTTGGCTGCCTCTGATGCCGCCCCGGCTCTAAAACAGGTACCCTTGAGATGAGAGGCCGTCAAAGTGTCAACGCAAGTAGCATCCCACACTAGGGCTTTACCTCTCTCCCAAGGGACCAAAGTCATACCGTCGAGTCTCCTGCCATCGTCTCTAAACATCCCGCAAGGCTCTAAAACCGAGGGGATATTTATAGAGACAAGAGCCCTTCGGATGATTTCGTTCAAAGAACCGTGACGGGAAAACCTACCTGCACTTTTCTTGCATGAAAGTCCGTGGAGCCCAAACTCATCGACGCTGCTACCACAGGGGCACTGGTGAGGTTGACAAATAGCCACTCCTAGCCGGATTCCTACGGCGATGCGCAAGCTTTCCCCATCAAGCAATGTGCCGAGATTACTTGATGGTAGAGCATGTAACCAGTGGTCAGATACCTTGATTAAGTATAAAAATGCAGATGCGTTGTCACCTTTGAGGACTAAGATGAAATGCCACGATTCCAGTAAAACGGGTCCCCGATTTTATGCTGCTATTGCTATGTGACAGCGTGGTCCTTCCCCGGTCGAGCCGACCCATTCATGTTATGCAACCTACAACCATAATAGCTGCAACGTTTCTCTACCCCGTATAACCTTCAACTTAATCTTTTAAATAATGCAAATAAAAATCTGAATAAATCTGTAAAATATGTTTCGATACTTTCGATTAAAATCATAATGAATACCGAATTGAAACATTAGAATACAATGAACATTATCAGCACAACGGAACACAATCGAAAGCGTATCACTAGGCCATATTCTTTACACTACAGTGTAAGTGTTAAAGATAAACTGTACCTAGTTGTACTATAAAAGTAATTAATAGTATATATAAAGTAATATAAATAGATATTTCACAACATGTGCACGTAGCTCCAGTGGCGCAATTGGTTAGCGCACGGTACTTATATGACAGTGTCCGAGCAATGCCGGGGTTGTGAGTTCGAGCCTCACCTGGAGCACGATTTTTTGTGGAATATAAAAACTATGTTCGTTCATAACTAAATGTAGATATTAGAATTATAAATAGATTTAAGATTTATACACGAATTATAATAACACAGATAAGTTGCGTTTGCACGAGTCTCTGAGAGCTGACTACATAACATTTGTACTATTTGTTATGGAGACAATTTGGCCAGAAGTCCACGTTTAGTGTGGTGCCTTAAGGAACTACATTCACGACTTGTCGCTGCTGGTGACAAGAGGGCTGGTTCTTTTTTCGTTTAAATGCTATGTATAGCCATTCAGCGAGGAACACAGTCAACTTGCTTGGTTTTTTACTATTATTATAATACCTACATAATGTTTAACTTAATGTTATGTTAATAAAAGTATAATTATATTTTAAGAAATTTACGAATAAATGAATATCAAAAAGTTGACCCGGGTTTATAAAATTTTTAATACCCGGGTACTATTTCATTGTCAGATCCGGGTAGCCGGGTACACACTTTGATCGAAGAATTCATCAAAATTCTGGGAAAATTATTACTAAGTAGGGGCTTATAAATAATACAAAAAAATGTGCAAATTTGCACTACAAACAATTAAAATAACTAAAGAAGGCGACGCCTTTGAGGCGTTGAGTTTTTTTTTACAAAAATGCAGTTGAGTTTGGGCAAAGAATATATGACACTATGCGAATTCGGTTATTTCACCGTATTCTGTTTTTATTTCGTTGGAGTTTAATTAAAAAGTTTTATTTCTATTATTTTCATAGAAGTGTAGAAAATATTAGGTTGCTACGTCAGTGAACGGCGAGTAATTGAATTAATTATAATTAATAAAAAATAGTATCTAGTGGATAACCTATAAAATTTTACTAAACATGGTTTACTCTCCATAGCAAAAAAAATTAGATCTGTTTCTGAACTACAGAAATATTTAAAAATAATACAGAAAAACTCTATTCCCTCACTCTCATAATCCGATGGGACGGTAAACCGACACGACCGGAGAGAGATCAGGCGCAGAACCAACGGCTTTACGTGCTTTTATACCGCCAACTTCCTGACTCCGGGCAACTACTGAGAAATTCTTGACTGAAAAGCTCAATAATTAATTTTTGGCCCGACCCGGGATTCGAACCCAGGACCTCATGATCAGCAGTCGCACTACTACAACCACTAGACCAACGAGGCAGTCACAACAACAACAGCAACCATAATCAAGTATCAAGTATGAACAACAATAATCAAGTATGGTTGACAATTTGCAAACGATAATAGCCTCTGATCGTAGATTCAGACTAATTCTTGATGAATGGACAAGTTTAAATAAACCGTCGTTGCAACATAAACTTGTATTCCGATGACAGAATAGTATTCAACCTAGGGCTGGTTTTTATACCCGGAAAATGCGGTGCAGGTGAGGTGAGAGATGTAGTTCTTAAAAATCTCGACAAATTCGGTTTGAAACATCACATTGTGGCTTGTATTACGGATGGCGCAGTGGTTATGCAAAAGTTTGGCGTAGAAAGTCCAACAGAGTTGATGCTCTGTATAAATCATGCTGTGCACTCAGCTATGATAGATGTATATATAAAAAAGGAAAACCTTTACATAATAAAACATGAATTTTAAAAGAAAATTGTCTCTTTTTCTGCAAAAATTGTAAATACCCGGGTATAAGATATAATAATACGATATAATAGTACGCGAAAACCCTAGTACTAACTAAATAGTGAATTTTAGGTAAATAGCTAACATATAAATCTTTCCGGCTGAAAAGGCTCCTCTTTCTAGTAGGTAGTCTGTTTACGTTGGGACCTACTTTAATCTATTTAACCTCTTTCTGCGTTAAATAAAATGAACCTACTGTGATCTTATTAGAAAGGTATTGATGCGCAGTAGCTTAAACAAGGTCAGATCCGTTAGTTACCCTTAAATATAAGAATATCTAATGCTGAGTTTCGTATGGTGAGCGTAAAGAACTGGGGACCCTTTTTACTGTTAACGCTCTATGGTTAACGCACTCCATGTTAGTCCTCAGGGGTGACAATGGATCTGAATTTTAGATGTCTATAGGCCGCAGTACACACATACCTCCAGGTGGACTGTGTGTTAAAAATAAATAAAACGACGGGTTGCACTCCGGGAGTGCCGGCAGAAGTGAAAACTTGAATATTAACGTTGTGCATTTTATATATTTTGGAATGGTTAGGGAATAGTTTTGCACGGATTGCTTTAATTATCAGTATAAAAGTACTATAATTTATGTAGTAGAATACAATATTTATTTATTGCACTGTCGTACAGAAACATGACAATTTATATTACATTAAAAGTTTATCTCTCAGAAAAATCAACTTCCATCCGTAATTTCGACGACGTCTTACGAATTTTCGATCAGGTCACGTGTGTTTAATATTTTTTACCCATTACAAAAAGTGTACAATGCCGCTAAAGAAGTTTTCACTTCAAAAAGTTTAGGACGTGACCTACATAACACAAAGGTTTAATCTCTTTTGTAAGCTAAGCTTTCACACTAGAAAAATCTTCATCATAAGTTTGCGGCAGGTCAATGCTGGACACAGACTTCTCCCGAGACCCGACACTTAGTTCGTTATTTGGCTATTTGACTCCAGTTTCCAGGGCAGATCTTCACTCCATCTAGTCAGAAGGTAACCTATGCTACGATTGCTTATGTGCGACCTCCATTCCCGTCTACTCCACTGGTTGTCACTTCTGCGCCTGGCGTGACCAGCTCATTTCCCATTTCAGTTTACATTTTTTTTTATTTATCTAGCCAAAAGTTTCATATAAATGTACAAATAACTAGGATTTCAATAAGTATTGTTTGTAATCTACAAGCGGTCCAGGCTTCGCACGGATGACGTCTGGATGTTGATAGCAGCGCTACCTACCGGATCCAATAGTGAATCTAAAACATTCTCGAATTAGCTTAATAACACAAAATTTCATAAAAATCGATCCTAGGACTTCGGTGATAAACGCACGTACGGGCGAATCATATTTAAAAAGATACTAAATAAAAAACACCGTGGCGCAGTGGCTTAGCAATGAGTTACAGCGCTAAAGGGCGCGGGTTCGAATCCCGCACGGAACAAGTGTTTGTATGTCCTACAAGTAATTGCAACAATTACTTGCAGGTCTGGATGTTTGTCCTTGTGAAATTCATATTTGTAAACTGCCTCCTATATACAGGAGAAAACCTAGTGTGGAGGTAACGTTTTAAAATATATATATATATATATATATATATATATATATATATATATATATATATATATATATATATATATATGTTTATATATGTATATACATGCACATATTCGTATTAAGTATTAATTTTCTACAAATTTTTAAATTTATTATCGGCCTCCTTCCATAATTTGTTTTTTTTTCACCCGAATTTTCACCCTAAAATTCACAAAACATGAACTTTAAAATGAATTTACAATTTTATTCACTTTAAGCGTAGAATATTTAATGATTTAGTGTATTGATGAAAATATTAATTCATAAATGTTTTCAAAGCGAAATAAAATTACGAAAAATAACTGGCTAAGAGAGAAAGAGACAAAGAAAATGTGCGCGCGCACTCCTCTCTCCTGCTTATATCCCCCACTCAAGACCCGCCTTGCCCAATCACACTTTTCATAACGCTTTCGTCACGCGTTCGCAGGCTTGCTCACCAAGTCAAGCGTGCGTAAAGAAGTATTACTTCGAAAAGTAATGGTACCTAAGATTGGTACTCACGTTCGTAACTGACGCACTGTTTCCTATAAAAAATTCATAAGGCCCCGTTTACATTTTGAGTAGTGCCAAGTGCGAGAGACAACTGGCAAGTGGCAAATGAGAAGTGACAAGTGCGTATTTTATTTCCACTTATAACTTGGCACTGCCTGTTCACACGCACTTAGCACTTGTTATTTGTCAGTTGCACTTGCCACTCGCACTTGTCACTTCTCAAAATGTAAACCGGGCCTATATATAAAATATTACTATTATATACTCATACATTTTAAAGGCACTTCATTTATTTTGTAAGCGGTAAGTAATACGGTATGTCAGTAGTCTGGGTATTGCGGCGGATTTCTTCATTACGGTATTTATTCACTAGAGAAACTCCGAGCACAGCTCTTTGTGGAGTTGGGGTTGCCAGATGATTGGGATTCGTCTGAATTCTCCCTATATTTCAAAATGATCCCCAGACTCCCGAAAAAACTCAAAATCTTCAGACAAACAGCTTATCTCGGAAAATTTTCGTATGGCTTCTGATTTAATAAAAGCTGAGTTAGGTATTAGAGAATAGAGTAGAACTTTGAATACAACTAAAGGATACAAATTGGTGGACTCGAGTAAAGTCCAATGCCAAATACATGTGGCAATCTAAAATCTCTTAAGTGTACTTATATTACTTTTGTTTAAAGTAATTTTTGTAGCCTCTTCTCAATCAAAATAAAAATAAAAACCGGCCAAGAGCGTGTCGGGCCACGCTCAGTGTAGGGTTCCGTAGTTTCCCGTCCGTCACAATAAGTGTTCCCACTTATGAGTTTAAAGGTTAAAAGGTAATGTTCGCGCTCCAGCAGCGCTCCGCGCTCTTGCAACCGCTCCCGGTAGTGGGTACTGTTGTTTCCATCCAAGTTCAAAATGATTTTCCTAGAAAGTCCTTATAAAGTTCTACTTTTCAGATTTTTTCATATTTTCTAAACTTATGGTTCAAAAGTTAGAGGGGGGGGGGGGACACATTGTTTTTTACTTTTGGAGCGATTATTTCCGAAATTATTGACATTATCAAAAATGATTTTAGTAAACCCCTATTCATTTTTAAATACCTTTCCAACAATATATCACACGTTAGGGTTGAAATTTAAAAAAAAATCACTTCCCACTTTACATATAGGGGGGCTACCCTAATAAAACATTTTTTTCCAATTTTTATTTTACCACTTTGTCGGCGTGATTGATATACATATTGGTACGAAATTTCAGCTTTCTAGTGCTAACGGTCACAGAGATTAAGCGAGGACGGACAGACGGACAGACAGACTTGGCGAAACTATAAGGGTTCTTTGTTGACTACGGAACCCTAAAAACGATCTTTTTATTTTTAATATTTATTTCTCCCAACGACAATCCCAAAATCGCGACATTTTCATAATTTGTCCCGATATTTTGGTCTTCCGATCTAGCAAACTTATGTCTAATAGTATCTTTAGAATGATCTTATATTAAAATCAAACCCATCTGTTTCCAGACTACTCCAATCCAAGCAATAGCTACCTACCGCCGAGTACTCACCGCTCGGTCTCCGGTCCACACTACAACGGCCACGATCATAGTCATGGTGGTGACAACGAAGTGGTAAGTTTCTGATAGTACTCAAGTGGCATGGCAAGTGGCAGGTAAGCAAGTGGCCTCTGCAGCTACGTAACGTATATACTAAAACAAGACTGCCTTGTTGATCTAGTGGTTGTAGTAGTGCGACTGCTGATCATGAGGTCCTGGGTTCAAATCCCGGGTCCGGCCAAAAAATCAATTATTGATTTATTCTGTCAAGAAATTCTTAGTAGCTGCCCGGAGTCAGGAGGTTGGCGGTATCTCACCCCCGTGCCTCGGAAAGCACGTAAAGCCGTTGGTCCTGCGCCTGATCTCTCTCCCGGTCGTGTCGGTTTACCGTCCCATCGGATTACGAGAGTGAGGGAATAGAGAGTGCACCTGTGCTTGCGCGTACACTTGGTCACTATAATCCTGTCCTGCGCAGATGGCTAGCCTCTGTTGAGGTAGGCCGCCGTGGCCGCAATTCGGTCTGGAGGACATTATTATTAAAACTTGAAGAACTTGAACCTATACGTAAATTTGAAGCATAGAGGGTCGCGATGTTTTTTTACTATCAAACCACAACTTCAAAATTTTTTACGTGGCAGAACCACGCTGCCACTATACTATAGTTGTAGCACGAATGGGTTGACTCGACCGGGATAGGACCACGCTTTCACTGAATACCAGCGTAAATTAGCAGCGTAATGCTGCTGTGTTTCGTATGGTGAGTGTGAAGAAACGGAGACCCTTTTTACTGGAATCGAGGCATTCTGTCTTATTCCTGAGGGGTGACAACGCATTTGCATTTTGATCCTTTGTTGAGGATAATCCTTAATGTCTATGGGACACAGCATCAACTTACCATCAGCTGGACTGTTTGCTCGTTTGTCACCCAATTCCTCCTGACCGAAATTAGGTCACGACGAGCAGTCTTAACGAAGGCTAGACATCTGAATGTGATGGTGATGATGACTAAGGATTGTTTTATTGAACTTTTAGTAAAAAAGCCTATGCTGTGCGGTCGGTAAGAGTCGGTATTGTATCGGATACAATAAAAAAGATCCAAGGTGGACACCATAAACCGATTGCACTGTACAAATAGGCAAACAATGAGTTGCGTTGCTGAGGGCAGCAGGTTCGAATCACGCGCTGACAAATAATTGTTCCAGGGCTGGATGTTTATTATTAAGCATTAAATTTATGTAAATTGTTTCCGCGATACAGCATTTAGCATACAGATACCTTATGCATTAAATTTATGTAAATTGCTTCCGCGATACAGGAGAAAATCCTAGATTACGGGAAACATTTAAAAAAATATAAATTTCGTTTTATATTGCATAATATGTATGTATTACGCCTAGCTCGGTTGACAAGTATTCTATGATGATTGATCGTATAACTCATGGCTATACTAATATCGCTCATATTTATGTTTATTCTTTACGACGTTCATGCTGCCGTTTATTCAGTGCGTGTAAAGCATCCTCACTCTCCCTGGCTGACTGCTGATTTAAAAAAAATCGCTCATATCAAAAGTTGTGTTAAGCAAAATACAAGTCAGCTCCTAGCGATTTAAATCGAGAGGAATATAGATTAGTACGGAATCTGTCTGATCTGTGTAGAAAAGCACCGCGACGCTATATCCATGATCCTAATCCTGCTAGGATCTGGAAATCATCTTAGTCTTTAGGAGTTGGGAAATGACGACGAAATTCACTCACCACCAATATGATCTCAATCAACCTAATTTGTATTTCTCATCCTCGTCTGGCATTAACTATAAAGCAAAACAATACTTTAGATTCCCTTTTAAAAGCTCCTCTGCTCCTGACACCTCTGCTTTTAATATTAGTCAACTTAAAAGCTGTGATATTAAGAGAGACATACTGTCCATTCATACGAATTCATTTCGCAGTCACTGCATTAGTCGGAAAATGGCCTCTCACTGATCTCCTTTCACTTGTAATCACTTCCATTCTGAATAATTCACTGAACTCTGTTTTTTTCCTTTCTGCTTGGAAAGATGCATTTGTAGATTCTCTTCTGAAAAAGTCGCATCCCTCTAGTTTTCTAGATCTATCTCTATTTTGACTTTTCTTACCAAAGTTATAGAACGCTATCAATTAAGCACTTATCTTTTAAAAGATTATCTTTTAAACCCTTTTCAATCCGGTTTCCACCCTGGCCATAGTACGGCTTATGAGAGGATTATAGTGCCCAGGTGTATGCGCAAGCACAGATGCACTCTCTATTCCCTCACTCTCATAGTCCGATGGTAAAGTACTGCAACACGACCGGGGAGAAATCAGGGACAAGACCAACGTCTTTACGTGCTCTCGATGAAACACCGCTGGTTCGAGGATGTAACATCATCAACTTCCTGACTCTAGGCTCGCCCAATCCGGATTCGAACCCAGGACTTTATAATCAACAGTCGAGTTTAAGTCCACTATACCAGCAAAGCAGTTTATAAACATAGCCACAAAGTATATACAAATACACATTAAAAAATCAAATGTTCATACTTAGGTTCATAATTATAAATCATATTAAGTACGTCAAAAGCAGATTTTTCACAATTGCAATATTTTATTATTGAAAACTACGAATTCACATTTTTTAATTTATTATAGAAGTTAAAGATTTTTCTTAGTGAATTATGGTGGCAAAACACGATTGAAACATTTTGGCTCGATAGAAAAAGATCGCAAAGTTTCCTCAAAATCTACAATTTTAGGTACGTCCACTAAGTGAAAAAGCAGTTTCATTCGAATGTAACGAAATCAATTTCAATTAAATTCAGGCTATATGTTCACCAGTAAATACGTGAGTAAATTATTTTTCAATAAAAGGGTATATATCATTTTAAAAAGAAATTTCAAATAAATATTGGGCGATTACATAGCGCACGGGCTGACCAAACACTCCATATAAAGCGTGAAAAATCTGCTTTTGGCACCCACTTCACCTTAATAAATATAATAGCCATATTATTTTCACTGGCTACTAACCCATAATGATTTCTTAAGTCATTTAGAATTAAAAAACGGGAAATAAATTTATTAAACGGGAATTAAAAATAAGTTAAAATAGTTAAATAAACGCGGTAAGATCCGTAAATATAGTTTTATTCAATGCTAACTAACCCCCTTAGTTTTCTAGAGAAATACATACCCTCTAATTACTAGCAGTATAAGAAAAATAAAACTATTAATAAAAAGTAAACGGTGGCTTCGTAGAAATAAAAAAATAATATAATTTCCACATACCGGCTTCAGAAGTAGGTGTTACGACAGAATAATAAAAGTACCGACTTTTAAAACCGATATTTCCATAAATATCTCTATTTTTTCTTAGCTAATTTTTATACGTGGTACCTAGAGCCACGCTACATCTATGTATATTATGGTTGGAGCACGACTGGTTCGGCTCGACCCGGGAACCGTTTTGATTCTTAACCGAGGATCATGTATGTATCCCTTCACCACTGTGTGCTCACTTGTCACCCTTATTCTATAAAAAAAATAACAATCGTTTATAGTTCAATTTCCCGATGAGTTAAAGAAGAGAGAATAGACACGTGGCAAAAATAGTTGCCATTTCGTATTATAATTATTATTTATTATGTTCTATGTGCGGATAAAAAATTACGATAAACGACCAACCAGTAACACGACAGAACGTTATTTTCGTGATAAAGCTGTGTGGCAATACGGTTTTAACACAAATGGGTCGGCTTGACCGGGGAAGAACCACGCTCGCACAGGTTACCAGAGTAAAGTAGCAGTGCTTCGTAAGATGACAGTACAGAACCGAGAACCCTTTTTCTATATACGAGGCATTACATCTTAGCACTCAAGGGTGACAACACATTTGCATTTCGATTCTTAATCGAGAATAGATGTAGATGTCAACGGGCCACAGCATCCACTTAACATACCCACAGGTGGGCTGTGCCTGCTTGGCACCTTCTATAAAAAAGTAACATGGTTTTTGGTTCAAATGTGTGTATTAATTTGTATGTTGACCGTAAGACGAGTATGATTTTCATGTCACTTGAAACAACTGTGTTGTCTAGATTTCTTTAATAGTCTGTGATTGTATAAAATTTTAAAATATAATAAATATTTCTTTCAGCCGAAGTCCTACGAGTTCGGTTACTCGGTGAAGGACTCCCTGTCCGGCAACGATTACGACAGAAAGGAGACGTCCGACGGACACGAGGTGCGCGGCGAGTACAGGGTGCACCTGCCGGATGGACGCACACAGATAGGTGCCAGATTTTGCTTTGCTTTAGTTATGTTATCCTAGTACATTTTAATTGCATCCGTTATTTATCCCACTATCCCAGAAACGTACTCCCTTCTTCACAAGGCGAGAAATACCCAATGTAACAAACAACAATTAGTTTAATTTAATTCACAAGGAATATTCGCAACTGCAAAAACTTTTTTTGCGCCCGAAGCAAATAAGGGCTATCCTCCTATAAACGTTGGAGGGATGAGGTGGTGGACTCTCATAGCATACCTTTATCTCCTTTCGAGATTGACTTAATGATCTAGCAAGAGATCACTAAGCCGTAAACGGACGCGACCCCCTTAGGTGACAGAAATGTAAAATGAAAAACTTTTTTTTTGCGCCCGAAGCTAATAAGGGCAACCCTCCGGTAACGGGGGAGGGACGTGGAGAATGCTCATAGCATACCACGCAGCCGGCTGCGTGGTTATGTGGAGACTTTTACCCACTAAACACCACCTTTAGGGATTGGCTTACTGATCTGACGAGAGATCTTTAAGCAGTAAACGGGCGCGACCCTCCTTGGCAGAAAGGAGGGCGCAAGCGGCGAAAAGCCGCTTAGAAGTGTGCCTAAGGCAGGTTAAGGGATGTGTTAAGTAGGCTCGGCCTGAGCCTCCAGCAGGCAGTTCAGGTCAGCAGAAAGCTTGTTGGGGGGGGGGGTCCGAGAGAAAGAGTTTCTCCGTCTGCGCACACTATAGCGAGTGTGAAGAGGGGCTGCATAGGCAGCTGTCTCACGAATGAGGCGATTTGAGTGGGACTCTGAGGCTTCAAAAAATCTCTCAGAGAGTATTTTGAGGAACTGTTGAATTTTTGGGAGCTCTAAATCTCGGTGGAGGTCGGCATTACGGACATAATAGGGCGACTTTGTGGCCCTACTACAGAAGAGATTTTGAACTATTTGAAGTTCATTTATAATGTTGGGTTTGGCATGTGCGAAAATGGGAGCCGCGTAGGTTATAACGGGTCGTATACAGACGTTATATAGGGTTCGCTTGTTGCGGAGGGACATTTTACTGTATCCTCCCAACATGCTGTTGAGCCTACCCATGTAAAATAGTGCGGTGCGAGTGACTTTCTTCATATGGGGCTCAAAAGTGAGCCTTGCATCAAGGGTGACGCCTAAATACATTGCTTTTATTTGCCATGGCCCAGAGGTTCCTAACATCCTGATTGGCAGAATGACGGTGAGATGGCGTCGTTTATGTTAGAAGCAAACGGCGGAGCTCTTCTCCGAATTTACGTCAATACGCCATTTATGGAACCAAGCTCCTAAGTCGTTAACTGACTTTTGGATCTTGTTCCGAATCTGTAGCAGTGAGTTGCCTTTGGAGTAAAGGGCTATGTCATCTGCGAAGAGGGCTAGTTTAACACCATTCGACGGGATAGGTATGTCGTTGGTGAATAGTATATATAGGAGGGTGGCAAGCACAGAGCCTTGAGGGACACCGGCTTTGATTTGACGAGTAGAGGATAGTGTGCCTTCGTGTCTAAAACGAAAGGTACGATCCTTCAAATAGGAGGCTACGAGGCGGATAAGACGGTCAGGGAGGCCTAAGTCGTACAATTTGTACATAAGGCCTTCATGCCAGACTCTGTCGAATGCCTTGGCAATGTCGAAAAAGAAATGAAATGAAGATTTATTTGCTTTGAAAAAGGGTACATTTAGGTGGTTATTGTAAAGTGTAGTTCGGCTTTTTCAGCCATCTATGGATAGCATTCAAATACATTTTTTATAATTAAGTTTTACTTTAAAATATCGAATTCAATTGAAATATTCATAATAAAATAGTCATCGTTTACAAATAACCAATACTAATACTACATACAAAATTAAAAATAATTAAAATTGAAAATGCAATTAAAAATATAGAACTACTGTTGTGTCACATCATGTCCAATTTAGGTAGTCATTCACATTATAAAAACAATGATCATTTAGCCACCTGTAAAGGGCGGCCTTTCTCTATCTACATATATTATCTATTAAGGGGTAAGTCTTTTATATTTTGGGGTATTTTATTAAATATGAGCATACACATCCAGTAGCCGTTTTTTTAAATCGGGTACTCTTGGGTATAATTTCAGCAGCAAGTCTATTGCCATTCCTGGTATTATGCGTATAAATCTCTTTCGCTTGTCTGAAATAATACATGTTTTGTTTTACAAACTTTGCAATTTGAAAAATGTACAGGCATAGGAGGGGTAGTACTTTCAGAGATACAAATAGCGGCCTGCAAGGCTCATCAGGTGCAGTGCTACATATTGCTCTAACACACTTTTTTGGGCAATGATGCCTTTTTTGCATCTGTGCTATTGCCCCATATAATGAGCCTGTATCGCAGTACGGATTCCACATATGCAAAGTACGCAGTAAGTGCTGTATTTTTGAGGCTACTTTGCTTAGTTTATAAATTGCGTACGAAAATCTATTTATTTTTTTACAAACCTGTTCAACTTGACATTTCCAATTTAGTTTTTGATCTATCCATATACCTAAGAATTTTGTCACATTTGTACTTTTTAGTGTTTGTCCTTCAAAATTAATGTTCATTGTCTGGTATAATATGTCATTGAAATTTATAAAATAATTTTTGTCAAGATTTACATGTAGATTGTTATTTTTAAGCCATTCTATTATTGTTTTTACTGTACTGTTAAGGTCATTAATGTGGTCTTTTCAGATTTTCAGATATGTCATCAGCAAATAAAATGCATTTGTGTTTTGTTACATCCGGAAGATTATTAATATTTACTAAGAACAACAGTGGTCCCAAAACGCTACCCTGTGGAACTCCATATTTGTTTTCTTTAAAATCTGATTTGTGATTAAGGACCATGTGATTGCAGTCTGGTTTGCTTATTTCTACAGATTGACGTCTATTTTGCAAGTAACTTTTAATCCAACTAAAAGCCGTGCCTCTAATGCCACATTTTCCAATTTTTCCAGTAATAAATTACGTGAAACAAAATCGAAAGCCTTCGACATATTAAAGAAGAGGAGCAGTTGTATAATTATTAGCATTTAGGCATGTTAAAGTCTCATTTACCATATCGAAAACAGCATGTGTAGTAGATTTTCCCCTCCTCGCGATGGTATTCCACTACACAGTGAACTTGCTGGGGGCACGAGTGTTTGGTTCGAAACCCAAATTTTTGAGGGATGACATGAGGGTCGCCGTCTGTGGGAAGCAAATGGCGCCTCTTGCGCACGACATTAACTCGTTTGAAAAGTTTGCCCATGGCTTTGAGGAGGCTGATGGGACGGTGATTGGAGGGGAGGTGGTGATGTTTGCCTGGCTTGGGAATGCCAATGACAGCTGCCTCTTTCCAAGAGGTGGGAAAGTAGCTGAAGTCGAAGCAGGCGTTGAATATTATGGCTAATAGGGCGATCACCTACTCCGGAAAGTTTTTGAGGGCTTGGTTGGAGATGCCAATCGCGCCCGGTGCTTTTTTAGGTTTTAGTCCTTTGATGATGGATGAAATCTCATCTTTGGACACAGTGATAGGTTCAGAGGTGGTGGGGGGTGAGTTCCAGCGGCGGACCATGTCCTGCACTACTTGAATATGTAAGGGGTCGGTGGCTTGTGAGCTGGGAGAACATTGTTCGGCGACGCTGTCGGCGAAGCACTCAGCCTTTTCTTCATCCTCGAAGGCAATAGAGTCGTCGGGGCGAGAGAGAGGGGGAGTATGGGTGATAGCGTCTATCCGGAGGGCTGTCGCCATCTGGTAGTGCGCCGTATGAGAGGGGGAGATATTCTCCATGAGATTGCTCTTTTCGAGGTCTCTGGAATCTTTGAGGTGGTAACGGAGTTTACGTAGTTAGTAGTAGAGTTTACATAGTGTTAGACACTACGTTTAAGTCGTCGACTATAAGGTCTGCCTGTTTTTGTGGGGCGGCGGAGGGCCGCGGGATGTTTGTTTTTTTAGGGCCCCAAGGGTTAATTGAGAGCAGCGCAGGCTATAATGTAGTATGAAAACTAAAATACATAATATATTATGGTTTGCTCAGTAACGCAACCATAGCGCTATCTAGTTTAATCCTAACGCCATCTTGGGAAGCGTCAGGTAAACTTTGCACATACTAAAATATTAGACACCAGTAATGAATGAGTCAGTAATAATCCACGTATTTTTAAGCCACCAGGGCGGCGCCACTTGGGAAGAAGTTGAAATACTCTACAGATTTTATAGGTTTATTTTTATTGGTGGTATTTTTTCAGAAAAGTGAAGAGAATAAATGCTTCTATCTGAAATATTATTTATATTTATTATATATTTATATATATTTAACTAGATTAGAAATGGATAAACCAATAATGATAATAATATTTATTTGCTGAACATAGGTAAATACAGAGGTATAACAGTGCTTTACAAAAGTCACTCTATGTTCTACCAGAAGGCATGCAATTTTACAGTCTCAGCTAATTATATGATCAATTGATCAACTCCGAGTCTCGGAAAATGCCTAGAAATGTTGGTCTTGCACCTTATCTCCCTCTGGTCCGGAGTGAGGGAATAGAAAGTATACCTGTGCTTGCGCGTACACATGTACACTATAATGTAGTGTTGCGACTAGATGGCGTTGTGTGATAGTTGTGGAATATTATTATTATTATTATTAATGATTATGAGATCCCGGGTTCGAATCCCGGTTCGGGCTAAAGAATCATTTACTAAGTTTTTTCGTCAAGAAATTCTCAGAAGCTACTGGGAGTCAGGAACTTGGCGGTGTCTCACCCTATGCCTCGGAAAGCACGTAAAGATGTTAATCCTGTGCCTGATCTATTTCCATTTGTGTCGGTTTACTGTCCCAACGGACTATGAATGTGAGGGAACAGAGAGTGCACCTGTGCTTGAGCATACACTTGGGCACTTTAATCCTGTCCTGCACCGATGGCTAGTCTCCGTTGAGGCAGGCCGCCGTGATCGAAATTCGGTCTGGAGGACATTACTATTATAGTATAATACAGTTAACGCATACTTACGTCTCCATTCTCGGATCAGGCCTTAGTTTTAATTATGCACTTAATGATTCACATATGTGTGTTAGTTTTTCAGCTTTCAAAATATATCTCATATAGCTCATACGTGCAGTGCAGGTTTCCTCACGATGTTTTTTATTATCACCAAGCACGTGGTAATTTTGTTTTTAGATTTATTTTAAAATCAGCATGTTTGCTGACAAAATCCTGTGGTTTCAACGGGGATCGAGGGTTGCTCGCGAACTATATATAGAATTTACGCCAAGCACCAAGTGCTCGAATTCTTTCTTCGATCTCTCAAGTCTATAATCAGTGGGTGTTAAGTTTTTTTCAAAGAATAAGAATGACGAGTACCATGTGATGCAAAGTGGATGCTGTGGCCCATAGATATCTCCATTTATTCTCGATTATGAATCCCATCCCTGACCCCTATTACATAACATGTACTTTGTGACAATCTACGAGTTCTATGGATGGCCTATTTTCAGCAGAGGACTTGTACGTGGGCTGCAGTGAGTGAGTGAGTGAATAGATTATGAGATGAAATGAGGAGACAAATTATTAATAAATTATAGAGTGTTTATAAGTAAAATAAATCAAATTGTAAAAAAAATTGTATTCTGTGCTCAGTGACGTACCACGCGGACTGGCAGACAGGTTTCCACGCAGACGTGAGATATGAGGGGGAAGCCAGGTACCCTGAGCCTGTTAACAATTACCAACAAGGTAAGTTTCTCTTTCTTCGTTATCGAAAAATTTTAGTGTTTTTTGTTCTTAGCCGACTTAAAAAAAGTAGGAGGTTCCAAGGAGGGGGTGATAGCACGCAGCCTTGTGGAACACCGGCGTTAATAGGCTTCTAATCAGAGCATGCACTGTATACGACGATCTTAATGTTCCGATCTGCAAGAAAGCTGGTAATCCAATTGCACAATTTCTCGAGAAGCACGTAGGAAGGGAGCTTTGAAAGAAGCGCTTTGTGCCAGGCCCTGATCGAAGGCCTTCGCTATGTCCAAAGTTCAAACTAACGGCCAATGTCTCCTTCTTCGGACTCTACTAACTCCGCCCATCTATGAGTCAGGTAGACCAGAAGATCACCAGCTGATTGACCACGACGGAAACCGTATTGGTGGTCACTAATCAGCTGGGGATTTTCAAGGTACCTCATGAGATGGCAGTTTACAGTGGACTCTATTATTTTGGACAACAAGGAGGTGATGGCGATAGACCTATAGTTGAACGGGTCAGAACGATCGCCTTTTTTAAGGATCGGGTGGACCAAAGCTGTCTTCCAAGAATTTAGGGACTACATCTTGGGAGTAGGAGTACCGGTAAAGACGCGTTGAAACCGGTGCCAACTGCGGAACATACGTCTTCAACACAATGGGGGGGACTCTATCAGGCCCACTCGACTTGCTGACGTCCAGGGAGAGGATTGCTTAGTGAACCGAGCGCTGTGTAATCCGCACATCCGTGGCATGGAGCACTTACACCGCGGGATAGTCGGTAGTGTGTTCTCCCCGCCATCGAGAGTCGAGTTGGACGCAAAAAGTGAGCCTAACAGATCGGCATTTGCCTTTGCAGCATGGGCCAGTGAGTCTTCCTCTTTGTGCAGAGATGGAAAAGATGACTGATAGAAGTTCCCTTGGACAGCCTTGGCGAGAGACCAGAATGCACGGGTTCCCGAAGGAAGGCGAACTAGCTTCTCGCCAATTTTGCCGATGTGCTCAGATCTTGCCTTGGAAATGACTCTTTTGAAGGACCTGGAGGCGGAATTATACTTCTTTTTAAGAGCGCTAATAGTTTTGGTCACTTCTGTAAAATAGCGTGATGCTATTTTACGGGAGTGACCAAACCATGGCTGGGATTTGCCTCCGATGGGCACCACAGAGGACGAAATAAAAAGTTCCATACCCTGAAGTTTATCGTACATCGACAGAATCAGCAACAACGCTGGGATCGTCCGGCGAGAAGCTAAGCTAACCCCAAGAGTAGGATGCAAAAAAGATCGCATCGTTTCCTCTATCGGCCAACCTATAGTGCCAAGCACGGCGGCAGCCTGCAAAATGCAACCACGACGTTAAAGTGACTGGCAGCACTCTCCGGGCAAGAGAACGGTCCGACGAGCTTAGAGGGGCGTCGACGGAAACCTGATATCAGTCTGGATGAGAGGTCAGCAGAATGTCCAACACGGAAGGTGTATGATCTTCCACATCTGGAATCTGCGTAGGAGCAGTAATCAGTTGTGTCAGTCCATATGCCAAAGCAAAGTCATAAACAGATCTCCCCGCATGATCGGTTAAACGTGTAACCTGCACTCACCAAGCGAAACGCAGAGATAAATCTCTACTTCTTGTTGGTATTCTGTGAGGTCATGGTACCACCCTGGTTTGAGCCGGCCCATCCGTGCCACAGCAAAAGCTGCCGCGTGACTCTACCACTGTAAAAAAATACATTTTTCTGGTATAATCCCCACATATTCGCCTCTTGAGATACCCACGGGATGAAGGATTCTTGCACGACACCACCACATGACCACAAGGTACGGCAATTGTTATTTAAGGGATTAACTGTCTAGTGGTTGTAAGCGGGATTGATGATCATTAGCTCCTGAGTTTGAATTCCGGGGCGGGCAAAAAACCAGTTATTGGGTTTTTGTGTCAAGAAATTATCAGTACTGGCCCAGAGTCAGAGAAGATGGCGGTGTTGCATCACTCTCATAGGTGTTATCGGATTACCGTGCCATCGGCCTACTAGAGATGAGAGTGAGGAAATATAGAGTGCACGTGTGCTTGCGCATACAACGGACACTATAATCCTGATCGGTGCAGATGACTAGTTTCCAGTGAGACTGGCCGCCGTGTCCGACATTCGGTCTGGATGACATTATCTAATTGATAAGTTTGTATTTTCCTTGCTTTTCGACTTATTAAGCATAACTTTTCTGTTTATCCAAGGTTATAATTACAACGCTCCGGCAGACTTCAGCGGCTCTTTGACTGGTTTCCATGGCAACGCGATACATAAACCCTCCACAACCTACGGACCCCCAGGGTACCACTGACAAAATTATAACCAGACACAGACATGTTTATTTGTCAAATTTTGACACATAACCTCAGCTACCTTAGATATTATGTCTTTAAGTTTGTTGATATGTATAACGCAGTTTTCTTTCTTTTTATTATTAAATTTTAATTTATTTAAATTTAATTTAATTTAAATTTTAGATTTAAGTATAGTTATTAAAAGCAGTACAAAGTTATTTAAAATGTATGATAACGGTGCGGAACAAAAAGGCCGATCAATAAACGTCGTGACAGCGGCAAACAGATACATAATTCTATGTAAAATTATAAGAAGGTAACTATGGAGTGTAGAAGTAAGGAGTACAGACTCTGTATAAAAAAGTGTCCGCAGGAAAGCGCTAAATAAGGGTGGCGCCATTGCGGCTACAGTCGAAATTTTAAAGAATTTTTTATAATTTTTTTTTGCACAGACTTTCACCATAATTCTTTTTACAATAATTATTTTACTGCTTTCCAAAATTTTATTTTCAAAGCCACTCTCAACGTTTTTTACGGCAATTTATCATAACCCTGTAGCTACTCGAGCGCTGTTGTGGAGAGTTTTGGAACTGTTAATTACTGCTAACGGATGGACACATTTTCAACTATTCTCCTACGGGAGATTGTCCTCCTTACCTCTATACTTTATACCTCTATCGTAGTCAGAGAAATCTATAGACAAATTGACGCCTTCTTTCGCATTCGCACACGAAAAAGATAGATTTATGCATACGTCTTGCATAGAAATGAGATAGAGTGGTGAGATTGTTTGTCCCTTTCTCCGTGCCGTTTTTTTTGTTTAGCAAACTCTACAGTTTGCTAAACTAGACTCCAGGTCTTATAGCATAGCGATTTAAGGAGTTTACAAGTTGGTTTAAGTGAGAAAAAAGTGTTTTGTGAGCTTAAGATTGGTTAATCTTGTTCAGTTCAGTTCTTAGAACAATTAAAATTTTTATCTAAATGTGTTTAAAAGTCATAAAGATTATTGTATAACCTAAAAATTCGTTATCGTCCTTTCTCACTCGAGGCCACGCCGATCATTAGTCTATAGGTTTCTGTGTCTACGACCTCTATACTTCATGAAGGTAACATAGAAACATGTCATCCGGACTTCTTAACGTGTCAAATTTTGACACATAACCTCACCTACTTTATTTTAAATGTTATGTAATCTGTTGGTTGATATGTAAATTATAGTTATAATTTTTAGATATTATAATCAAAAGTATAATGGTTATAAGCAGTATAAATACATTTCAAATGTATAAAAATGGTGCGGAACAAAAATATCTACAAAGATGGTGACAGCGGCAAACAGATACAATATTCTATGTTGGAATTAAAAGAGAGACGACAAAACATGAAAGAAAGGGATTGTTTTCGTACGTTATTGCACATCTCACTGTATTGTATAGTCTGTTCTCTGTGTTGACTAAGATAGTATTGGTAAACCCGGAGGTGAACACAGTCCACCTGATTATTTTGTTTTATTATATATTATTTTGTCATATTATTTTTTATTGTGTTTATATATAATAAATGTTTTTATTCTAAGAATAAAATAGAAACCTATTTTATTTTTTGTGGTTATTGTAATAAAAAACAAATATAAACAATAAAAACATGTGAGGTTTTTTTTATAGAATAGGATGACAAACGAGCACACCGTCCACGTGATAGTAAGTGGATGCTGTGGCCCGTAGACAGCTATATTTATCCCCGATTAAGAATCAAAATACAGAAGCGTTGTGACCTGTGAGGACTAAGGTGGAATGCTTAGTTTGCAGTAACAGGATCTCCGATTCTCTACACTAACCATACGAAATACAGCAACATTGAGCTGCTATTTTACGTTTGTATTCTGTGAGAACGTGGTCCTCTGCTCGAGCCGACCCATTCGTGCTACAGCTATAATGTAGTTGCAGCGTGGCTCTACCACGTAAACAAAGAACCTCTCAGTATGGCACATCGTTTTAAAATGCCAAATTCTCCTGTGGGTGTACGCCGTACGCAGGTGACCTTTGATTTGGTGATGGCGCCTTTGACAAGATGCGGCATGTGCTAACGCGGCGTGACATAAAGGCGACGGTATCCAAGCGAATAGACTATATATCAAAATAGAATAAAAATTAGAACATCGTTTTGGTTTGATTGAGTGTCACAGATTACTTTGTTAAACCTAGAATCGATGGATCGATAGAATCGATGAACGAGTAACATATTATCCATAACTTACATTGTGATATATTAGATATACGTACGAAAACGTGATGAATATATATCTACAAATAGTTTTCTATTTTACGTAAAAAGAGTACTTTTGTAATCCATACACTTTAAATATACAAGTACAAATTTTTATTGTATTCATTTATTTAGAGTCTGTTGATAGAATTAATTATTTTCCCCCTTTTTTATAAACGATGTAATAATGTTACGTTATTTTTCTCTATGTAAATACTCTAAATCCATAGATTTTGTTCACTTCCTACCTACCTTCCTTCTTCTTCATCATCAGCACGTAAAATTCCACTTCTGGGCATGATCCTCTCCGCTTAACGCTGCTGTCCATCGCCGGCCTGGGTAATTCACGTCTGATGTAAACGAGAAGGTTATACTGCCATTTATCGAAAGCCATAAAATATTTCTGGAATGCTTGATATTTTGATATCAAATGATTAATAAATCTAAAGTCCATCGACTCTACTGATACTGCTATTTAAAGTAAGCGTGTACGAATATAAGAGGTTTTATGACATCGAATAACATAGAATAGAATAATTTTATTTAACTAAAGTAATACATCATAGTAATATTCATTGAGTCATTTTTACCAGCAAGAAACTCAGCGGGACACTTTTTTAAATATCGTCAATCATCGATTCTAAACCAATTTCATTAGACGCTTTATTATTGAAATTCATACATAATTTTTATTGAATCGATAATCGATATCTTTTTAAACAACTGCATCGGACTTTTACGCAATTTCTGAATAGAAAATTGATAAAGAAAACCCACCAATTTGCACCCACACCCAAATTCATATGTTAGGTGAAACGTCTGGTCCAGAGGGAGACAGTTGTTGCTCTCATGTCATCTACTCATGGTTTTTTTTTGGCCGTTCTCATTTTAGATAGGTCAAATAGGGTAACCATATTTAATAAGCTCAGGGGGCTTTGCACTTAAATGGGTCACTGCTTAACCAAATTCAAACAAGGAAACTTCAAAATTCAAACAAGGAACCTCACAGTCTGAAATAATAAGGATAATACTATGTATAAAATATAATAATGTCCTCTTGATCGAATATTGATCACGGAGGTCAGCCTCAACGGAGACGCAGATGGCTGCACAGGAAAGGATTATTGTGCTCGAGTGTATATGCGCGAGCACAGGGTACTCTCATAGTCGGATTGGACGGTTAACCGATACAATCCAAGAGAGATCAGACACAGGACCAACCGCTTTACGTGCTCTTCGAGACACCGCCAAATTCTTGACTCCAGATAACTACTGGAAATTTCTTGACGAAGAAACTTAATAACTGTTTTTTTCGGCATGGCTCGGGATTCGAACCCGGAACATGATCAGCAGTCGCACCACTGCCACTAGACCAACAAGGCTGTCTAAAATTATATTGGGTCACTGGAACGCAGTCGTAGTGCATAGCTGCTTGACGGTGGAAGTAGTGGTGGACTGGGTGTTCACCGACCTGGAGTATTTCCTTTGTGCTTATTAACCCGCCAGCCCAGCGTTGGGAGTTTGGGCATTTTTTCTGGATAATACTTGCTTGATAGCCGATTAAGTACTCAACTGAAGCAAGGAGATTAAGATATAGGTTAATGAAATACTTACAACAGTTATTTTGAATTATCTGTATAACAGTAGAGTATTTTGTTATCTGTAATAATGTGTACAGGGGATTAATCAAGAAATATAGAGTGTAGAAGTAACGAGTACCAACTCACATAGTAGAATAGTTGAAAAAGTGCCCATCTGTAAGCAGTAAATAACAGTTCAAAAACTCTCCACAACAGCGCTGGTGTAGCTACTGGGATAAAATGAACTTAGCAGTTGTCGACGGTTTGACTGCTCAACTGCTTAGTAGCTCTAAAATCTAAAATAATTTTATTTAGTAAATATAACCTCGAAAAAGTCGTCAATCCCACAAATATTTTTTTTCTCTTTATTAGTATTTAGCAAACAACTACATAGTATAATCTTACACAGAATAATGTTAGCTAATGTAAAAATAAGAATAAATATGTAGTCAAATACACTAGCCACATATTAACAAATGTGAACTTATATATAAATTATCGGACGCGATCAGATGCTAAGCAACAACAGCTGATATTGAGGAAGTAGTTAGGTACAGTCACCAACAATAAGATGTAAGCACCTGCGTTTACCATTATTAAAGTAATATTAAAGTTTGTACTTAATTAAAGTGTACACGTGCCATAGTCAGCGACTGCACGTAATACAAAATTAATCATTAACAGAACATAATTACAATTAACATATTTATAAAGATGACCTAGGAGAGATTGTTGTTAAGAACTACGCAACTGCACAACGCACAACATTTTATTCCATACATTATCTATGGTATAAGTGATGTGTAATAAAAAGTATCCATCTAAATCTAAAAAGCGACATAACGTAACAAAAGAGTTAAAAAAAATGGTTAAAAAAACTCACCAAAAAGTGTATTACAGATGTAACGCTTCAATTGAAACTCAGAAAGATGGAATATGTCAGAGTCAACAAAGTTATCATTATAGATATCGATCATTTGACGCAGAGATGAGCGGATACCCGCTTTGGTACGACATTTGGCAGTTGCGAACAGCTTACAAACGCGCACCTCCCGCCTATGAACCGTTCTTGGGACAATATAACATAATCTGTTGGTCAAATCAGTACAATCAAATTTATTATTAATGATACCATGAAGTACCATACATACAAGGAGTTTACGCCTAAACTGAGGAGAATGCAGTTTATACCTATTTAACATCATATGACATAAATGTGCCTGTTGGCGACGCGCCTATAAGAATGTTTCAGTTTATTAAGTCAACCGACGACGAATAACTTTTCTTGTCCAATAGAAATGTTCTGATAAGAAAATGCTTAGTTAAATCTTAAAGAAATGTCGAATTAATGATAAGAAGGTCTTGGGTTCGACTCCCAGGCCAGACTAGTTTGTTCGTTTTCCTAAGTAATATCGCTTAATAAATTCATAAGGAATTTTATGTTATAAATTATATTACCGGATTTGTTCCCCGGTTGAAATCATCTTTCCAATTATGTAAATTCAAAGGAATATTAAAGTGAAGTTAGAGATCGGATTGGTTCCCCGGTCGAGATGATCACTCTGTGCATAAACAGAAATAACGGAAATTAATTGCATAAGTATTGTCGTGTATAAGTTTGATATGTTTGTACGAAAACAAATGCCTATTTGTTATGATTGATTAATGAAAACATTCACTTGTATTGTTATCTGATAAGAAGCATGATAACGAATAAGAGTCTTATCAGAAATAGTTTCCTACTGTTCGAAAATTATGTAGAAGCACTCGTTTATTTAATATTGTTAAAATTAAGTGTATTTCAGACTTTCATTTTTCTGATAGTCGAGAGCCGTGCAAAGTTAGTTGTTCAAATAGTGTGAGTTCACGGAAGCACGCTGGCCACGCCCTTAGGAGGCCGAATATGTAAAAATTTAAAATGTTTATAATTTCAGCAATTTATGTAAAAATGACTTGTAAAACATTTCAGGTTGATTGTACGTGCTAAAAAGGTGAATTCTGTGTTATTTTTATGTGAAAATTCCTGTGCATAAGTGAAATAATGATAGTTTTGTATAAGAAATTTAAAAGTGTTTTAAATAGTGAAATAAATAGAGAAAATGTAAATTAAACTATTGTATTAGTTAACATATGTATAAATTCAAGTGGGAAACATTGTTTTAACTTTCTGTGTTAAGTGTTTGGGAAGTTTGGATTTTGGATTTGTGAGTAAAGTAGGCATATTTTGTTTTATAAATTAAAGGATTTTTGTAATACGGAAAAATAATGTATATCATGGTGTAGATATTGTTTTGTGCTATCTAAATAGATAACTTGTGTTTATGTGTGATTTATGTGAATAAAGAAATTAAGTGAAACGTGAGAGAGTAAAAGTACAAATTCATGTTGTTAAGTTGCGCAGGCACGCGAATGGCGCGGCTCACTTTCGCGTATAGCTCTGGGGGTAGCTTAGTGAACGGGTTTTATTGCAATTCGTTCGGGATAATAGTTCGGGGAAGAAAATAGTTCGGGGAAGAAAATAGTTCGGGGGAAGAAAATAGTTCGGGGTAATAGTTCGGAAAAACAAGAAAATCCTTCGGGAAAAGTGAAAACCAGCAGTCAAGAAGAAAAGTATAGGGAAAAGTGATTACTCTCTCACGGAACGGTTTGAAGATAATTGCTGTTTCATTCCCAAGATCCCTTAAGTTATACAGTCCACATCGAAGAATTAAGGCGTCGGGACCGGGACGACTTCGGAAGACCCGTAATCCCCGTCTGAACCTACTTGCTGAAAAGGAACGAGGTTATCGCCCTAGTGTGTTACTCCGTTGCGGAGATCACATACGTTGTTCCCGAACCCAACGTAGGCGTTGCAGGAGGCCGGATCGAGAGAAGCCTCGATTCCTCCCTTCTGTTTCTTAATCGAAAGTCGAGTTCCGTTTGGTTCTTTTTCAATTGGTCCTTCGAGCCGGATCAGGAGGACCTTCCGAAGCTGTTTCCTTTTCAATTGGACCTTCGCAGCCGGATCAGGAGGACCTTCCGAAGCTGTTTCCTTTTCAAGTGGACCTTCGGAGCCGGATTAAAGACCACCCGAACCCCGCCAGCTGGATCAAGGAACCAGCTGTGGACTGCTGGTTGTGGAAAAAAGAAGACCTTCGGAGCCGAGTGAAGATCAGCAACCAAAGGAAGCCGGAGGTTTGAGCTGAAGCAATAGGACCAAAGGCCAGAAGACCAGGACGTCAGCGCTGAAGGACGGGACCTGGAACTACCGGAAGAAAGAAAACCGGGATTGCGGCCGGGGGCGTGTGCTCGCATGGGGCACGTATCGCAGCCGGGCGCAGGTGTCTTGTGAAGGCACTCATCGTGGCCAAGCAGGGCTTGGCATTTTTCCTGTCGGACGACCGTGTCCGGCATTTTCCTGTCGGATCATCAGGGTGCTGGACGAAGCATCCACCGCTGCTGCTGCCGGGCGAGGGTGCGCGTGGGCACCTGACTGCATCGCGGCCGGAGGAGGGCGCTTGGACGAGGCGTCACCGGCAACTGGGCGGCGAGTACAGCATACATCCCGACCACCTAACGGTGCCAAACGGTTGGGCTCTGGCACAACACCTTCGGGTGGAGCAGTTCTCTCGAGCGAGACTGCGCTTGCACTACCGCTCGACTGTTTCGTCATATTCCTTGGCGGGACAGTTCCTAAACCTTTCCTCCATTCCATTCCTGCACGACTCCATCCCTGGACGGCTCACCTCGGTAGGCCCCGTCCAGGATTGATAGGTCTGATAGGGCTGTTAGGGTGGTAGTAGGGTTGTAGGTTGGGAGATAAAGGGGGGGGAGGGGTAGTGGTGTTAGGTTGGGGTGTAGAAGGGTTGTAGGTAAGGGGTTGTAGGGACGTAGGGACAGTTAGGGACCGTAGGCCAACAATCACCTTCCTGCAAGATGAAGAAGGCACAAGACCAGACAGGGAGAAGCGAAGGGAGCAGGACAAGGACAGGGCTCTCAAGAAAAGCTAAAGAAGCGGAACCATCTGGAGCGACCACAGCTACTGCGTCAAATGGAGCAACTCCTTCAAGTGGAGCCACCACCGACACGTCCACATGCACATGGGACACAGGGACGTCCGTGGCAACGACAAGCAACAGGACGGACACCAGTGGTACGCAGGCCAGTACCGCACAACAATCCGTTATATCCAGGAGTGAAACGGTGGTCGAAAAAGTAGGTCAAAGGACCGAAGAAGCGGCATCGTCAAGGACAGTAATCGGGCACACTAGTGATAAAGGGTCACAAAGAGGTAGTAGGTCATCGCGATCGGCGAGGCTGAAAGCCGAATTAGAGGCGCGGATTAAATTCGAACGCTCAGAGCTCGAACGAGCACAGGCAGCTGCTGCCTTGGCCAAGTCTCAATTGGAGTTGGCACGACTCAACCGAGAAGAGGAGATCGACTCGAGTGAGGATGATGAAGAGCGGAATACTCAGGTGGAACCTTTCGTAAGGAGTTGGGTTCAGCAGACCATAATGAGCGCGCCGGTTAGTGTAGCACAAGCCGATGTTACTGATAAGGAAGCGTGTAAAGGATCACGCCGCAAAGGGGCGGAGATCGAGCGCAACCAAGGAAATGCACAGAAAACACACGCGAGTGAGGTGTCAGAATTGACCGAAGCGATTGTGAGTGCAATAAAAATAGCTGGTAAAGATAAGTCTTCCCAGCTTCATTTCCTCCAGGAATTACCGGTGTTCGATGGAGACCCGGGTGAATGGATAATTTTCAAAACGGTGTTTGAAGACACGAGAAGCCAATTTTCAGGGGTGCAAAATGTCGCACGCCTTAGGAGGGCATTAAAGGGCACCGCTAAGGAAGCGGTTAAGTCGTTGTTGTTTACTTTGTGTGAACCGGAAGAAATAATGAACGCTCTCGAAAGAAGATTCGGTAGGGTTGAGATGCTCATTCTAGCCGAAATCGAGAATGTAAAGCGTATGCCAAGATTGGCAGAAGATTGCCGGAATATAGGATCTTTTGCAAGTCGTATTACGAACGTGGTTGCCACGATACAAGCGTTGAATCAACCACAGTATTTGTACTCACCGGAGTTAGTGAGCCGCATAGTGGAGAAGCTCGGAACTATGATTAAATTTAAATGGTTTGAATATCGAGCTCAGTATCCTTTGGAGCCAGAATTACAGAAGATGGCCAAGTTTTTAAATTTATTGAGTGAACAATTTGGAGCGTCCTTAAACAATGAAAATGCGCCTGAAAAAAGGAAGCGTCCTGAATTCAGGAAGCAAACTGTACACACTGCAAAGGGAGGTGTACGCAGATGTGCCGTGAGCGAGCGCTATATGCGCCGAAGTAAGTCGAGCGAGCGTCTAGAACGCCGAAATAGTAAAGGGCACAACCGACAGGTGGTTATGACAACCCAGGATAAGCCTGTAAGTCGGGTAACACATAAGTGTGTTATATGCAACAAGGAACACTCTATAGTGAGTTGTTACAAGTTTAAGGACATGAATATTCACGAGAAATGGGAAGCGGTCAAAAAGGCGAAAGTATGTTTCCAATGTTTGTCACCTAACCATAGGAGGTTAGAGTGCAAAGCGAAAAAATGTGGTGTAGAGGGATGTAGAATGTCACATCATCGAATGCTACACCGATACCCCAAAGAAAAAACCTCGCCACAAGGGGACGAGGGGGGTAAGGATGCTCAGATTACAACTGTTAGTACAGTGAATGCACTGGCATGTGCATACTTAAAGATTATACCGGTCGAGTTGTATGGACCTAGAGGAAAGGTCAAGACAACAGCTCTTCTGGATGAGGGATCGACCATGACACTCATAGAGGAGTGTATGGCTCAGAAATTAGCGCCTCGCGGACGTAAAGAGGGATTACGTATCGAAGCCGTGGGAGGTAAGCGAATTAACGACGACAGTTCGTATCGCTTAAACATTAAGATAAAAGGCATTTACTCGAGCGACTTAGAAGAGATAAGTGTACAAACAATTAAGTCACTTAACCTTTCTCCGCAGTCGGTAAGCCGAGAATTATTGCAACGGTGTTCTCATTTGACACCGATTAAGGATGAGTTGATGTATGAGAGGTCCAAACCTACCATATTAATTGGTCAGGACAATTGGCATCTCATAGTTACTCGTGAATTAATTTCAGGAGGTAAGAACCTACCTGTAGCATCGCTCACCAAACTTGGATGGGTTTTACATGGTCACATATCGGGTGGTATTAAACCGATCAAGATCGTTAACCACATTTCCACCAAGAAGGAGGAAGATATGGATAAATTGATCAAGGATTATTTTAGTTTGGAATCTCTGGGAGTGTCGGCTAGAAAGCCCGTGAACGACCCAGAAGAACGAGCTTTAAGTATTTTGAACAAAACGGTACGTCGTATACCTAATAATAGGTACGAGACTGCTTTGTTATGGCGCACAGACAATGAGTGCATGCCGTCGAATAGAGCGCAGGTTGAAAGTCGCCTGTTAAAATCGCCAAAGGGCGTAAATGCATTAAGAAAGCAAGAACCGTTAAGTCTACCCGACTACGGACGATTTAGCAGCTTTAAGAAATTCCTTGGGGCAACTGCACGCACCTTGCAAGCGGTAGAAAAATTCAAGAGTTTAAGAAAGTCGGTTAAAGGACCCGACGACGCAGCCGAAAAGTCGGTTATGTGTTCCAACAAAGTTTTAGCAAAGTCGGTTAAAGGACCCGATGGCGCGTTGGACATAGCGCTCTTGAAAAAAGCGGAATTATTAATTTGGAAGTTCGTTCAAGACGAGTGTTTTTATTCGGAAATAAAGTGCTTGAAAGCAGGCAAAAGTGTTGAAAGAAGTTCACGCTTAAGTAAATTATCTATGGAAATAGGAGAAGATAACTTACTCCGTTTAAATGGACGTTTACCTTTCAAGTCTAATTTGACCGAGGAAAGTAGAAAACCTGTCATATTGGACGGTAAACACGAAATCGTTAAAATGATGATTAGAGAAGTTCATCATCATTTTGGACATGCCAATCACCAGACGGTGATGAATGAGGTGAACCAGAAATTTTATGTCTTGAACTTACGTAATGTAGTACGTAGTGTGTCACATCATTGCCAGTGGTGCAGGACATACAGATCCAAACCGCAGAACGTGCCACAAGGAAATATTCCTCTGGAGAGAATAGCTCATCATGAACCACCTTTTACATGCTCAGCTGTGGATTATTTCGGTCCTATGAGTGTAACTATAGGAAGGCGACACGAAAAACGTTGGGGTGTTTTATTCACGTGTCTGACTACCAGAGCAGTACATCTGGAATTAGCAGCCTCATTGACACCAGCGTCAATGATAATGGCGTTGAGGCGATTTATCGCCAGAAGAGGAAAACCGGCCGTTATATACAGCGATAACGGGACAAATTTCAAAGCTGCGAATAAGGAATTATTGAAAGCATGCGAAGAATGCCATGAGGGCATGAAAAATGAGTCATTTAAGAAATATATTAAATGGAAATTTATACCTCCGGGAGCACCGCACATGGGTGGCGCCTGGGAGAGGTTAGTAAGGTCGATTAAAATTGCGTTGACCGCTACGCTCAGAGAAAAGAGCCCACGAGAGGAGGTTCTACATACGTTACTTTTAGAAGCAGAGCACACAGTAAATTCCAGGCCTCTGGTAACATTCAGTATGGATAGTCCTGAAGAGGGTTTGACACCCAATCATTTTCTTCTGGGACGCTCATGTGGTGATCGACCACCTGGATTATTTCTAGAGCGGCATCTGACGGGTCAACTCAATTGGAAAGCTGCACAGAGGTTAGCCGACCATTTTTGGACAAGGTGGCTGAAGGAATACATGCCTACCTTAATACCGCGAACAGGTAATAACGGAAAGTTCATGGAACCTAAAGAAGGCGATATTGTTTTGATAATAGATCATTCGTTGCCACGAAATACGTGGCCGAAAGGCAAAATTAGTAGAACGTTACCGGGACCAGACGGTCACACCAGAGTGGTTGACGTCATTACTAGCACAGGTATCTTGAGGAGACCTACATCCAGAATAATAGTCCTGGTACCCGCGACGCCTCCCAAATGATGGTGCTAACGCACGGGGGGGAGATTGTTGGCGACGCGCCTATAAGAATGTTTCAGTTTATTAAGTCAACCGACGACGAATAACTTTTCTTGTCCAATAGAAATGTTCTGATAAGAAAATGCTTAGTTAAATCTTAAAGAAATGTCGAATTAATGATAAGAAGGTCTTGGGTTCGACTCCCAGGCCAGACTAGTTTGTTCGTTTTCCTAAGTAATATCGCTTAATAAATTCATAAGGAATTTTATGTTATAAATTATATTACCGGATTTGTTCCCCGGTTGAAATCATCTTTCCAATGATGTAAATTCAAAGGAATATTAAAGTGAAGTTAGAGATCGGATTGGTTCCCCGGTCGAGATGATCACTCTGTGCATAAACAGAAATAACGGAAATTAATTGCATAAGTATTGTCGTGTATAAGTTTGATATGTTTGTACGAAAACAAATGCCTATTTGTTATGATTGATTAATGAAAACATTCACTTGTATTGTTATCTGATAAGAAGCATGATAACGAATAAGAGTCTTATCAGAAATAGTTTCCTACTGTTCGAAAATTATGTAGAAGCACTCGTTTATTTAATATTGTTAAAATTAAGTGTATTTCAGACTTTCATTTTTCTGATAGTCGAGAGCCGTGCAAAGTTAGTTGTTCAAATAGTGTGAGTTCACGGAAGCACGCTGGCCACGCCCTTAGGAGGCCGAATATGTAAAAATTTAAAATGTTTATAATTTCAGCAATTTATGTAAAAATGACTTGTAAAACATTTCAGGTTGATTGTACGTGCTAAAAAGGTGAATTCTGTGTTATTTTTATGTGAAAATTCCTGTGCATAAGTGAAATAATGATAGTTTTGTATAAGAAATTTAAAAGTGTTTTAAATAGTGAAATAAATAGAGAAAATGTAAATTAAACTATTGTATTAGTTAACATATGTATAAATTCAAGTGGGAAACATTGTTTTAACTTTCTGTGTTAAGTGTTTGGGAAGTTTGGATTTTGGATTTGTGAGTAAAGTAGGCATATTTTGTTTTATAAATTAAAGGATTTTTGTAATACGGAAAAATAATGTATATCATGGTGTAGATATTGTTTTGTGCTATCTAAATAGATAACTTGTGTTTATGTGTGATTTATGTGAATAAAGAAATTAAGTGAAACGTGAGAGAGTAATAGTACAAATTCATGTTGTTAAGTTGCGCAGGCACGCGAATGGCGCGGCTCACTTTCGCGTATAGCTCTGGGGGTAGCTTAGTGAACGGGTTTTATTGCAATTCGTTCGGGATAATAGTTCGGGGAAGAAAATAGTTCGGGGAAGAAAATAGTTCGGGGGAAGAAAATAGTTCGGGGTAATAGTTCGGAAAAACAAGAAAATCCTTCGGGAAAAGTGAAAACCAGCAGTCAAGAAGAAAAGTATAGGGAAAAGTGATTACTCTCTCACGGAACGGTTTGAAGATAATTGCTGTTTCATTCCCAAGATCCCTTAAGTTATACAGTCCACATCGAAGAATTAAGGCGTCGGGACCGGGACGACTTCGGAAGACCCGTAATCCCCGTCTGAACCTACTTGCTGAAAAGGAACGAGGTTATCGCCCTAGTGTGTTACTCCGTTGCGGAGATCACATACGTTGTTCCCGAACCCAACGTAGGCGTTGCAGGAGGCCGGATCGAGAGAAGCCTCGATTCCTCCCTTCTGTTTCTTAGTTTCCGTCCGTTCTGTCCTTTTCAATTGGTCCTTCGCAGCCGGATCAGGAGGACCTTCCGAATTCCTTTTCAGTGCCATAGCATCTGTAGTGCATGGATCGCAGATATTTACGCTGAACATTTTCAATTAAGTCTACATACTTATTGTACAGAGGGTTCCATATTGGTACGGCAAACTCAAGTTGGGAGCGTACCAGGGCCTTATAAAGATAAAGATACGTACAGGGTTTCTTAAAGTTCTTACATGACCTCATCATAAAACCATACATTTGAAAGGCTTTTTTAATAATTTTGTTAATATGGAGATCCAAATGCAACTTATTATCCAATATGATACCTAAATCACGCAAAGATGTGACTTTGTTTAATAAGGCATTATAAAGAGAATAGTTATAATGTATAATATGATGTTTTTTTGAAAAAATTATAAGACTACATTTGGACAGGCTTAAATGCAGTTTATTGTCATTGCAGTATTCAGAAAGTCTGTTTAAATCCTGTTGTATTAGAAAGCAATCAGAGATAGATGTTATAGATTTATAAAATTTTAAGTCGTCTGCATACAACAAGAAGTTACAATTGTGAAAACACTGTCCTATATCATTAATAAAAATGATAAATAAAAGCGGACCAAGGATGCATCCTTGTGGCACGCCTGAAGTCACATGAATACTCTGAGATTGAAACTCATTGATAACTACTTTTTGGCTTCTGTTCATAATGTATGACGAAAACCATCGTAACAGATTACCCCGTATACCATTATAGGCAATTTACTTTAAAAGCAGTTCATGGTCTACCTTGTCGAAGGCTTTTCGAAAGTCGGTATATATATCATCCGTTTGAGCATTATTGTCCATATTATCAAAAAGAAAGGATACATAGATCATGAGATTAGTGATAGTGGATCTTCCCTTTACGAAGCCATGTTGTTCTTTCAAAATGCTATCATGTATAACTGGATAAACTTCATTATGAACCAGTCTTTCGAAAAGCTTCGACAAGGCAGACAGAATAGATATTGGTCTGTAATTCTCCACCTCATCTCTTGAGCCGTTTTTATGTACAGGCACTATATATGCCCTTTTCCAGATCTCAGGAAAGATCCCAGCTGCAATACATTGGTTATAAATAATACACAGAGGCTTACAAATACTATCAGCAGTTTTAACTAGAAAGAGAGCTGGAAGTCCATCTGGACCAGAACCTTTTGACGGATCTAAAGATTGATGTTCTCTAAGGACCTTACTTTCACTAAAGTATAGATCGCATAAATCAACATTATTAGGAATATATGTTGAAGGCTCATATACTGTGTTTAAAAACTCAGAGAATAAGTCACAGATCTTATCAGGTTCACCGGCTACAAAACCATTATAACACATATGCGAGGGAACACAAGACGATGTTTTGTTATTGGAAATGAAAGACCAAAAATGTTTAACATTATTTTGAATACTATTTTCAATTGAGCTTATATATCTAGAGAAACATTTACGAGCTTCCAATTTGAAACGTTGCCTATAAATTGAGAACTGTTCATAATCAGATGCATTTTTATACTTTTTCCACCTAACCCATGATTTACGTTTGTTCTTTGCGATGTGAATTAGGGAAGATGTAAACCACACCGGATATCTTGCAGATCTGGAGGACACTGGTATTGGTGGGGTATGTTTATCAATTATATTAAAAACTATATTATAAAAAATCTCCACTGCCTCTTCGACATCATTCGTATTTAGCAATGAAGACCAGTCTAGTTTATTCAAATCTTCAATTATAAACTCATAATTAGCTTTGTAGAAGTTGTACTTCAAAATAGATTGTCGACGCATAGTAGGTAATGGTGTGGTATTAAATATGAAATTAATACTAAACGGCGGGTGATGATTGTCCCTAGGTAAAAGAGTGTTCGTAAGCGGAGTGATACTACATTCAATATTGGAAATCAATAAATCTAGTATATTACCTCGAATGTTTTAATGAAATTATAGTGACTAGCATCATGAAGCGACATAAAGTTAGAAAGTTGGGTAGATAGTGGTGACAATGCACTACAGTCCAAGGCTCCAATATATCCATCTTTAGGAACCCATGTGATCTCAGGTAAATTATAATCACCAAAAAATGAAAATCCTACTACGGAGGTATCTTCAAGAAATGTTGTTAATAGCTCTAAATACGCAGAATATGTATCAACTGAAGTTTTAGGAGGTATATACTGCAGCAATAATATAACGCTTAAAGCCACATGAGCTAGGAAGGCAAACGCACACATTCTCAATGCTATCCAACAAAGTGTTCTGATACCCCGGGATAATAGGCATAGGTCTTAAACCCTTCAGAACTGCAATCAAAACACCACCCCCGTCCCTCTTGCCAGTAACGCTACGATTGCGATCACAACGGTAAACTGTATAACGCTGATCTATGAATTCGCTATTATCAATTTCTGGTATTAACCAAGTTTCCGTCAGAATAATAAGGTCATATGCATGGGATAAAATATTCATATTCAACGTATGTAGCTTAGTACGAATACCTCTGCAGTTTTGATAATAACACACTATATTAACCATTCTAATAGTCAGAATAATAAATTAATGTTACCATGCAATGATATGAAAACGTCGCATTTAGGCATAAAAATTATATAATAAATACGAACCCCGTACAATATGATACTTTACATAATAGATGATTGCGTACACTCCCAACTTTAATAAGGCGATGAAACAACTTTATTAAGAATTCAACTGCACATACACTTAATCTTGTTAGATCCGATTGATACACCATATCAATAGCAAATGAGCTACGATAAAAAACAAATATAACTACAAAAATAGAAAAAAGAATAAACACTATTTTAGGATAGTAAATAGATGCTAAACTATTTGGAAATATCGCTAAGTTTCTTACTAGAACCGGCTTTAATCTTAGAGATGTCTCCCTGAGTTCGTATAGCGATAGCCGCATGGTTGTTTCATTCCCGTACAAGTACTGTAGCGTGCTTAATCCAAACGTATTGGTAGTTCTCTTTCTTTGCAGTTTCACGGCAGTCACGAAAGAGCTTCTTCTTTTCCAATGTTAAATGCTCATTCATAAAAACCAACTTGGGTATACCAGAAATGCCAATATCATTGGTTGTAACACCTTTAGCTTTGCGAAACGTGCTCAGTATGTTATCTCTTAATATTCGTGATGAAACCTTTACAATTATATTTTTTGGTCGATTTGTATGGGTTTGCACTTGTGGAACACGATGAATAGAAAGGATATCTCTTTGCTGAATAGATAGATTAATATGTTTACCAATATTTGCCACTAGTTCCATCAAGTTTTCATCCCTTTTTTATGGGACACCACATATCTCAATGTTACAGCTCCTAGCATGCTGCTCCAAAGCTTCAATCTTCGACTTAAGAGAAGATGTGATTTCGATGGTTTTATTATTTTTTACACAATCAGTCTCTAGCTTTCCAACGCGTTGTCCCAATTTGTCATTCATGTCACAATTAAAGTCCAGTGCATTCTGGATCTCCAATACATCTTTTTGTAAGTTATCATGCTTGTTCTCTATTAGGTGTAATTTCTGTTTTAAATTAGTCTGGTCATGACGCAGAGACGCAAGTTCACCCTTTATGTCCTTCGTGGTGACAGATAGAGTATCCAAGTCGGACCGCATTAAATCGATATTCTCACTAATGCTTGATTATTAAATCTTCTCTCAAATCTGTGAGCATATTTTGCATCATATGTGTAAATTGCTTAAAAGATTCCGTTAACTCACAGTCAGGTTGTTTGCGTTTCCGCAGTGACACATTTTGTAGTGCATCATTTTCTATGCTCAAATCAGGGTTAGATGAGAATGGCTTGGATGGTGAACGCAGCATAGTATTGCAAAATTCAAAGTAATATCGATTAGAATGTAAACAAAAATAAATATTATTTATTTTCGTTCTAATAAAGTATCGTTAGTACCTTGGTAGGCCGTATGACGTAGTAGATACAATGCACGCAGGCAGCTGGAACAAAACTTGTTTACTTGCACGATTCAAGTGATGTTATGTGAGGTAGGTCAGGGTCGGTGAAATATTTTATAGATAAATACGCTGTTTTCTCTTCAATTTCACGTCAGAATTGAACAAACTATATCTTGTTTTGAAGGTCACTTTACAGTCATAAAAACCAAACTAATATATTTAGCACTTTGCAATGTTTTACTATAAATTTTATTGAAAAACACGGAGAGTAATGAGAAACGTTGTTGCTCAGCGGTTGTTCGCGCATTTCTATGATTTTTCGGTGCGTTCTTTAAAATTTAGCCCGTAGCTATAGTGGCGCCATCCTTATTTAACGGTTTTCTATGGACACTTTTTAATACACAGTCTGTACTCCTTACTTCTACACTCCATATCAAGAAAGAAGTGTTATGCCCCATTTACATACAGCCCTGTCGGGCAGGGAAGTGAGCAGGGCAGTGGGCAGGGCAGTATGTAAATGGGCTACTCGCGCTGACACTGCCGCTGCCGCTGACACTGCCCGACGATCCCTCAAATGTCGGTTTTTCGTGCGGAAGTCAAAAGACGGGCAGCGCGAGCGGCAGTGAGCGTTCACATTCAGCTCCATCGGTCACTTCGCGCCAAGCGCTTGGATGAACGGACGTACGTGCGGTCTTGTTATTAAATAAGTACGATCTACCAAAATGCCTTTCGAGTGGAATAATGAAAATACAATAAAGTTCTAGAACTGCTGGACTCAGAAAAAACTATATGGGATTTCAACGATAAAAACCACAATTCATCATCTTCTACGAATACGAATTTTCTTTTTGAGATAACATAGTACCTATGTACATAATTAATTATAAATTCGTCAAATTTATTATATTAATATGAAATTGATGAACATTGATATTTTATTTCTAGCAACGATTAGTAACTCATATTGATTATTTATTTATTAAAATGTGAAATAACTTAAATGGTAATATTTGCATAATAGCCTGAGATTTTTAAATTATAATTTTATTGTAGTTAAAATTATGAATTAATTAATACTGTAGCGTAATTATTAAAATAATAATGGCTTAACTAATCTCATATAATATTTAATATTATTTATGTAACAATAATGTAATAATTCAATTTATAATTTTTGAACAATTTACAGTATAAGAGTTCAAATAGAGTGGGATAAGTATTTTATTGTACATAATACCTATTTGAATTCAAAAAGAATGTTTGTACCTAACTTTTAAGCAATACAATAATTTTAAAATGTAACATTGGGTTTGTGTAATTAGCTGTATTTCATATCACTTTTGCATGCCAAATATGGCAAAACATGTCAGTTCCACGTCTTTGACCATCTTATGTACCATGTTTTTAAGCAAATAAATTTTCTATCTATCTATCTATCTTCTTTTGAATTTGAAATCTTTTTAAATTATTAACATAATTTTGTATTGCAAGAAGACAGCGCGGATGCTGTAATTATTTCGACGTCTGCCATAGTCGAAAGCCGAAAGCGATGTGAGTGGTAGGGCAGAGTGTGAATACACACTTCCCACGATCCTGCTACGGCAGTATTTAGCGAAGTATTGCCAGCAGCGCGAAGAGCAGTGGCAGGGGCTGAATGTAAATGAGGCATTAGATAATATGTTATGTGGGCTGAATGTAAATGAGGCATTAGATAGATTATGTTTAAAAAGAGATATAGGTATAGTTTAATAATACATAACGTACCGTAGTAATATCACTGTTTAAAGTGGTAATATTGAAGGTATTATTTAATAAGATATTCATCAAAGTTTTATTATCTGTATAACAAATAAATCGTAATTTAGTAATTAAAAATACTTCGTGTTTTATTTCATCCTTTTATGCAACATTAGAAGTAATACCATCTTCACTAAAACAACCCACCAAAGGTTCAGTGCTGAACGTAGGGTTCTGTTGCACCAGCATCCATCGACTTTCTGCATCATCTATAGCATCATTTTATATAGAACAAGGGTGACAAACAAGCGCACAGTCAACCTGATGATACATATGTAGATATTGTGGCCAATTAGACGAGCACATTTATACTTGATTAAGATCTGTCTAAATGTAGATGCGTTGTCACCCCTGAGGACTTTCAGTAAAAAAGTCTCTGGTATACTGTGAGAGCGTGATCCTTCTCCGATCGAGCCGACCCATTCGTGCTACAGCCATAATATAGCTGCAGCTTGACTCTACCACTGGACATACTGCTGATTTGGCGGCAGAAATAGGAAAGTTGAACCTACACAGTTGGACTCCCAGGTAGAAGGGGAATCCTGCCAGTATTGTTTAATTTTATGGTATTATGTTGATTTATTTACGTATTAACTCAGGAGCTAAACGCTTGATTTCTGTGGTTATAACTATCTGGGTTTGGAAGGGCGGCTGGCCAAACCCCCTATAACAGCACATAGTAATTGAAGACGTAAGTGGATTAAGGTGATAACTGGCATTCTACTAATTTTGAGTAAATCAGGATTGAAGTTTCACTTTTGTTTTTTGAGATAAGTTGTTAGAAAATTTGTTTTTGATTTTAACTATAATGCAAAGTTGGGTAAACAAACTTAAAAAATTAGGGTATGTGACAATTAAACACTTTTAACCCTTTCACAGCGAATCACGAGTACCGCTCGGCATCCGTATCAAGCGGCGCCTTAAAATGCTCCGCTGTGAAAGGGTTAATACTTTATGGTATATAATATCGAAAAAACTGAACATAACTCTTTCTTTCACTAACATTTTTAAAACATTTTGGCATTTTAGCTATTTCAAATTAGGTGTTAAGTAACATTATGTACTTAAGGTATTACAAAAAGGTAAACATTACTTAAATATTCCTTAAAACATTATAAATAAAAACGTAAACGAATAAAACAGAGATCAGTCTTGACAATAAAATAACACAGATCAAAATAATACTATTTTTCAATTAAAATCGATTCATAGAAGTACCGATATTCCGGCTTTACGTACATAAGTTGGTTTCGGAGATTTTTTCTTTTTCCACTGATACGGTTCCATATTTTCCGTCCGTACGCGGAATCTCCACAGAATAGCGCAACTGTGATCTTCTTTTTAAAACATCCAACTTTTTGAAGGGTGTCATTTCATCGTATGTTTCTTTATATAGGTAGGAACCATATTATCCAGTATCGTATAGTATCCATTCAACACCGTCCCTAAAACTTACTTTGTTATTGTTTACATCTTTTTTTCTGTTAAACAAATTAAGTTTTACCTGTAAAACACATTTCAGTGTCATTTGGTGACACTGTCACCAAATGACACTGAAATGCGGGAAGCTTTACATATAATATTTCTGTATTGTTTAAGAACGTAAACTGTATCGTGTTTCCTAAGGACTTTTTCTATCGTTTCTATCAGTTGATCGAGCAAGTAGATGAGTTTGTATATTTGGTATGCGTATTTAGAAGGGATGGGAGATATGATAAGGATATAGAACGATGAGTGAACGCAGGAAATAGAGTAAATGGGGCCCTACACTCTATTGTGAAGAGTCTGAATATGTCAAAAAAGGCACGTATGACAATTCACAATGTTGTGTTGGTCCCTACTTTAACGTATGGTAGTGAAATTTGGGTGTAGCAGAAGAAGCAGGAGAGTAGAATAAACGCAGTAGAAATGCGGTCGTTAAGGAGTATGTTAGGACTAAATCTGAATGACAGGGTGAGAAATTGTGTGATTAGAGAAAAGTGTGATTTGCAAGATGATATTGTGACCAGGATTAAGAAACGAATGCTTCGAAGGTTCTGTCATGTGGAAGAATGAATGAAAAGAAAAGTGCTACTGTGTAGGTTCAACTTTCAGTTGTCATTTGATCGCCATAATGAAGTCAATCTCATTTTTTGTGGAGCTATCGGAGCTCGGCCAGGACCACTTTCATCGAGAAGAGTTCATCGTAAAGAGTTCCTCTTTCTCCATAAAGTCGGCCAGCTGCTGGCCCCTTGGGTTTCGTTGCCCTATTCCGAATTTCGCTACTTTCAGCTCACCGTTTTCTCTTGTGCCTAGTTTTGCGTTGAAGTCTCCCATTAACACCGTATAGTAGGTTTTGGAGGAATGCATGGCTCTAGTAATATCTTCATACATTTCATCCAACTGCTCATCGGCATGTGCCGAGGTTGGTGCGTATACCTGTATGATCTTCAGTGAATACCGTTTGGTGTTTCTGAGTATAAGGTACGCAACCCTCGTCGACACACTCCCAATCTTTATAACGTTGTTAACGAGAGACTTGTAGATGATAAATCCGACACATACTTGGGACAGTGGCCGCCCTCCCGGTGACAGAACAAGTTGCCGGATTAGAGGATTACCGTGTCCCCCCCCCCCTATCTTCGGACCACAGATAAACTTATAATATCCCGGCGCAACTTGTCTATCTCTTCTTGCAGCTCCAGGATCTTCTCGTCAGTCTTAAGGGTGCTTGCGTCATATGTTGCCAGGTCAAGTCGTCTTAAGTGGCAGCCGAACCTCCACCGGAGATTCCACCGTAGCGAGGAATAGCGGGGCCACCAGAGGGGTATATTGCCATAGTTGTCATGCTTGACGAGCTGGTTGGCAACCACAGTTTTTTATTGCTATTTGCTGTTATCAGAAAGATGCTACTGCCCATGTTCTGCCTCAGTTTCTTTTCTTCTGTTTCGCCTTTTACGACACCTACGTAAAGGTATGGGGTGATGGGTACTTTTACCCGCCACTACACGGGACCTTCTGCTGTGTCCCTACTTTAATGTATGGTTGTGAAAGTTGGATGTGGCAGAAGAGGCATGAGAGTAGAATAAATGTTGTATATGCGGTCAAGGAGTATGCTAGGGCTGAACCTGAATAACAGGGTGAGAAATTGTGTGATAAAAGAAAAATGTGACTTGCAAGATGATGGGTTGGAAATGTAGACATAATGAATGAGGAAAAAGCGACTAAACAAATTTATATTGCGGACGTGAATGGTAGCGTCGCGTCTGGAAAGGACGGTCTAGACGGTTGAAAATGGGCCAGATTAGCAGTCCATTAAGTAAAGTAAAAAAATAAAAAATAAAGTTTTTTATTCAATATAGATTATAAAATAATACTTATTGAAAGTTATTCTTATGTTAAATTGCCATCGGTTTGGATAAAAACCTCTGCCGTTGGTAACACCAGCAAAATACCCAGCGAGAGCTCAAAAAAATAACAGCTTACAATCATGTATGTTTTTTTTATAGAAGAAGGGGCAAGCGAGCATGCGGCTCACCTGATGTTAAGTGACTACCGCCGCCCATGATCAACTGCAACACCAGGGGAATTGCAGGTGCGTTGCCGACCCTTTAGAAAGGAGTAAGCCCTTTTCTTGAAGGTCTCCAGGTCGTATCGGTCCGGAAAAATTGCCGGTGGTAAACTATTCCACAGAGAGGTCGTACGCGGAAGAAAACTTCTAGTGAAACGTACAGTGGTGGACCGCCACGCATCTAGATGATGTGGATGGTATCGAGAGGTTTGCGGCGTAGTGCGTTCATAAAATTTGCCGGCTGGGATTAATCAGAACAATTTCTCAGAGCACTCCCCGTGGTAGACGCGATAAAATACGCAAGGAGATGCAACATCTGTTCGCAGCGCCAGTGAATCGAGTCGATCGGAAAGCAATCGGTCGTCGAAGATTCGAGCCACTCTGCCCGGATGCGGTCAAATGGAAGGAGCTGGCACTGGGGAGCTCCAGCTCAGACATGGGAACAGTATTCCATGTATGGCCGAAAATGCCCTCCCGCTCTTTTGAGCGCGTTGAGACTCTGTTCAGCAAAGACTCGACTTAAGACATAAGTTTGTCCCGGTACTCGGAGACGTTTTCCCGAGAAATATTGGCACAGCCCGTGTACAGATCATCACATCAATGTTACGGGTTTGCAACATATCATTGATATGCAGAAGAAACAGCAGACAGACAGCGGTATTCGTAAGGCTACGAGGTCGAACAGAGTGCGCGGGAAATTTAAAATAGTTTGAAACAGTTTACGAGTTATTTTATTACTTGATATAATTGATTGATTCATCTTAATGAGGCAAGTCGGGCTTCTGCTTCTTCTGCCTGTATAGACCCTTCGCCACTGCTTAATCGTTTTATTTGAAACGTTATCGAAGTCTTGAGACAACACTATTACAGGTTTCATCGCTATCGTCTTATCATTTGTTTACGCAATTTCTTTAAGAGAAATTTGTTAAGACCCTAGAAAGGACTTTTAAAAGGCAAAACTGGTATTAGTTAAGTGATGATCCGTAAATTTTACTTTTAAACTTGTATGATACACCACACATTTTTATTTAGTAAACGCTGCAACCCACTTCTAGCCGCGCGTCGCGTGTATTTAAATTTACTTTTTTAATTGCAAACTGACAATCGGCAGTACGTCAACAACCGCCCTTCGAAACACCAACTACTCAAGGAAAGATCTGCCACTCTAACTTTATAATTATTTTACTTTTCAATTAAATTTTTAACTTTGGTAATCATTTCCTTTTGACGTGCTCATCAACTAACTACAACGAATATATCGTTAAAGTATACGACTGTCTTAGTTTTGGTTTTATAGGACGGCAAAGCTTCAGGTGACCATATTACACTTACGTATCTTATTAAATTTCTAATTATTACCATAGATCTAAACAACTAACATTGGGTGCGTTTGGCAGAAAAAAGCGCTAGCAAGCACTTGTAAGCAAAATGGCGAAACTAAACCGTTTTCGGCCAGGACACGTTTGCTAACTTTAGTAACGCTGACACAATCCGCCATTTTGCTTATTTAATTTGTTTGTTTTGAAGTAGAGTTTATAAGTTATTACATACATACATACATAAACACTCACGCCTGTCACCCAGAGGGGTAGGCAGAGACTACGGACTTCCATTTGGCACGATCCTGACACACCTCTTTCGCCTCCTTCACATCCATATATCTACGCATACATGCTCGTCGGTTAAGGGTACTTCTAACGTGGCCCATTTTCAAAATATCGCCAATTTGGTCGATAAACTTTTTCCTAGGGCGTCCCTTCCCGACTCGGCCGTTCACATCTGCCATATAAATTTGCTTTGTCACTCTTTCCTCATTCGTTCTTTCCACATGACCAAACCACCGAAGCATTCCTTTCTTAATCCTGGTCACAACATCATCTTGCATACCACATTTATCCCTTATCACGCAATTTCTCACCCTGTCATTCAGATTCAACCCTAGCATATTCCTTAAAGACCGCATTTCTACAGCATTTATTCTACTTTCGTGCTTCTTCTGCCACACCCAGCTTTCACTACCATACATTAAAGTAGGGACTAACACAGAATTATGAATCACCATACGTGCCTGTTTTGACACATTCTGGTTCTCCATAATAGAGTGTAGTGCCCCATTCACTCTATTCCCTGCATTTACTCGTCGTTCTATATCCCTATCATATCTACCATCCCTGCTAAATACACATCCCAAATACACAAACTCATCCACTTGCTCAATTAACTCTCCTTCTATTCTTATTTCACATACCGTTTTGCTTTCTTCTCTTTCAAAAACCATCACTTTCGTCTTACATGTGTTCACTTTCATACCCCTTTCTTTTAATTCCCAGTTCATTAATGTAACCATCATTTGCAATTCAGACGCCGATGACGCAAATATGACTTGATCATCGGCATACAAAAGGCATTTGACGGTTAACTCGCCCATTCTTAAACCACATTCTTCATCTTTCAAAGTTTGCAAACACCGGTCCATAAATAGGTTGAACAGCCAAGGGGAAGCCACACAGCCCTGTCTGACACCTTTTTGGATGCCAAACCAGTCCGAGTAGACCCCATTGATCCTGACACAAGCACTAGAGTCCCTATAAAGAGACCTTAATGCCTGTATCAAACCAGCGCTCAACCCATATGAGTTCAGTGTTTGCCATAACACATTCCTGTCCACTTTGTCATAAGCCTTTTCCAAGTCCATGAATGCACAAAAAACTTTCTGGTTTTTGGCCAAAAACTTCTCCGCAATCATGCGCATGGAAAAGACCTGATCTGTACACCCCATTCCCTTTCTAAAACCCGCTTGCACATCCCAAATTTTTCCATCAGTTTCTTTCATAACTCTTTCAATTAACACCTTAGCATACAGTTTACCCACAATACTAAGCAAGCTGATACCGCGGTAGTTTCTGCAGTCCCGCTGTGACCCTTTTCCTTTATATATTGGTACTATTACTGCTTTGCACCAGTCATCCGGTACCCGTTTTAATTCCCAACATAAATTAAACAAGGTGTACAGCAGGCCTGCCACCACTCCCTCTCCAGCCCTTAGCATCTCGAGTGATACTCTATCATATCCAGCTGCCTTACCTGCTTTCATGCTTTTCATTGCTTTCATTATTTCATCTACACTTATCTCCATACCCCTTTCCACTTCTTTCGGAATTTCTAGTTCATTTAAATCAGACGACTCTTCACTCATAAATACGCCTTCAAAGTATTCCTTCCATCTGTTTAAATTCGAAACTTCATCATTCAGAATACATCCATTCTCGTCTCTTATAGCATTTATTATAGGCTGTTTTGTATTTCCCCTGGCAGTTCTTACGAGTTTCCAGAACATTTTTATGTTAGCCTGGAAATTGTCAGATATCCTTCTATCATTCTTATCCGTTCTTTCTTTCTTTTTCCTTTCAACAACTTCTTTTACTCTCTTATTTAGGCGTCTAAATTCTGCCTTTTTTCTTTCAATCTCATCATTCATACCATAATATTACATAATATTTATAAGTTATTTTGGGCAATATTAGTTTAAAGTTAGTAATATAATGACATGAATAGACATATACATGTTATTAAAAATTCATGATTGGTAAGTTTTTAATATGAATACTTTACAAACATATATTTAAATTAGGTTAGGTTCCCCGGTTAAAACTAACTTCGTGTCCTAGAGGAAAATAGCTACTTAACGATTTGACAGCGCTTACCGCTTACGATCGCCATTTTGCTTACAAGCGCTTGCTAGCGCTTTTTTCTGCCAAATGCACCCATTAATAACACGTTTTTATAATAGATTTCTTCATTATGTCTTCACACGCATGCTATAATGGTTTTTGTCAACAATAGGACGAATTTTGACACACGTGTGTTTGCACCTCACCTGACTTTACCTGTTCTAGAGTCGAATATTCAGTGCAATGTATTTGTGAAACATAGCCTGTTCATAGACCGCATCGGTCGAGCTTTCCTTCAGTCAAACGATCAATATAAATAATGCAAGATGTTTCTGATAAAGTATTCAATAGGTTCGATTCTGTCATAATCTTCATAATCATATTATACTCATACTCATAATCATAATCTGGAACAGTTCAGTTTTAACGTGTAAAAGTTGGTAGATTTTTTTATATAAAATTAATAATAATTTAATTATTATTGAACCGCATTGATTTAGGACCTCAATAAGTTGGAGTAGAGATGTACATATTGTCGCTATTGTATGTTCTCTTTGTCCACTTTTGGCCACAATCAAATGCGATCGTAAGTTACCAGCGTACCAAATCAGCTAAGCAGGACATCCTATAGTGCAACAATACTACTATCAAACGTAGAAATACATTTTTTATACAAGTGAGGGTAACAAATAAGTACGCTGTCTACCTGATGGTTAGCGGATGCTGTGGCCCACAAGATGCTGTGGCCCATATACAGATTCGTTGCCACCCTTAGGAATAAAGATGGTACTTATATTACCAGTAAAATGAACTTTAGTTCTAGTAACTAACTATACGAAAGCAGCATACAGGTGCTATTTTTCCCTGGTCAAGCTGAACCGTTTGTACTTCAGCTATAATGTCAGCTCATATTATGTGGTAGAGCCACGCTGCAGCTATATTATGGTTACAGCACGAATGGGTCGGCTCAACCAAAGAAGGACCACGCTCTCATAGAATACCAGCGTAAAATAGCAGCTGAATACTGCTGTGTGCTGTGAGTGTAGAGATCCAGAGACCCTTTTTACCGGATACGGGGTATTTTACATTAATCCTCAGGGGTGACAGCGAATTTGCATATGTCTACGGGCCACAGCATCCACTTATCATCAGGTGGACTGTGTGCTCGTTTGCCACGCTTCTTCTGTAATAAAAATATGTAAAAACATTTTTTTATTTCTTGCAGATGTTATTTCTTTTATTAAGTATGTTCTCGTTCGCCATGGCTGAGCCATCGGTTGCGTAAGTTGCGTTTGATTATTCTAAGTATAATAGATTAATTTTTTTACCGTCTGGAAAAAGCAGTGTGTTACAGGTAAATGGTAAATAGAAGCCTATGGCACTGATATTTTACATTTTTTTTGCTTTTGCATCAACGTATTTTTATGAAATTGATCTATCAATAAATACTAGTAACTTGAAATAAACTTTCAGTACCTACTAAAAATAAGAACAACATTTTTGAACTACATAAATAAATCAATTGATGATGAACTATCCAAATTAATATAATACGCACCAAAGTAGTAGTATTTATTGATAGATCAATTTCATAATATTATGTTAATGTAACAAAAATTGTAAGATATCAGTGCCGTGGGCTTCTATTCCGTTACCTGGTACACCCTATTTTTTTCCAGACGGTAAAAAAATCATTGAGAATTTCTTACGATGTTAGTAAATTAAATAACCTTAGTGTTCAAATTAACGAAAAAAGTCAAATTTTCATTAATTTTGGCCTGCATAAAGCATTATATTTGAAGTCAAAAATAATAATAATGTCCTCCAGACCGAATTTCGGCCACGGCGGCCTGCCTCCACGGAAGCTAGCCATCAGCGCAGGACAGGATTATAGTACCCAAGTGTATGCGCAAGTACAGGTGCACTCTCTATTCCCTCACTCTCATAATCCGATGGGACGGTAAACCGACACGACCAGGGAGAGGTCAGGCGCAGGACCAACGGCTTTACGTGCTTTCCGAGGCACGGGGGTGAGACACCGCCAACTTCCTGACTCTGGGCAACTACTGAGAATTTCTTGACGACAAAACCCGATAATTAATTTTTTTTGGCCCGACCCGGGATTCGAACCCAGGACCTCATGGTCAGCAGTCGCACTATTACAACCACTAAACCAACGAGGAAGTCAATAATACTAACGTTACCGTTACAGCCTATTAAAGTGCACTGCTGAACTTTGACCTCCCCAATAGATTGCCTTATAGGGGGGATATTTGCCATAGTTTTTGCCATATTTTATGTTAAGTCTTTATTGCGAACACTTTGTTGATATTCTTACACAGCCACTGCACGGTAAACGCGGTAAACAATAAAAAAGCTAAAGGCCCCAACGTAAAAGTTATTACTTCCACGCTTTCAAATTTTTGAAATCAATAAATAAATAGTCATTTAAATTTTTTGTACATTTATATATACATATACATACACATATATGTATTGGGGTGTCTGAGGGTGTACGTTAACTACGTTACACGTTGTATATATATATAATATTATCACAGAGTACATTATATATACCTGGAATAGAGTTGCTAGTCGATTCCGTGGTACAGAGACATCTATAGTGGAGTTGTCGAACTAAATGGACGATATTCTATATATAGTACAGCCCCATCCCTGGTGTACTGATTATTTTTAATTAATTTTACAAGATCACATAATTCAGCAACTAACTAGTTTTGTGCATATAGGCACAAAACTAGTTAGTTGCAGAATTATGTAATCAAAGGTAAATCATAAAAAAGAAAACTCAATTTAAAAATAATAATCATCTTTATTCAGGTAATTTACACCCATAACCAGTAAAAAAAAAATTAAGAACTAAGCAATCTACACAATTTCAGAAATAAATAAATAAATGTCGATCAGTCAATATATTTCATCAAAGTAACAATTTTAAATTAATAAATCCAACAGTAATTATAAGTAGACAGTAATGACAGTATACAAAGTAAATTAATCGAAATAAAATAACATAAAATTTAGTTTATTTACCTAAGATCTTGGTATTTAAAATAATTATGCAACTTATCTACTACACAAAAGTTATAAGAAAAATAAAATAAGATGCACAAATTACAAAAAAATAGTACAATAGACAAAAGTTGACAATTTTTATAAAAAAAGAAACTTAAGTATCCAATATCTTGAAAACGGTTAGGTTTGATGTATGGTGTTTCATAGTCGTAATAGTCGGTAATGATACAAATTACAACCCCCTAAAGGATCTAAGTCGACTTAACCAATATAATTTATATTGAAATATATATACAGGGTTACCCTGTATATTCAATTTTTTTTATAATTGCTCTTAGATGTTGATGCGGGAGAAAATGAACTACTGGATGATGGATAAGTAAGCAGACATAAGTGTAACCTGATAAAATACCTAAAATTAAGAGTAAAGCACGAATTTTAACCAACGTGGATTAGGTTGCAAATAAAACTTTACAACTAAAACATATTAATAATTAATGTTAAATAAATATTTGTCTTTAACAACTTTGTTTTGATTTGTTTTCAAAACATTATTAATTACCCCAATGAGAGCAAAGATACTGCAGGTATGACTGACTGACTGAATTTAGTCACTTTTGCTTAATTCCTTTAATCAAAGATTTTATAAAAAATGTCTAAAACATAATTCGGAGCATATATGCTATGAAACAAAGTTTTTCCTATTATTTTACCTATTATGTTACCCTGTATATTCAATATTTATCTACCACCATATTTCAATATTTATTTACTATGTTCCACTTGGCACTAACATTTGATGTTCCCTGGTCACATACAGTAGCAAGGATTTTAAAGCCAGACCCCTTCAATTTTCTTATATTTCTTTTAATCATTATGGCTAATTCAGCTTTTTTTGTACTGCAAGCACAAAGTGAATATGATATCGGCTGTTTATAGTTTTTAGAATACCTCTATTCTAAGTTCAGTCCTCACTACATCACCATTGTCAACTAAACCAGTAATTGAAATAATACTAGTTTTTACGGATTTAATCGCGTATATTTAACTATAAATACCCGACGATCCGGTGCTGTAAAGCGCTCGAAACGTCGGATATTTATATAATAAATATACGCGATAAAATCCGTAAAAACTAGTATTATTTCAGTGTGTAGTGTTCGCGTAAATATAAGTAATCATTGTGTAAACCAGTAATCTTGTCATTTTTCCTGTCATAACCAATATGTGGTGTTAAGGCCATTTCATCAAAAACCAGTGTACACAATTTATCATTGGCTTTCATTTAAGATAGATGCTTGCTTCTTAAGCTGGTAAAATATGTTTTCATTTATACCAGGCTTAATATTGGCCTTAGATACCATGCTGCTTAAGGTGAAAGGTGATGGCAGAACAAATATCTTTTGCAGCATTCTGTAGGCTCTTGGCCCATGTTAAAAAAATGTAATGCCATCACTTTTTCATCAGGTGTGAATTGTCTGTCCCTTTTGTGTTCACCACATTCTCGAAATTGTAGCATCGTAAAAACTGTTGCCATTGAGGTAAAACTTTTAAATGCTTAATGATTTCTTAAATTTACGCGAACACTATACATTGAAAAAAACTAAATTTACGGATTCTATCGCGTTTATTTACCTGATTTTACTTATTTTTAATTCCCGACGTTTCAGTTCACGACGTTACAGTCCACCCCGTGACCATGGGTGCAGTAAAGCACCCCAAACGTCGGAAATTAAAAATAAGTAAAATCAGTTAAATAAACGCGATAGAATCCGTAAATTTAGTTTTATTCAACTTTTAAATGCTTTCAAGAAAGTAGTATTTTCTAATAGATTCATTTTCTTCTTCAGTCTTTTTGTTCTTTCTTCATACTTTCTCATTTGCTATATTCAAGCTTTTAAGTTTCTTTTTTAACATTGTAATTCTTGTACTAATTTGAGTCCTTTTGGGCTTAGTCACTGTTGGCGCGACTATTAACGCCGCCTAGCGACGCACCGGAACACCAAACTTTTATCTACGAATCAGAGCTCGTCATTGTTGGCAACCAATCACAGCACGTCGTGCAATTAGTTATAAGATCTGTCTGTTTAAATTTTGATTATTACCTGATACACACTGTTAGCAATAAGACGACTTAAATATAACCAACAAACGTTCAATACATCAATCATTGAAGAGCACCTGCCTCCCGTTCCTGTACATAAAGTGGTCCTATCGAGCCGAATAAGGAGTTCAAGCTTGAAATCTCCGAAGATTCATCGCATCAAAATACGACGAATCACTGACCATAAATCCACCAGAAATCACCTGCCTCCCGTTTCTGTACAGTCACCTTCAAGCCTGAAATTAAAATGCAAAACATTATATTTATATAGACCAAGAAAATTTGTACTATAGTTTAGTAAAAATAAATTTAATTGTAGCAAGTTGATTGCATTTTGAATCATAACACCATACACGAAACTGAACCGTTTTTAAGATATTGTATATTTTAATAATGCAATAGTGGAGTACTTGTGCAGGCGAAACATGATGAAATATAATGGCAAAAGTGATAAAATATGTTTACTTATTGAAGTAAAAAAAAAACATAAACACTCACGCCTGTCACCCAGAGGGGTAGGCAGAGACTACGGACTTCCATTTGGCACGATCCTGACATACCTCTTTCGCCTCCTTTACATCCATATATCTACGCATACATGCTCGTCGGTTAAGGGTACTTCTAACGTGGCCCATTTTCAAAATATCGCCAATTTGGTCGATAAACTTTTTCCTAGGGCGTCCCTTCCCGACTCGGCCGTTCACATCTGCCATATAAATTTGCTTTGTCACTCTTTCCTCATTCATTCTTTCTACGTGACCAAACCACCGAAGCATTCCTTTCTTAATCCTGGTCACAACATCATCTTGCATACCACATTTATCTCTTATCACGCAATTTCTCATCCTGTCATTCAGATTCAACCCTAGCATATTCCTTAAAGACCGCATTTCTACAGCATTTATTCTACATTCGTGCTTCTTAAAGTAATTATTAAAGTTAACATTTTGGTGTTTTATTTGGTACAAGAGCGAACAAAGCAAGCTCGGGACTTGGGGCACACCAACCCAGATAGGTTTGGTTAGAAAGATTTGTGGTTATTTTTTCATAAACCACCCAGAAATAACGGGGGCTCCATCAACTAAACTTTGGTATTGCTTCGGTGAAGAGGGGTCACGCCCCCTCCCCGACTACCTATTAAGGTGATTTTTCTTATAAATTATTTTATAAAGTTTTGATCTCTAACATTTAATACAAAAATACCATGCATCTCATGGTGGGGGGACAGCTGGGGGACGAATCTACCCCTCTCCACCTCCCTTCCCCCCGCCCCACAACCCCCTATTAAAGCAACTTGATATTAAAGCTTTACCAGAACCAGCACAAAACCCAGTGGGACTTTTTTTTAAATAAAATTAATTTACAATATATTATCCTCAATTTAATTTATACAATAATTTTTATTTATAAATAATATATTATCAATTTTAACTTACTGGATGTTTGAGCAGTAGTTGTCCCTTGCACATAACTTGATGTTGAAGCAATTTCTTGTGTATAACGTGTTTTAAAAGTATTATTTTTATTTGTAACTTCAGCTAAGGGTGATATCTTAGCAACAGCACCTGTAAAATCAATATATACAATGAATGATTATATTGTACTTGAAATATATTGACAACTTAAGAATAGTACAAAGACAAATGTGAACTGATGGCTCTAATAAAAATTCTAACCTGCTTGGGTTTATTAATTGCAAAGATTAATTCCTCTACTACCAATCAGCAAAAAATTACAGCATACACATATTAGCCATGTAGAATTTGAACGACTAAGGCTGAAGGACTACCAACATCTTCCAACAGACAATATCAAACAACAAATACCACAAGTAGCAAATAAAACAAATAAAAATGAAGCTAAAAGTTACACACTCCATTTTATTAAAATGGAAGTTTATTATTAGTGTTAGTTGTACAATAGAACACCTGTGAAAAATATACATACTATAATGTAAATTATGGATCTTACAGCAATGTCGAATTTTACAAAGACGGAGGCAAATCAAGTAACTTCTCTTGTGATTAATTAAGTTTGGTAATAAGACCAAATGAATTGTTCCGTTTCTTATGAATACTGCACAAATTTGGGCATCTAAACTTTAAATATGATATTCTAAGATTGAATGAAATGAAAGAATGGGATATCAAATTGAAGATCATCATAACTTTAAATAGATACTAAAGGACAATATAATTAAAAAATAATTAAACATTGAACATATTGTACAATATAGTATGTTGGTGCAATATATATTCTCATTAATACTGGAAAAGATCTTTAGATCACTATATATTTGTTATTATAACATAAACTCATGTTTCTTCCCAGTTGTACTCTGAGCAAGTTTAATATTTATAAACTGGTGTAGATTTTGATATTCATATGAGCTTTGAAAAAGCCTTAATTTATTAGCTTTTTATTATCATTTGAATCAAACTGTTAATAAGAAATAACAAACTTTCCATAAAATTGCTTTACATGTCATACATAATATTTCATCAACATGGAAGTTGAAAATTAGTATTGCAGAACATAGTTTAACAATGATTCAAAATTTATACATTCAATTATTCATGTTTGATAGTAAAATTAATTATTTGAGGAACAAACTTCCATATTAACTTTAACATTCATAATATTAAGAATAGATCATTACAATGTTAATGCAAATTTTTACTAACCTCTCATATGCAATGCTGGTATTGCAATATTACTTAACATTTTACTCCGGTCCAGTACTTGGATTCAAAAGGTGTATGACAAATTCTTCGGTACTTAAACACATACATATCATCTAAGCACAGAAAGTTTCCACCAACTGCTTGAACCCGTGTACAAAAGCGTGTTGAATCTTTTGTAGAGTTCGGAAATTTTTGAAGTATATAGCCATCTTCACCTACAAAAAAAATTAATATTTTAGAAGCGTTTTTGAAAAGTGTAATGACAGTAGTATAAGTAGTGGTGTTATAAGGGTAATTCTTTAGTAATCTGCTGCACGAATTATTGGTCGCCGAGTGGACGGGTAGATGGGGGGAGGAGTAGGAACCTCCCCCTAAAAGAATTAAGTGCCGGAACCCCCCCCCCCATTTTTTATGTATGTAAGTATACATAGCAATGTATTGGCTCTAAGGGTGTAAAAGGGATGCAGAACTCTTGGGCTACCTGCGTCTGGTCGCTAGGTATCACATTGTTGCCCAAGGTGACACTGACTTATATATAAAATAGAAAGAAGAAATGATATATTGACTGGTAAAACCTGTAAATAATTAGATTTACTCACAGCTCTTGGTACATCCTGAAACATAGCAAATTTTATCCGCGGCCATCACTAAACTATACGAACTATGGCCGAAGGAAAGAACAGAGAATCAAAGTCCCTTTCACGTGCATGGGCCACTATATTAAGCAAATATAATCAAAGTCCAAGAATAGCCAAGTTGTAAGAAAATATAGGAAAAATATAAAAAATTCAAAACATTCAAAGCACAATCGTTACGTCAGAAAAACAAAACACCAGTCAAATTCAAAAACAAACAAAATGGTGGTAGAGGGTGCTGGTCATGTTTAGAAATTAAAACACCAATATTCCATCTTCCAATTAAACGAATAAACTAGACTTAAAGCAGCTAAATCTTAATAAAATTAGTTGTTTAACTCATTTTCTGGTGAAAATATCTAAATTCACAGTATTAACACGTCGATTTAGTCAATGTGATACGATCATTTAATTTGATTTAATTATCTAAAACAATGCACTTCCGAACGTAAACTTACTCCAGCGCTGTCCTTTGGAGAGTTGTGGAACTAAATATGCAATGCCAGTTTCTATAGAACAGAAAAATGTTCTAACTACTAAGGCCCTGAATATTATTATGAATTTTTGACATGATTTTTGTCTTGATAATCATAATTTAGTATTCTACAATTTTTCAATAAAAAGTTGATATACTTAAGTCACTTGTACTATAAAATAATGTACGATACGATACACGGAACTTTAGCAACCGATTGTTAAAACGTGTGCAGTTAGTGCATTCGCATCGCTCGTGCGCTAATTTCACACGGTTCAATAATAGGCTACTTATGTCCCTTGTATCCTAATGTACTATATACTATTTCTAAAAATTACAAATTTATCAATTAAATGCTTCAAATTAATTAAAATTGATATTTGACAGTTACACTCTAAGAAAGGAATATACATAACAAGTAACTTATGTTTTCCTTACTATATTTTAGGGATAGTTACTTAGCAGCAACCCGATCAGGTAACGGAGAGTCTCCTCAACAATATTTACCGGACTTACCTCAATCATCTGTATGAGGCTCCAAAGCATTTACTAACACCATTTCTGACCAATATCATGGACCAAACACTAGAGGAATATCCCAAGAATATGGGCTTGTTAGTTTCGTGGCGGATTATCTCAGGAATATGGAACTCCAAACTTGCGCAGTGGTACAGAATTTGGGAGTAAATTATCACAGGAGTATGCACCGTCAGTTCGTCACTCACAAGAGTACGACCTCTTAGCTCTTTGGGACATAGTTTTTCGGCGGTTAATTCAAAAACAAGAACATCTCAACGGTACGGTGCTGTAAAAACGTCTCCTTCGAACGTATACAGTGCTCCATCACTCAGATCATCTCCAACCACACAATACGGTGCTCCTGAATTCCAATCAACGAATGCTGAAGTATACAATGCCCCATTCCAAAGAAACAGTGGCTTTTTGAATACTAGAATTGATCGTTTTTATACGTGGTAGAGCCATGTTGCAGTTATATTAGTAGTATAGTTGTAACACGAAGGTGTCGGCTCGACCGGAGAAGGACCACGCTCTCACAGAATATCAGCGTAAAATGGTAGATTAATGCTGCTGTGTTTTGTATGGTGAGTGTAGAACCGGAGACCCTTTTTACTGGAAACGAGGCATTCCATTTTAGTCCTCACGGATGACAACGCATCTGAATTTTGATTCTTAATGGAGGATAGATGTAGATGTCTATGGGCTACAGCAACCACTTACCATCAGGTGGACCATGTGCTCGTCTGTCACCATACCCCAAAAAAAAATTCAGTACATACTTTGGATACACTAGTGATTCTTAATAAACCAAGCCAGTACACAAGAGATAACATTCATCTTGGGTTTAACAGATCACAATCCCGAGAATACGGCGCACCATCATCTCGTACCACCATGCCATCGCCGCAGCACAGGGCTTCAAGAAACCTCGAAGGATACTCTGATCAGAGCTACGAGAGCTATGCAAGAAATTCTTTAGAATTGCTCAATCAGGTAAAAACTACAAAGTCAAGTAAACGAAATATTACAAGTAAGCAACAAGGATATGTCGAAGCGTTAAACAGGGGTGTAAAAAAATCCGCTACCTCATCTCATCCTGTAAGTGTCGTAAGTGGGGATAGAGGGAAACTGAAACAGGATATAGGCAGCAGCATTTTTCTTTTACCATCCCGCCTTGCAAGCGTGGCAACTATAGCAAAAGCCTACAAGACAATCTAAAGGGGAGGCCAATTAAGGTGCTACTCCTAGCGAACGACCTGCAGCATTCGGTTCTATATATTCCACGCACTCTCTCTACAATAATATATCGCGTAAGAAATTCGCCCAAATTTTAAAATATTTTCTTTATAAAATCGAATATTTGTCTTTTGAAATAATTAAATAGATAAAAATGTTCATTAATAAATTGCCTATCCATTAGTGACAATCGTAAAATAAAAAAGTTTGGAAAATCCGAAAGTGCACGCCTTATAATCTCATTTGATTATATCTTTGAGTATTCAATACTCAAAGGATTATATAAAAGAAAAACATCTCTTTTTCTATATTTGAGACGAAAGAAGAGATCCATGAGAATATTTTTTTGTAGAAAAGTACCAGTTGTTTTTTACATTTTCATTAATTACAATTAAACGAGAACAAATTACTCAGTGATTTTTTAAAGGAACCTGTGAGTTGAGATTCTAAACCTAATAAAAAAAGAATTATTTTGTTACATTAATTTTAACGACTACGATTAATATAGACTTCCGGGCACTATCGATAATTTTTTTAATTAGTTTGTTTTTATACTAAATACAACAAATTACTTTTAAAAATAATAGAAACATGAAAACGAGTGATTTTTCTCGATATATGTGTATTTTTATTATTCTTAAAGTGCGGTAGTTAGAAAATGAAGATATTTTTAGCTCAGTAAATTACTGGATTTCCATTGTTAGCGTATTTTAATAATTTATGTTGTTGTAACTAACATGGTGGGTGATGTCTAGTTATTTATTTTTGCTTATATTTATAACTAGAATGTAAAAACTGTTTAAGATAATTATAAGAAATATAAATAATGTTTCATAATGTAAAAACTTACGGCTTAATATCCAATTTTATTAAAAACTTATAACGGAAACCACACAAGCAACGCCATCTGTAGTTTGCAATGTTAAATTACAAGCCTATAAAAGACAGATGTCGTCGGTTTGAGCGGCAGCTACGAGCGGCAGTCTTACCAAAACTGTTGAGTAGAGAATACCACAGAGTACATTATATATACCTAGAGAGTACGTACACGGAAGATAAATTGTGAGTAATAATAATTATTTTTATACTAACAAGGTATAAAAATAATTATTGTGTGTCTAAAATGTACATCGTTATTGTTATGAATATCTATAACCTTGTTTTGATTTGATATTTTATGCAGTTAATAAAATACATGATGTTACTTACTTAAGCGACTTTACTCACCACCATTAGTTGAGAGTAGAGCACAACCTCAACGCTTCGCTTATGAGACGTGTAATAATGTTTACTATGTGAGGAGATGTACGTCATCAATAATTTTTATATAATAATTTTTTATTATTAATAATTAATTCGCATTTCTGTGGTTTAGTTGTAGGAAGATTCATCAAGTATTTACTCCTTAAAAAAAAACTGGGATTGGTTATTATGGAATCACGATTGTGTAGAAGTGTAATAGGTTTTTTTATTAGTTGATATATCATTTTAATAAGAAGTAGATAGCTCCTAAAACGTCACAAATAGCGACTAGCGCTGCATTTTGCACAAACACGCAACTAAGGAATTGATAAATACTACTAAATGTATCAATGCCATTAATTATTCAATCAATAAAGACTATCGAAGATCACTGCTGAACATACCCGGGGGGGGGGGGTCACTCCATAGGTTACCTGATAATAATCTCCCCCATATTTGCCACAATTGCCACGCTTGGTGGGCAGGTTGGTAACCGCAGTTTAATTTATTTTGTCATTATTAGGAAGACGCTGTTGCATTTGTATTTCTCTGTCTCACCTCTTGCGACACCCACGGGACTATATGGGGTACTGGATATTCTTACACGCTACTACACGTTCTATTACTCAAACTAACTAATCAAAATACACAGGAACCAGTGAACTACGAGTTCTCCTACAAAGTGAGCGACTACGAGAGCGGAAGTGACTTTGGCTTCGCGGAAAACCGGCAGGGCGATAAAGCAGAAGGGACGTACTTTGTCGTACTTCCTGATGGAAACAAACGGGTACGTTGAAATTATCTTCATCAGCTCTACTGCTTTGGAACCCGAGTAAATTCCACCTATCTATTTCTGCAAACACAAATGCGAATACTATTATATTTTAGTGTAGTAAGACACACTGAAATACAATATATATTCACAGTAAGTGAGCAATTTTAAGCGTTGATTTACCACGTGCTCCACGATGAAGGAAAAATCGTGAGGAAACCTGCATGTCTGAGAAACAAAAAAAATTTTTCGAAGACGTGTAGAGTTTTCTCATTTTCTCTTACAGCCTGTATACGTCCCACTACGTAGGACGTATGTAGGCTATAACTTTAACTTTATAGTAAGGCAGTCGGCGTTGTTGGTTGTGAATGTTAATTCTTTTTTTACTGGGAACAAGACATTCCATCTTAGTGCTTAGGAGTGACAATGCATCTGCATTATGATTCATCATGGGATACGGATGTATATGTCTATGGGCTACAGCACCCACTTGCTATCAGGTGGAACGTGTGCTCGTTTGTGTCACCATTCTTCTATAAAAAATTGAATTGAAAAACAAACTTACAGTCTACCACCTGATGGACCATTGTTCAACTGCAACCAACATAAATAAAGAATCGGCCTCAATGAGGACTAAGATGGAATACCTCATGGCCTGTTATTATACTGGGTTTCTTCTACATTTCTCTACATCTCTTATACACTTCAGATATGGATGATAAAAACCCCTGGGTAGGATGATCGCTACCAAGCTGTTTCAAATTTGTGTCGTTAATTGTAACATACATGATTGTAAGCTGTTATTTTAAAAAAATTGTCCCGCTGGGTTTCTTGCTGGTTCATCTCAGGACAGAGGTTTTTTTCCGAAGCAGTGGTAAATTAAAGAAGTGACTTTCAATAAGTATTATTTATAATCTATATTGTATAAAAAAGTTTCTGTTTCTGTTTCTGATCTTACTTTTTATCCTTGGACTACAGTAGCTAGTTGCTATAATTTGTCAACAAACGAACGTGTACAAACAAGTATATTTTTTTTAACTTTGTGCTAAAAATTAATATACCACGTTTTATCCCCAACAATTTCTGATTCTGAGCTATGATCAAAATTTCAAGTCCCTAGCCCATCGGGAAGTGTTCGAAATTTGAATTTCAAGATTCCACCCGGAACGGCAGAAAAACTAGAAAGTGATGAAAACGTGGTAAAATTAATATATTTTCATGGCATGTATTCTGTTCTTTCCAGGTGGTAGAGTACGAGGCTGATGAAGATGGATTCAAGCCAAGGATCTCTGTTATACCAGCCGACACGGCATCTAGCCGCGTAGGTGACGGGCCTTATTGACACAACTCGACAATCCTATAGAAAAGACGATAAATTACTGTATTTAATATTTATATAATTCAAAACTGGCAATATGGAATAATGAAATAAAAAATCATTGAAGTACTTTATAGTACTTATACGTACTAGAACAGCTATTTCAAACAAAATATGTGCGCGTTCATGTGTGTTCACGTGGTTGTTTTTTTACCATATAATAAACATAGGTAGAATGATCCTTAGGTAATATTAGATTGTATTGTTAAATAGGTAAATAATATCGAGAACAATATTTATATTGTGTCATTTATTTTGTATATTATATTTGCTTATTTAATATAATATTACATAATATATCACAATTACATATTAATGATATTTTTATCTGAACATTTTAAAAGGAATCTGTCAAATATAAAAAATATACTTAATATATTATGTTTATCAAAACTTATTAACATAACATTTAAATTACAAATATAATTTATTTAAATTAGAATAAGAGTCGTTCATAAATGCTGGGCACGCGAGAGTTAAAAATGGACGAATTTATTCCACCTTGACTTTAATGTGGAAACCTAAAAATAAAATAAAAGAAAAATAAGTAGATTTAAACAATAAAGATTTAGCATAATTATAATAACTTATATATGTTTCTACAAAAAAATGTGTAATAATATTCGTCCTATACTTAAGTACCCACAGAAATGTTGCATCTGAACATATTATTTTAATAATCTATATTCCATGACACGACCATCTCCAGGAATAATTTGTTTTACTAAATCTATAATACTTTTTTTTGTTGTTGATTAAGTATCTTATTAACCGATGAAAAGTAGTTCCTCGGTTTTTACTGACATTTCTTGAATTATTTGTGCAATATCTAAGTATACACGACGGCATATTTTATCAAAAGATTTTTTTTCACGTTACAACTCTACAAGCGCCTAGCGAGTGACGCGCTGTATGCACCGCAGTTGAGTGGAACAGAGTCGCTGAATGCAGTGTCGCCTCTAGTACGTAGTACATAATAGCTCAATGTAAGAAATAAATAAATTAGAAATGTTTCAATTTCATCTGTAGCCAAAGAGTATATTTGTTGGCGACGCAAGATAAACACTGTAAACACTATCATTTATTGTTTCATTCATTATGATGCTTATAGATGTATGGAATCCCGTACCATGCTGAATCAAAATCGAATTTGTTTGTGTTGTTGACTATATTGATCATATAAACTCCTACAAAAATCCTTTAAAAAAAAACGGGTTTTAGAGTTATTTTATAAAATCGAAAATTACCTAAAAACTAGGTCTATTTTTTTCGACACTACTAACGACCTCTTTTAAATAGGCACTTTAAACATGGACGAACATTATTCCTCTTTAAACAGTAATCTGCTATTATTAGTAAGAGTTACGAGTTATAGCAACATATATCCGCGCCATTGGATGCGTGATTGAAACTGATATTTGGCCGATCTTTAGACATATAGCCAATACTGTGAGTGGGTAGCGTATCTAAGGGTAATATATAATTGGATGCCACCGCGATCACACTACCACGCCAATATCAATAATTCGTCATAAGGGTAACCACTCAGACCGAAAAAAACGCTCGTTGAGTCTAGAGAGCGTCTTGAACCCTTTAATCTAAGATTAAGATACTATTCATGACAGACTATTGCTCAAGCTCATGTTGTTGTGAATCAATTAGGTAAGTGATAGAAAAAATATAACAATCAAGTCCATTTGGGTTTTTTAATTGCGATTTAAAGTCGAAAATATTTATTTAAAATACATTTACTTAAATCTTTCGTCATACTCCTGAAAAAAAAAATCCTCTAAAGCCGTTCCCGGCGCAGTTACGTCATTATACCGTCACCAGCTCACATACCACACTATCGTCATTATATGAGCACAGCAGCCTACTGTTGGCTTACCTACAAGGCGGCTGCAGCAATAATCTACTATGGTTTCTAATGTATTTGGCCACAGCATCATCTTTGTTAATCAATAAATGCGTGTGATAAGTGCGACTGTTAACATTAATAATTATATATATATAATACTAATTCAGGAAGGTACATAATCAGCGATAGTATTATTCACCTCAGTGAATAAATACCAGTCCGACGGTTGTGTTTCCCATAGTAAGATCTAGTCTGTTTGAGTTGGTAGGTCCCAAGAGCTAGCCTTTTTAAATCAGTTATTGTCAATTGTGGAAATCCATGTAAATGTGGATTATTGCTGTCAAACAACTGAAAATTCAATCCCCTTCTATTGAGATTTGCCTGTTCAACATAACTTGCCAACTGGTCCTCTAGTGAAAGCCTATCTTTAGCAATTCTTACATATTCCAAGACTTCTGGTGGTTCTTCTTCAACAACAAGAAACTTATTAATTATGGCACAAGAGATTCGAAAATCATCCTTTAGTTGCAAAGCCCCTCTATTGTTAAAAACAAGACGAAAGAGTCTAAAATCCCTTTTCACCCTACCATTAACTACTTCTACAACCCAGCGGCACATAGTAACAAATCAAGACCGATTTGCCTGCTGGGTTGTTAATTGATGTTCATTCTCAAGTAGAGACTCTGGCATATGTGTTACAAAGCCATATAACTGGAGTTCTCTCAAGGAGCCTCTATCAAGGATGAAAACGTCACCTCTTCGGAAAAATGATCTTAAAGAAGTTTCCTCATTACGTAAGTTTAAACTTGTAATTGTAGCATCATAAGTGGTTGTCTTGTATGGTCCGAGACTTCAAGAAAGGCGACAACGCTCTCTTGAAGAACTACAGACCGATTTCCCTTCTGAGCCGCGTCTACGTGCTGTTTTGGAGAGTCATTACGAATCGTCTCGCACGCAGACTCGACGACTTTCAGCCACCGGAGCAATACAGTTTTCGAAAAGGCTTCAGTATCATAGACCACATATTTTTACAGAAGACCGAAGAATACAATATGCCGCTTTGCTTTGCGTATGTGGACTATGAGAACACTTTGATTCCGTCGAAAGTTGGGCGGTGCTACATTTCGTTTAGCGGTGCCAAGTTGACTGTTTGTATCGAAGTGCTGAAGTGTTTGTACAGTAGGACTACGATGGCTATCCGAGTACAAAACCAGAGTACGAAACCTTGAATAGGTATTGTACTCTGGTTTTGTCTGGGAATTCTGGGAACATAATAATCACGCTATTTTTATAAAGGGGCGGGGCAGTAATATTGAAATTGGGCAAAAATAGTGTACCTGTCTATTGAATTAACGACAATTTCTCGCGCATCATGTTGTTTTCTCGTCTCCGGGCTCTTAGAATTCGATTTTGATCCCGTTGTCGCTGGCATAAGCAACGTCATCCGCAATTAAGGACAAGGACGTGATAGACGCGAACTAGATCAGGTGTGTGGAGAACAAAACAAATTGTCGATGCTGTTTGAAAAACGTCACGATGTTCATAGTATTTTGTAAGGGGCCATCCTTTAATCACGTGAGGTTTTTAGCCCACTTCCATACCTCTCCCTCCCCTTTGTTGATACGTCGTGAGGACTTAGGCTACCGCTCCCTTTTCCTAGCATCATGTTTTTATAAAATTAAAAAATTGGATATTTTATATTTATATTCTGTATATTCTGTATAAATTATATTCTGAAAAGCAACGAATATTAATGAAAATGAGAATTATAACAAAGAATATAAATCAAGTAAAACTGAAAAAATTTTGTTTCGTCTAAACAAAAATATTTAAAAAAGGAATAACTTAATATGCACCAAAATGGTCTCGACTCAGCTTGAAGTCACGAATTGACGATATACAAACATTTGTAACGCTGATTTTCAGTGGAGCCAGGAGTGTGAGGCACATGACAAACAACGGCAAGTAAAAAAAAAAAATCATAAATTGGTCATGGTAAAATATTTTACACATCACACATTAAATTACTAACATTTTTAAGATATATAAGCGTCTTTGTCACATAATCCCATCCCCCATCGTGATTATTCGTGATTTTTTTCTTATCCCCTCCCCCTGTTTCCTATTCGAACCTCACGTGATTTAAGGATCACCCCTAAGGAGTTTACAATATAGTAGCCACGACGTAGCTTACATACGTTCGTACCCAGCTGTCCTCTGATTTACAGCTAGGTATTTGACACCATCATTAATAATTTTTACACCATGCAGACTTGATTAGACATGCTACCATCATAATATACCTGCAGCGTGACTGTTGGCGACGCGCCTATAAGAATGTTTCAGTTTGTTAAGTCAACCGATGACGAATAACTTTTCGAAGACTCATTGTCCAATGGAAATGTTCTGATAAGAAAATGCTTAGTTAAATCTTAAAGAAATGTCGAATTAATGATATGAAGGTCTTGGGTTCAACTCCCAGGCCGGACTAGTTTACTGTTTTCTAAGTAATATCTTTCAATAAATTCATATAGGGAATTTTATGTTATAAATTATGTTACCGGATTTGTTCCCCGGTTGAAATCGTCTTTCCAACGATGTAAATTCAAAGGAATATAAAAGTGAAGTTAGAGATCGGATTTGTTCCCCGGTCGAGATGATCACTCTGTGCATAAACAGAATTAACGGAAATTAATTGCATAAGTATTGTCTTGTATAAATTTGATATGTTTGTACGAAAACAAATGCCTATTTGTTATGATTGATTAATGAGAACATTCACTTGTATTGTTATCTGATAAGAAACATGATAACTGATAAGAATCTTATCAGAGATAGTTTCCTACAGTTTGAAAATTGTGTAGAAGCACTTATTTATTTAATATTGTTAAAATTAAGTGTATTTCAGACTTTCATTTTTTCTGATAGCCGAGAGCCGTGCAAAGTTAGTTGTTCAAATAGTGTGAGTTCACGGAAGCACACTGGCCACGCCCCTAGGAGGCCAAATATGTAAAAATTTAAAATGTTTGTAATTTCAGCAATTTATGTAAAAATGACTTGTAAAACATTTCAGGTTGATTGTACGTGCTGAAAAGGTGAATTCTGTGTTATTTTTATGTGAAAATTCCTGTGTATAAGTGAAACAATGATAGTTTTGTATAAGAAATTTAAAAGTGTTTTAAATAGTGAAATAAATAGAGAAAATGTAAATTAAACTATTGTATTAGTTAACATATGTATAAATTCAAGTGGGAAACATTGTTTTAACTTTCTGTGTTAAATATTTAAGAAGTTCGGATTTTGAATTTGTGATAAAAATAGGCATGTTTTGTTTTATAAATTAAAGGATTTTTGTGATACGAAAAAATAATATATATCATGGTGTAGATATTGTTTTGTGCTATCTAAATAGATAACTTGTATTTATGTATGATTTATGTGAATAAAGAAATTAAGTGAAACGTGAGAGAGTAATAGTACAAATTCATGTTGTTAAGTTGCGCAGGCACGCGAATGGCGCGGCTCACTTTCGCGTATAGCTCTGGGGGTAGCTTAGTGAACGGGTTTTATTGCAATTCGTTCGGGGAAATAGTTCGGGAAAATAGTTCGGGGAAATAGTTCGGGGAAATAGTTCGGAAAAATAAGAAAATCCTTCGGGAAAAGTGAAAAACCAGCAGTCAAGAATAAGTGTAGGGAAGTGATAGGGAAAAGTGATTACTCTCTCACGGAACGGTTTGAAGATAATTGCTGTTTTATTCCCAAGTAATTCATCCCTAAAGTTATACAGTCCACATCGAAGAATTAAGGCGTCGGGACCGGGACGACTTCGGAAGACCCGTAATCCCCGTCTGAACCTACTTGCTGAAAAAGAAAGAGGTTATCGCCCTAGTGTGTTACTCCGTTGCGGAGATCACATACGTTGTTCCCGAACCCAACGTAGGCGTTATAGGAGGCCGGATCGAGAGAAGCCTCGATTCCTCCCTTCTGTTTCTTAATCGAAAGTCGAGTTCCGCTTGGTTCTTTTTCAGTGACTTTACCACGTAGGCGTATTCAGTTGTTGATTAAAAAAGTATCAAAGTTGCTCACAATTTATGGTTGCCAATACAATTAAGGCAAAGCTCCTACAATGGAATAAGTTCACCTCTAACAGTGGCCTGTTACCTTCTGTTAAAGAAGATGAAGTAATATACAAGTAAAAATTTGGTTGACCGCTACTACCCCATATCGTCCCGTGGGTGTCGTAAGAGGCGAGAGAGGGAAACTACTACTACTAGAACTACTATGTGCTGTGATAGTGGAAAGGAAAAATTATGTCCGTTTCACTGTATTGACAAAAGTTTTTTACTAACTTATGTAAACGGTTTTCACTTGATTACTGCCTTTTTTACTTTATTAGAATATCTCGGTTAAGGTCTTACATGGAATAGCGTTGGTGGTGTGACTATACGCATTGGTTTTTCTGTTGAACTATCGAATATCTCTAGAACTGGATCGTTGTGAATTTGCTGAATTTTTTTCATTAATGATGCCGGCAGCTTTCATAATATCATTAACATTTGGGGCCCAAAAATGATATTTACCGTAAACATGAGCATAGTTTACTACCAAGTTACCAACTAAACTCGTAACGTAATTGATTTTGATCAGCAGAATTGTTTTGGTTCCCTTTAATCTCGTCGTTACTCGTTGCCCTGACTGAATATTTATAAAACCATCCTTTGAAACGCCAAATGATTGAGATGCGTTTTGTAAATTATCCTTTCTCCATCGATTATGGTACCCAGGTGGATTGAAAAGTACTCGGCCTAACACAGATCCATTCAATTCTAAAAATCAAATCTACCCACATTATTTAGTTCAGTTCAGACTAGTTCATTGTGTGAAGTTCGAAACGTGTGCGATAATTAGTTGTGATTTTATAAATTTATTAACAAAGTAATCGGACATAATTTCCGCGAATGGAGCAAATCGAGCAGCGTGCCGTCATTAAGTACCTCCATAAGAAGGGGCTATCATCAAAAGCCATCCATGATGACATGGTCAGTACATTAGGCGATTGTGCTCTGTCATATTCATCCGTCAAAAAATGGATAGCAGAATTTAAGCGTGGTAGAGAGAGTGTGAAAGATGAACCCCGCTCTGGAAGGCCTTTGACGTCAACTACTGACGAAAATATTAAAAAAGTACTTGGTTTAATAATGGGAGACCGCAGATTAAAAATTAGAGAGATAGCCGAGATTATAAGCATCTCTTATGAACGAACTCAAAACATCATTGTCAACGAGTTGGGTTTCCACAAGGTGTCTGCGAGGTGGGTTCCGCGACTGCTTTCAGTTGAACAAAAAAGGACGCGATTGACTATTTCACGCGACTGTTTGGAGTTATTTGAAGCCGATGCAGATGATTTTTTGAATCGTTTTGTTACTATGGACGAAACATGGGTTCATTGTTGTACACCGGAAACAAAACAACAATCAAAACAGTGGAGAAGACCTGGTTCACCACCCCCTAAAAAGGCTAAGTCGAATTTGTCGGCAAATAAGGTGATGGCTTCAGTATTCTGGGACTCGAAAGGTGTGATTATGATTGATTATCTTGAAAGGGGTCAGACTATAAACTCTGATTACTACTGCACCTTACTACGTTATTTACGAGAGGAAATAAAAAAAAACGTCGAGGAATGCTCAGAAGAAAAGTCCTGTTTCATCAAGATAACGCCCGTGTTCACACGTCAGTACAGTCAATGGCTGAAATTCACAACTGTGGCTTTGAACTGTTACCGCATCCGCCGTATTCACCTGATATGGCACCATCAGACTTCTTTCTGTTCCCTAACCTAAAAAAGCACTTGGGAGGTCAAAGATTTTCGACAAACGACGAGGTCAAAGCAGCTGTAGACGCATATTTTGACTCTAAGGAAGAATCATTTTTTTTCAACGGTCTAAATGCTTGGAAGGGGAGGTGGCAAAAGTGTATTGAACTTGATGGTGATTATGTAGAAAAATAAAAATATAACTGATTTAGTATGTGTTTATTTTCTTGGTTAGGCCGAGTACTTTTCAATCCACCCTCGTACGACACTGCTCGTCCGTTAAAGTTACAATCGATATCAAAGAAAATTTCATCTTCGGGCAAACCTTCTTCGGACCAAAATGAAGATATTGTGTTTTCTATTGTTTCAAATATCGAAACTTTTGATTGTGTTTGTTGTGTTGTTAATATGTTCATGTGTTTTTATGATAGTATTCACATTCACTACATCAACTACTTCTGCATTTTTTACGTGTAAGCTTCTTTCGGTTTGCTTCCATTTGTATTTTTGGTATAAATAGCTGTAGTGCGTGGGATCTTTCATAAATATATTATCAGGTACCTTACCAAGTTTTATTTTCAAAGCTTTTCTTAAATTATCGTCTGTAATAATAAACAACTTCACATCTATATCGGTTATTATTTTTCTATCTATACCATAGTAGTGTAAAAAAATATCGTCCTTGTTTAAGGCTGTATTTACAAAGATCTGTACTTTAGTATTACACAAAACACACTGATAAACTATTATAACAATGCAAACACGAAACATTTTTGTTCAGAAATACTGTTTCCATAAAAATACATTTATTACCAATAGCTAGGTAGTCATTATTGATTTGTAGTAGTATTTAGTGATGATAGGATAGTATTGTTACGAGCTTGAGGTTCGTGACAATAAAAATTGCCGATAGAATTACCTAAATTAACACTTTAATTCTTAAAGTTAAAAACACTAATAATTAATCACACTGATTCACTTTATTCCGGTCCGAAGCTTCGCTTGTCTCGCCAACTTCAATACTTCCCCGATCGCGTATTGCAGCGCCTTTATATAGGGCTCTTCCACGAAAACATCCAGAATATTCGAGTAAATACGCGCGCCAACCGACCAAGCGCAGAAAGATCGAGTGTAGAGCTTCTAGAAAGTTTAGTTCTTCAATTTGATACTAGATGGCCATGTCGGTTAAAAAAATTAGTCATGTCATTTTCTGGAAAGCTCTCTCCTCGCTCTGTTACCCGACACTAGATGGCGCTAGTGCCATGAGATGAGATGTCAACTTGGCCGCGCAACAGTATGCATAAATTTATACATATAAATAAAATATATGTTTCTGTATGTAAAATCTAATCTAGCTGCTGTTAAGCTCACGGGGTTATTTATGTGCTATGGAAACATGAATAACTTTTGAAACATTTTGTCTGTCTGTATGTTTATTCGGGCTAATCCGCGGTGTCGGCGCACCTCGTCGCACCTCATCGGCAACGGGAGACGTAGAGGGGCGGGCCGGTCGCTGACTCACTGACATTGCGGCAGCGCGAGTGCCACCGTTCCTCACTCAGCTGCGAGACGCGGCAGCAGATGGGCATTTCACTTTGCTATATATTTACATTTGTTTAAACGTTTGACGGCAATAAACCTATTGTTAATATAGTCCAATCGCTTTATTTCTAAAGGTCTCGATAAGGCCTAAACAGAGGCCAAAATTATTATATTAATTGATTAAAATTACTTTTACGGATTTTATCGCGTTTATTTTACTTTTAATTACTCTTATTTTTAATTCCCGTCGTTTCGGGCGCTTTCCAGCGCCCATGGTCACGGGGGACTGAGATGACTGACGTCCCGATAATTAACGTCATTGTTAAACCCGGAGTACCTTCATCTTTTTTAATTATTGTTTATGGTTCGATCTATGCAAAATGAACTGACTATGTCCTGAGGTCTTACTGTCTTACGTGAGGGTTTAGTTTTAATTTTATTGATTACAGGATCCCAAGCAGGTGGTAGTACCCAGCCTCCTTCTCTATTGAAATTAGGATGTTTTTTAATTTCAATAGCCTCACGTATTATCCTTGGTAGGAATCGGTGTTCTTTCGCGAGGATTTGTGGTCTATCAAATCTGATGTAATGGTTGGGGCCGTCTAGGATATGATCCCAAACTGCAGACTTCCCGGAACGTTGATTGTATTAATTTCCTTAATTTTTGTCTGAGCGACTCTTTAGGTTTTAAATCATAGATTGTCCTTACGACCCTCTTCTGTAAAACAAATATAATTTCAGTGTCATTCGCGTGTCTCCATAACAAAATACCATACTACATAAACGAAGTAATGAATAATTTGATTTAATTACTAAATTAATTAATTGAAATATGGATTAACGTACATTCACAAAAAAATCAGCTTACACCTATGTCTCTTATAGTATAAGTCTGTAAAACATTCACGATAACATGTATAATATTTACTTGTACCAATATGATAGTTTAACTGGTACAGCACTAGTTACACGTGCCGGTAATTAAAGAAAAGTATAGCAACAATAAACTGCATTGAAAAGAAAGGGATGCATATTCCGAAAATATCCGTAGATGTCCGAATAAATCAACGCGAGTTGCTTGTGACAAATATAGATTGAGCTATGATTTAATTTTAATTAATGAATTTGGAAATTAATATTAACTTATCTATGAAAAGTGATGGCATTTTTTTGAAATTACACATTTGGCTACTATTTCCGCACTATTTTATTGTACAGGGAACCATGTTAGATAGATAGATAGATAATTCTTTATCGTACACCAAATCAATACATAAACGAAAGAAGAAGAAAAAAAATAGTGTCACAATGAGCGGTCTTATCGCTAAAAGCGATTTCTTCCAGACAACCTTTGGATGGACAGGATCGCAAAAAGCAGTGAATTGTGTGGTTCGGTGATGAAGAAACAATATTTATAAATATATCCATATTTTATATAATATAATTAGAAATAAACAACAAATAAATAATAAGATAGTGACTGTGTACAAGTTTCTGAAAAACAGGTAAAGACTGGGCACGTCTCGCTGACAGAGGTAGGGCATTCCATAGACGGACTGCTTGGATACTAAACGACCTGTTGCTATTATGGGCAGACATTTTTAATGTAAAATTCTCTGATTATCTCAAAATTTTCGAATGGGAACAGTGAAGGAATTCAAAACGATCCTTAAGATGAGAAGGATAGGAAGGATTATAGAGAACATTGTAAAGAAGTGACAGAATATGAGCTTTCCGGCGAAGACGGATAGGAAGCCACTTGAGCTTACTACGAAGACAAGATACGTGATCATATTTGCGCAAACCATATATGAATCTTATACAAAAGTTTTGAAGACGCTCAAGTTTATCAAGTTGCTTCTCAGTGAGATCAAGATAGCTTACATCTGCATATTCCACAATTGGTAGATTGTGGTATATGCAGATGTAAGCTGTGTGTGGTAGAGATTGAGCAAGCGCAATTTTAGTGGCAGTAGGTAGAAAGTTCCTTAATCTGTTCAACGATCGAGGACCCCATGATAGGTTCCTGTCAATATAAATTCCCAAGTCCTTGATTTTTTCACTAACAGTGATAAAATTTCCATTAAAAACAACTTAAGATGCTTGAGATATGTTAGATTTTCCTATCATATACGAACTTCCGATGATAATTACCTGTGTCTTTAGGGGGTTAATTTTCAAGCCATATGTTTTTGCCCAATCTGATATTTGCTCAAGATCACTATTTATGTTGCTAATAGCTACATCTAATTCACTAGGAGAAACATGAGTATATATTTGAAGATATGAAGTATAGGTGGTAGGAACAAGTAATCTTAGTGGATACAGAATTAATAAAAATTGAGAAAAGTAAGGGAGATAACACGCCACCCTGCGGGACACCAGCAATGGTATCACACCAAGAAGAAAATGTGTCATCAATGCGAATACACTATATTTTACACATTACCCAGACAGATAACTACGAAACCAATCAATCACTGTTGGAGATATGTTAAGAGAGCTAAGTATACCCAGTAAAATTTCAAAATCAAATGAGTTAAAGGCATTGCTAAAATCTAACAGAGAAAGGATAGTTAAATTGCTATTTTCCATTGCAGATCTAATATCTTCCGTAATATTGACTAAGGCTGTGGTAGTACTATGCTCAGGACGAAAACCGGATTGTAGAGGATTTAGAAGGGAATTATTACGCTTATTATAAGTACATTCAATGGTAAAAAAAGTTGCACAAAACATCAGGTATAGTCTACATACATCCCACTGCTGGGCACAGGCCTCCCTATATTGATGATAATGAGAGGGTTTTGCACTAGCTTATAACATATTCACAAAGAAATAAGTCTCACAAGATATTTATTGTAATTGTAAAGCGTTAAAAAAAACTGGCAAAATTTAGGCACGGCAAATCCTGTACACTTCACTTAACACTTAACACTTCTTCACAACGGCGTTTCGCTTGGGCCTCCCAGCTGCAGTTTCCGTTACTGGTTTTGGGCTTGTCTGGCAATTGATTTTGCTGATGTCGTTCAGACAGGTTACACGATGTCTGGTTCCATCAGGTTTCGCTATGTATACAGATCCATCTTTGGTCTAGCATTTGGAGATACTAAAATTTTCACGGGCAGCTACAAAAAGATCAGCGAAATAAACCGAAGCCTAAATCACGCTATCAACATTCTGAATCATAAACAGTATATATAGAACATCTCCGAACTATCACACGGAGTGTTGGCCGCTCCCCGGGCAGAACAACTTGCCCGGCGGGAGATCTCCACTTTTCCTTCTACGGCTACACATTTATTTAATATAATACAAACATATTTTTATCAACCTATCACCATTAATATATATTCTTACCTACATACATATAAATCTACATTAAATCTATTTTTCATATTTGAAATTTGATAATATGGCTTAACATATGTAATCAAAAACATATTGATTATATATCAAAGGCAAGACTATGAAATTAAAATCTTAAAATTATATCTTCAGTGAACCAAAAATCAGTTTCTTTTACAAAAGTAATTAAAAGAAAACAAATAAATTTAAAACAACATTAAAACATTTATAAAATTAAATGAAAGTCTTATTTTAAATTACAGCAATGCTATTGTTGTTGTATTCTGTTTGGAAAATTTAAAGCAGTATTATTAAAACCCTTAATTGTCCTGGCTATTTTGGACTTTGCATTTGATTATTACTTTAGTTTCAGATGCTCCATATATTGATCATTTCTTGTTGGTAGAGTGTTGTTGCTTGGAGAATGTGGTATGGAATTAAGTTGTGATTCTGAAATGAAAATAAATATTTGATAACATCCCATCTCTGTAGAGTAATGTATTATAAATCAATGACAAAATTAAGGTGGAATATTTGAATTAGAAGTTTTAATCCATCACAAGTCATTTAAAAGGATGTTTAAGATTTATTGAAACATCTATATTCTCTACACTAGGATATAACACATATGAGGTCAATTTATGTAAATTATTGCAATTAAAAAATGATGGATTACCTTTTTTATTTATTTATTTATTTAAAACTTCATATACACAAATGGTATATAGGCGGACTTAATGCCTAAGGCATTCTCTCCCAGTCTACCTTGGGATGATGCAGAGATAGAATGAAGTAGGTGTAATAAAAAGTTAATATGCGAATACTAAAATAAAATAACAAAAAAAAATTGTAATACATGGAAATAAAATACATAAGATATAAACGGTACATCGCAAAAAATAGATAAAATTATATTAATATTCATACACATATATGTATATAAAATATATAATATACATAATTACAATAAGAACAATAAGAATATATATATATATATATATATATATATATATATATATATATACATATATATATATATATACATATATATATATATATATACACATATATATACATATAAACATACATATATACATATATACATACACATACATACATACACACACATACATACATTTATACACATATACATACACATACACATGTACAACCAGTGCGTGTTGCCAGTGATGACTTACGGCTCAGAGACTTGGTCCTTCACTGCTGGCCGTATGAGGACGCTGGTTCTGCCAATGATGAGGATGATGATTCTGCCAATTTATTAAGTAAGTGTTCCCGAACCTTCATCTTGAACGCGTACCGATTGCTAGCCGTCCTGATTTCGAGAGGGAGTGCGTTCCAAAGGAGAATAGATTGAATGTGGAAAGAAGAATGAACAAGTCCAGAGCTATGGGATGGACATAGGAGAAGAAGGTTGTTCGTAGAGCGGAGGTTTCTCTCATGACTAGCACTAAGCAACTGAAAGTGAGGAGATAAGTAGGTAGGGGAAGTTCGAGACATCAGGATAGAATAAAGGGGGGTGAGTGCACGCAAACTACGGCGTTGATGAATAGGTAACCATTTTAATTGAGATCGATACGTGGATACATGGTCATACTTTCGAAGATTGAAAATGAATCGAATGCAGTTATTCAGAAGACGGTCATAGTTGTTGAGAAGGTCTGCATTCAGGTCGAAATAACACACATCACCATAGTCGATTAGGGGAAAAATTAAACTCTGCACAAGCATTGTCTTAATTTCAGATGGTAGAAAATTTTTTAGGCGATAGAGAGAACGCAGGGTACCAGTGACTTTCTGGCTAACGGTCGTTGTTTGTGCTTTCCAACTCAAAGTAGAATCAATTAATAAACCTAGATCCTTCACAGTGGAACACAATTGAATCTCAGTACTATTAAAAAGATAGGAGGTAGAGCTACTGTTTTCAATCTCTGGATCATCGGACGGCTACCAATTATAATGGCCTGACACTTCGAAGGGTTGACCATTAGGCCAAACCTGTCAGACCAGTTCTTAATGTACTCAAGGTCCCTGTTAAGTGTGTCCACCGCTGTAGAAATATCGTCAATACTCGCTTGTGTGTACAATTGCAAGTCATCAGCATACAGATGATACGCAGACTGAAGGTTTTGAGTAATGAGATTAATAAATATAGAAAACAACAAAGGAGATAATATGCCGCCTTGAGGGACACCAGCATGTATGTCAAGCCAGCAAGATGATAGTTCATCGATGCGAACCGACTGCTGGCGCCCTCGAAGATATGATGAAAACCAATCCAGTGCTTTGGGTGAGATCATAGAAAGGGAAAGGATGGAAATTAGAATGTCATAACTAATGGTATTAAAGGCGTTCGAGAAGTCAACCAAAACCAACACAGTGATTTTAGTGTCCTCAATGCCTGCCCTAATATCACCAGTTACTTTCAGGAGTGCGGAAACGGTACTATGACCGGGCCTAAAGCCAGACTGCAAGGGACTTAATAAGTTATTACGAGAGATAAACTGCGAAAGTTGCTTGTGGACACAGGCCTCAAGGACCTTGGATAAGAAGGGAAGGATGGATATAGGTCGGAAATGATTGGGTACAGTGGGATTTGGGATCTTTTGTAAGGGAATAACGTAAGCCTTACGCCACAGTGAGGGAAAATTACCAGAATCCATACCAGAAGGAGCTTGGAGGAACGGGTTAAGTGCGGAGTGAGGAGATCTGTATTAAAATCGCCCATGATGACGTGATGTGAGTATTCCGACCCCAAGGATTCCAGAATTGTTTCAAGACTGGAGAAGTAATCGACAGAAGGAGGACAGTAGACAACGCCAAGTACTAATTTGGCTCCTTTTACGCAAACTTCAAGGAAAAGAAATTCTGCAGATGCAATATAATAGGGGGAAGAAGAAGCTAGAATTTTATAAGAAAAGTCAGAACGAAGATATATAGCGACCCCACCCCCTCTCCTATCAATTCGATCGTTGCGTATCAAACTGAAGCCAGAGAGAGGGTAAGAGGTAAAAGGAAGATGGGGCTTAAGCCAAGTCTCCGAAATCAAGACGGCATGAACATCAGCGTCAGAGAAAGCCTCAATCAGATCAATATAATGACTAGGTACGCTCTGTGCGTTAATGTGGCAAACATTAAACAAAGAACGGGATTCACCGAATTTACGTCGCACAAAATCCCCTAACGTTTCAGTAATAGAGCAATAACTGTCATTTGATGAAGAAAACTCGTTGGCAGGAAGAAAAGAATCATCATCGGAACTCATCTGTATGTAATAGAATATATAAAAATAAATAAATAATATAGACCTAAACTATAAGAATAAATAAATTAGTATAATTAAAATTATATAACGTAAAAAAAATTGTAATAATTTCGATTGCTAAACTGCCATCCCTGCACCACCCGCCAGCTAACACACTCAAAAATTAAAAGACAAATATAATACACAAAACAATAAAAATAAAAATGATTTGCAAGACAACTACAACTAAACTACGTTAAGATTACTAATAATAAATAGCAGAACTTAACAGTCCAAACAACCAAAAACAACTTAATACCAAAACAAAGTAGAACTTAACCTAAAATGTAATTAAAATTTTAAGTGAAAATATACGGGTTTTAATAATTATAATATATTAAAATTAGAAATTAACTAATTTAAAAAAAATGTTAATAAATGAGAAAGAAAGAAGCTTAAGGTTACATAAAAGCAAAACAAGGTTTAATACTATGGATAAAAAGTAATAATAAATTATACTAAGTAATTCTGCAATATTGAATAAATTTAAAGTTGTAGTAAAAGGAAAAAGGAGAATTAAGACAATAAAACGCAATACTGCGTAGTTATTTACGTGGCTTAGAATTGCTTCCTGCAATGCGCTCGCCTCCAGTTGAGGATTCAGCAGTCGCCTTAGGGTGTTTTTGCGTAAGAGTAGTCAGCTCATCTAAAGTAGTAACTTTATGCCGGGATCCATCTGCAACTTTCACCACAATTACTCCATCTTGGGTCCAGCATGCACGCATGCCGAAATGCTGACGGGCTTTGCCAAAAACAGTTTGCCGAGACTTTGTCAAGAACTCCTTTACTGAAACTGGACAACCTTTCAGTCTAGACTTCGCCCTCCATACTGATGACCTGAAGTCAACGCTAAGAAATCGAACTAGGATTGGCCTGAGACGATTTTTGGTGGCTACTCCAATCCTGTGGCAGACACTAATGCAAGATGCTGTGATGTCCTTGATCTTCATTTTGTGGATTATACTTAGCACTGTAGCCTTGCAGTCCTCCTTCTCCTCTTCAGCAACACCCAAAAAAAGGAGAGCCTTTCATCGATGCCTGGTCTCAATAGCGTCAACCATATGGGAGCACTCATTTATTTGTTTACGGAGCGTACCGAGCATAGAGAACATGAGTTCACGAAAGGTTCGAAACTCCTCAGCCACCTTTGCAACCGTATCCTTGGCGGATCCCCCGTGTGTAACTGTGCTTCCAGTTCGGCCATCCTTTTTGAAAAGCATTCCTCCAAACTGTTCTGTGCAGTTCTAATCTCATCAAGTTGAGACATTGTGTTGTGCCAAGATATATATGAAATCCAAGTGTGTGTAATATGCTGGCAGGTGGTGTATTTAGATGGAATGAATTCACATATACACAGTTGTACAAATGCGATTACCAAGAAAATGGTGTTAATTAGCACTCAAATATATAACAAATTATGTAGAATATTGTATAAGTGCCTTTTTACCACTTAAGTGTAAGGCATACATATTGCAAGTTCCTTATTTTTATCAAACTGTAGGTAGGGGCTCGACCAAGGCCACTTTCTATGTGGCCGTATCTAGAAGATAAAGTTCATCATAGTCTCTTCTCCATGAAATCAACCAGCTGTTGGCCCATTTGGTGCTGTGGCCCTAGCCTATCCATTAGATATTCCTAGAAAAATAAAATAATATTAAAATGTCTGTCTTTAAAAGTGAGTAAAAAAATAGTTATTATTATTATTAGATGTCACACAAAAATATTGAGAAGTTAAGGAATCAACATTGTTATTTGTAATAACTAAGTAGTGAGAAAGGTTAATTGTAAGTTGAGTCTTCAAAAGCAACACTTGACCACCTGTGACTGTGACTGCTATCAATCCCTATGTTTAATGTTGTTCAACAGGCCAGAAATTGCAGTTTTTCTATGCCTAAGTTAAAAAAACATATCTACTTATAAAATTCTTAAAAAACATTGTTATATTTACTTTAGCCTATCCTTGACTATTATTATTTATATTGTTCCTCCTAATTAGCTAACAGTGCCCATTTCGTCTGTTTCATATGATGCTTAAATTGTGTTAATGCAGTAATGAACTATTTCAAACTGTTTATAGTTATACCCAAATTGAAAGGTTTAGTAGTAGTACTGTACACATACTTAAAAAGCATTTCACCTTTTTAAAGGTGAAATGTTAACAATAATAATAATAATAATAATAATAATAATAACAATAATGGTTACAAAGGGTTTATTATGACTTTACCAGTTTAACGATAAATAAAACATGCCTGTTGCTAAGAGTAACGCAGCTAACTTCATGTGGTACAACAAAATTTTTGGCCAATCCGAGCGCAATTCCGATTTCAATCCAATGTTGTCAAATTGTTTTCTAGAGTACTGTTGCGTGAATAAGTCAACTAGCGCCATCTAGTGTCAGGAACGAGAGCGAGGGGAGCTTTGCAGTATTGGATTTGGCGAGACAAGCGAAGCTTCGGAGCGGAATAAAGTGAATTAGTGTGTTTAATTATTAGTGTTTTAAGTTTTAATTTGTGTAAAGTAAATTAAAGTGTTAATTTAGGTAATTTTATCGGCAATTTTTATTGTCACGAACCTCAAGCTCGTAACAATTGGTGTCAGAAGTGGGATAAAATCATGCCGATTTTACCTAAGGAGGAAACGGAGGGTGTCCGTACCCGAAGTCAACGCCAGCAGGAGACGGACCAACGAAGATTTGGTGGTGCAACGCCGCAGACGTCGGAGGGCCAGCCACCGGCTGCAGGCCCGTCGGTAGCTCCTACATCTGCAGCACCTGACTTAGGTGCTCTGATGGTGATGCTGCAGGAGCAGGCTCGCCGACAGGAGGAGCAGGCTCGCCGACAGGAGGAATAGGTCCGTCGGTTGGAATAGCAGCTGCGGGGTGGACAGGATGAACAGGTCCGCCGACAGGAGGAACAGATTCGCCGACAGGAGGAACAGGTCCGTCAGTTGAAAGAGCAGCTGCAGAGCGGACAAGAGGAACAGGCCCGCCGACAGGAGGAACGGATGCTCCTCATGAAGGACCTTCACGCTACCTTTGCGAAAGAGATAAGGGAGGTGAAGGATAGGGTTGCTCAACATGACAACCGCCTGTTGGAAGCTGAAACCCGAATCGAAGAACATGAAACCCGAATCAACCTTGTGAACAATCTGGTTGACAACGTGATGGCTGACGTGAAAAAAACGCTGAACGACCTCAAACTTGGGGATGGAACTACAGCTCCCGTAGTAGCTACAACACCTTCGCTACGTGGGTTTAAGGTGCCACCGTTCGACGGTACCTCTTCCTGGTCAGCCTACAAAATCCAGTTCGAGGCTGTTATGAAGGCAAACGGCTGGAATAAAAGTCAGGCCATGACTGCTCTCACACTAGGCCTGCGTGACCAGGCCTTAACAGTTCTGGAAGCTCTCGGTGAGGAAGTGACTTATGAGCAACTTCTTGAGGCATTGGAGGCGAGATATGGCGACGCTCACCTGGAACACGTCTTTCGTGCGCAGCTTAAAGATCGTGTGCAGCGCATCAACGAAAACCTGCAGCAGTGGGCTCTAGAAGTGGAGAAGCTGGTGCGAAAAGCATACCGGTCTGTACCTGCGCTCATTGAAGGGAACCTGGTGAAGACATTCATCGACGGCATCCGCGACCTGGAAGTCAGAGCTGCTGTGAGGCTCGGGCACCACGAGACGCTTAAGGACGCCTTGGCCCATGCACTGGAAGTGGAAGCCGTGCGGCAGGATCATCGTTCCCATCGCGTCAGAGAGGTTGCAGCAGCTACAGTTCGCGACCGCAACAAAGGATACAGCCCTAGGTGCTATGGCTGTGGGGAAAGGGGCCATCTTCGATCCAGCTGCCCTAAGCGAACCGTGGAAAGGAGAGTTGATCGATCTCGAGAGGGTAGTGCAGCTAACGGCACTGCCTGGCGGCGACAGGATAATCGTTCACCTCACGCTAGGGAGGTTACAGCAGTTACGATTCGCGACCACAATAAAAGATACAGCCCTAGGTGCTATGGCTGTGGGGAAAGGGGCCATCTTCGGTCCAGCTGTCCTAAGCACACCCTAGGAAGGGAAGGTGAACGGTCTCAGAAAGGAAGTGCGGCTAACAGCACCGCCCAGCAGCAGCAGGAATACGACTTTACTATCAGACACTGCAGCGGGAAATCTCACGGCAACGCAGATGCATTGTCAAGAAGACCTTGTCCTGAAGATTGCAACCATTGTAGTAGGCAAGAGAGTAAGGAAGTGGTATCCGTGAGGATACTCAGGACAGACCACCTCAGCAACGGGTGGAAGGACAGCCTACGACATGCACAGCAGGAAGATCCGGACATCAAGCCGATTCTGGGATGGATGAAGGCCTGTGCTACCAAGCCTAAGTGGAGGGACGTCTCAGCGAGGAGTTCAACCACGAAAAGCTATTGGGCCCAATGGGACAGCTTGCTGCTTCAGGATGGAGTCCTGTGCCGTAAATGGGCCAATGGTCGAGGAGACAGCTGTCGTTTGCAAATGGTTGTCCCTAAAACTGAAGTGCCGAATGTTCTACAGCTGTGCCATAATGGCCGTTCAAGAGTCCATCTGGGAGTTAAACGAACTCTACTGAAGGTCCGAGAACAGTTTTACTGGGTCCATTATTGTGACGATGTCGAGGATTGGTGTCGTACATGTACAAGTTGTGCGGCCTCAGACACGGAGTAGAGGAGCATCAAAATTGTACAATGTTGGTGCACCACGGGATAGGACACCCCTTGACATTGCGGAGCCGTTACAGAAAGGCGCAAAGGGGACTCCTAAGATCGTCCATGTAGATCGCTTGGCGCGTTATTATGGGACCGATAATGCTCGGGACGAGCATGTCTTAGGAGGGGGCAGTGTTGCGTGAATAAGTCAACTAGCGCCATCTAGTGTCAGGAACGAGAGCGAGGGGAGCTTTGCAGAATTGGATTTGGCGAGACAAGCGAAGCTTCGGAGCGGAATAAAGTGAATTAGTGTGTTTAATTATTAGTGTTTTAAGTTTTAATTTGTGTAAAGTAAATTAAAGTGTTAATTTAGGTAATTTTATCGGCAATTTTTACTGTCACGAACCTCAAGCTCGTAACAGTACGCTAATTTGTCAGCATTGGATTGAAATTGAGATTGGATCGAAATTGTTATTGAATTCAAGAGTAAGCTTGCTGGATAGAGTGTTTTTAATTGTAGGGTCCATGGTTGAAAAGGAACCAGGGTGCGTAAACGTTAAACTAAGAAACAGAAGGGAGGAATCGAGGCTTCTCTCGATCCGGCCTCCTACGGGACTACTAACTCCTCCTAACGCCTACGTTGGGTTCGGGAACAACGTATGTGATCTCCGCAATGGAGTAACACACAAGGGCGATAACCTCTTCCTTTTCAGAAAATAGGTTCAGGCGGGGATTACGGGTCTTTCGAAGTCGTCCCGGTCCCAACGCCTTAAATCTTCGATGTGGACTGTATTATTTCGAGGGACGAATTCCTTGGGAATAAAACAGCAATTATCTTCAAACCGTTCCGTGAGAGAGTAATTACTTTTCCCTATCACTTCCCTACACTTTTGCTTTCTTCTTCTTATTGACTGCTGGTCTGATTCCCGAAGTTTCTCCGAACTTTCCCGAAACTTCCCCGAACGATTCCCGAACGAATTGCAAGAAAACTCGTTTACTCAGCTACCCCAGAGCTATACGCGAAAGTGAGCCGCGCCATTTGTGCGCTTGCGCAACTCAATTACATCAATTTGTACTATCACTCTCTCACGGTTTACTCAATAACTTTATTTGTATAAGACATACGTTTATACAATTTACTTGTATAGATAACACAAAAAATATCTATACTACGATATACATTGCATTTTCATATTCATTTTCATATTCACAAAGAACCTTTTATTTATTTAACAAAATATGCCTATTTTACTCACATGTTCAAAGTTGAAATTTCTTAAATATTTAACATAGAAAGTTAAAACAATGTTTTCCACTTGAAATTGTACATATCTTAACCAATACAATAGTTTAATTTACATTTTCTCTATACATTTCACTATTAAAACACTTTTAAATTTCTTATACAAAACTATCATTATTTCACTTATTCACAGGAATTTTCACATAAAAATAACACAGAATTCACCTCTTTTACACATACAATCAATCTGAAATGTTTTACAAGTCATTTTTACATAAATTGCTGAAATTGCAAATATTTAAATTTCTACATATTTGGCCTCCTAAGTACGTGGCTAGCGTGCGTCTATGAATTCACACTATTTGAACAACTAACTTTGCACGGCTATCGACTATCAGTAAAAATGGAAAGTCTAATATCAACAATAGTAGGTGAATAAATGATTCTACACAATTCTCAAACGTTGAAAACTATTTCTAATCAGATTCTTATCAGTTATCATGTTTCTTATCAAACAATATAAGTGAATGTTTTCATAAATCAATCATAGAAAATAGACATTTGTTTTCATACAAAACATATCAAACTCATATAAAACAATACTTATGCAATTAATTTCCATTAATTCTACTTATGCACAGCGATCATCTCGACCGGGGAACAAATCCGGTCTCTAACTTTATTTTAATATTTCTTTAAATTAACATTATTGGAAAGATGATTTCAACCGGGGAACAAATCCGGTAACATAATTTATATCTTAAAAATTCCCTATATGAATTTATTAAGAAAATATTACTAAGAAAACGATAAACTATTCCGGCCTGGGAGTCGAACCCAAGACCTTCATATCATTAATTCGATATTTCTTTAAGATTCAACTAAGCATTTTCTTATTAAAATATTATTGCTCGATAATTTGCTTTTTAGAAGGTATTCGTAATTGGTTAACTAATAAATTGAAATATTCTTATAGGCGCGTCGCCAACAATGGTAATGAAGAATTGACAGAGGTTGTAAAAGTAAAAACTGTTGTAATTGTGGTTGGATTAAGTAGTGAACAATTACAAACAGGTAGCTCAAGCTAATTTTTCATTACTAGCACTTGAAATATAATATTTTACGAATTATGTATTTATTTTAATTATAACATAGCCTCTCAGCAGTTCGGGCCAAAATAGCCGCTTTGGCGCACCTGTCAAACCCTACACGAGTGATATATTGCCTACGTGGCGCGTGTCATTAATATGGCAATATCTTAATATTTATGTATCGAAACTATATAATATGTTGTTAGAATTATTGTTAAATAAGCTAATAGAATATGTGTAAATGTGTACGTTCACCTTTTTGGTATGTTATAAATTCGATGGTAAAATTGCTAGAAGCGATTTTTTCCAGTTTGTTGAATATAAAATGTAATCATTAAAAAATTAAGCAATTATTTCAATAAATATTTACTTCATTTACCATACGATAACACACTATACAATAATTAATAAAAAAAAACACAACTCTACGTAGGTACAGTTTTTTCACACCACAAGCTCGACGAGATAACCTTGGGCTAAGAGTGAAAATAATAATCATAAAATAGAAATTACATTTAGGAGGCCACATAATATCAATCTCTTTTAAACAACCTTGGACAAATAGTAAATTTCTTATTTTGACAGGTTTTCAAATGTAAAATAAAAATAAAAAACCATTTCTGAAACATTTGAACATGAAATTCGAAAAAATACGTACACAAACAAAAAATGCAGGTCAAATTACAAATAAAGTACAATTAGGCGGTTTTATTGCTTAGTGAAAATATTAAGGTACTAGGACCAAAAACACAAAGCAAAGGAGACAATCAATTTTTCTATGGAGAATGGGCCCACTACAAATTTTAAAGATTATCAATGAAATGCAAGTCGATTTATTCCTTATAATCCATAGATTACGATAAAATTATTAGTTTTACTGCATCTAAACGGAGTCCTAAGAAATTAACAAATAAAATATGAATCTAACAATAACCTAAAAACAAACTGAAAGCGATTTTCTAGTAGTATTCATCGGTATTATAAGTTAAAATAGTGCACACTTGAATAATAGTACATATAAAACTAAGCTGTAGGTATATTCAGCATTTATAAATATTTTAAAATCGATGTAAAACCTTTCACTAGTTCGGGCAAAACATAGTGCCTGTCTATGCACAAATGTCGTATCGATTCTAACTTTGACATGTATTGATTGGTTGTGAGTGTAATTCTAAATACCAAGATGGCTAAGGGATAATGTCTTGAATAATAGTACATATAAAACTAAGCTGTAGGTATATTCAGCATTTATAAATATTTTATAATCGATGTAAAAACCTTTCACTAGTTCGGGCAAAACATAGTGCCTGTCTATGCACAAATGTCGTATGGATTCTAACTTTAACATGTATTGATTGGTTGTGAGTGTAATTCTAAATACCAAGATGGCTAAGGGATTATGTCTATTTATATTTATGATATTACCAACACACAGTAAGATACGTTTTAAACTGATTGTATTACAAAAAAGAAAATATAATGTAGGTAATTCTATTTATTATTGTAAATCATAATTTATTTAAGTATTCTATTAACAGTAGTAGGTACAGAAACCTTTTATTCAATTTAGATTATAAATAATACTTATTGAAAGTCACTTTTTTAATTTACCACTGGTTCGGAAAAAAACCTCTGACTTGAAGAGAACCAGCAAAATACCCAGTGGGTCTTTTAAAAAAAAGCCAGCTTACAATCATGTATGTCATAATTAACAACACAGAACAAATTAGAAATAGCTTGGTAGCGATCACCTTACCCACGGGTTATTGTCAGCCATAAATTCCTTTATACTATAACCCCTTTTATACAAACTTAATTTAATACATTTTTTGAACTTTGATGATTGACTGACATATATAGACAGCAGCGGGGTCAAGACATTATTTTAAAATGTTTTGGTTGATTAGTAAGTAGTATACATCATAATACAATGACTAGGAATTAACATGCCTTATCTATGTTATTACACAATGATAAATAGTGAGGAAGTAAGATGTTTTAAACTGTTTGTGTAAGGATTACAAAAACACAGGCTTAATTTAAATGTATTTATTACTAGCGATGCGCCTCAGCTGTGCACTGGTGATTAATGGATCTCGACAACAGTGCCATCTACCGAGTCCAAATGTAAATATAAACCATCTAGGGATCCATCCAAACACACACAAACATTTTCATTTAAATTGGTTGGAAGGTTTCTTATGTTTTGTCTATAACGGACATAGGTAGAAACATTTTAGTGTTAGATATATTTCTGAAGGTTTTTTGATAATAACTTGATGGTAACATGTACATTTATGATATTGTAAGCAATCAGAAGGAATTTTCAATTATAAGATATATGATATAAGACTGTTGTCTTCAATATCCATACACTTTTTTTTTCTGCAAGCCTGCACGGCATACAGATTTGTTCTAAGCGATCCACCTGAAAAGAAGTTAATGACAATTGTAAAGGTGTCTTAACTAAATAATAATTCTTATCAATATATTATTTTTTTCTATATTATATAGGAATTAAAAGGACATTTTTAATAATAAGAGATATGAGATAAGACTATGCCTTCAATGTCAATAAACAGTATGTACATATTTCTGTGAGCATTTTCTTATATCTGCCTTTTCATATGTTAAATAATAAAGAAATTATTATAAATTATACAGCATTAATCAGCTCCAGCTGATCAAATACAGAAGCAGTAATTATTGATTAACATCAATGATATTCAACCATGTAAAAGTTGTCTCACATTTTATTTTTACCGGTTTCATGTACTTACATAGTAGACAAAGATATTATTGTTATATTAAGTATATCTGATTCTAGATGACAAAATAATATTCCTTTCTGCACAGTGAACAACGCAGCTGTCTAAGCATAATAGAAACAACCATTACACTTTTTTTATGCAAACTATTATTATTAAACTTTATATTTGCTTCTAGTACAAATAATTACTACATTTTTTACACATAAATATATGTAACATTTATATTGCCTATCTACTGTGGCTGGTATAAATCCAGGATCTGTGTCTGGCTTAACAAAAAAGCCATTTAGTATTAAGCAACTTGCTGAATACATAAGGTACCTATTTGTACACAAATGCAGTTATATGAATTGCTCTTCAAAACCCTCTTTAAGTCCCTCGGCCCAAAGATTCTAATTTTCTTTTAACATTATAATAACTTCTTTTGTGCATTTATTCTATTTATTATTTTAGATTTTACTAATAAAATAAACTTAATACTTGGTCACTTATAACAAACTAATAAGGTTCTAAGACCTGTTTATTATTTGTATTTGTTTGAGGTAAAATATACAAACTTAATAATAGATTTTCACAACCTAGCTATTCTATTATATTGTAAATTAATAAACTCTTATATTCTATTTGCGAATTTTACCACAAAAACAAAAAAGAGAAAAACATACGTACTTGTGTCAATTAATATTTGGCTAACCTTTCTGATAATTGATAATATCCATATTTTCTTAAACATTAGTTTAATAATGCTTGTAAACAAAAAACTCCATTTTGTTCTTACCATAATGATGCGACTCCAACTATGTTTTATGTCACTCGAGTGAATCGAGTGAATTTGTCCAACTCGATAATCGATAGAAAATAAATTTTACCGAGTTACCGAGTTAACTCGGCGCAATGTATAGATTCAGAGGGTGCTATATAGATATTAATTTACTTGTATATATTATACGTCGCTGCGGGTGACATCACAAGTTGCATCCAAATTCAAACTTGCATCTGGCATGTTGTAAACAAACCTGAACTTAGTTTTATTTATGATATTGATTTATAGTTTTAATTTCATGTTGCCACATATTACTTATTTATAAAGGTACATATTTAAAAATGGTTTAACTAAAGTAATCGCTGATCTCAACTCTAGTGATAAACTTTTCTGTAAATAGTTGATTTACTCAAAAACTAGTGTACAACTAGAATGACATACATACATACTCGTACATACTCGTAAATTAACCCGAGTGGCTCGAGTCACAAAACTCTACTCGAATCGCATCTTTATCTTACGGCCAATGCAGTGTTTGTCTACAATTTAGTGATGAAATCGACTTACTAATTCGAGCAATTTATTGATATATTATGTAATAAATAAATTGATATTAGGTAATATGCATATAATGTTGTATCAATTTATGTTATATATGATATAAATTGATTATATATACTTTGGATAGTCAAATTATTAATAACATTAAAACTTACGTCATAACGTTAGAGTGATATTATTTTATGAACATGTCGATACGCATACCAAAAATAATTAAACCTATTAAGTGTAGTAATAATAATTGTGTTGTATGGAAGAACAATTATAAAAATAATTTGTGAAATATTGACACAGCTTCGTTCATCTAATTTGAATTGTTTAACTCGAGCTCAAAATCGAGCTCGATGAATTTCAACTCGAGTCGATTTTTTCCGAGTTATCACGGGACATCTCTAAGACAATAATTTTATAAATATTAAATTACCTTAGCCAATGATCAGAACACGAATGTCAAAACAACTAATTTTTTTTCAGATTTCTTGTTTCCGTTTACATTTTCGAAAAATCTATAGACCATTTACTATTATAATTTGGTGTCTTTTTTTTGGTGTAAATACCATTAAACGTCGTTAATATTTCTAGTGGGCCCAAAAATGATTGTCCCCTTTACAGAGAAGAAATAACAGTTAGGCGGCCTTACTGTATAGTTAAAGAACGAGGATGCGACAAAAAATTACTTAGGGGCTGTTGATGAATGATGACGATGATAATAATAATAATGATGATGGCAAATAAATATAATATTTTATTAGTGAAGTTGAAGGAAGCAAGGTTTTATACATATAGATGTGTTGCAACCCACACAGAACGTGTGTACCCTTTTTTTACATTTAACACACTGCCGGCGCAGTCGTTGCTTAGCAACGCATGGGTGCTCGGAGCTCGGAGATTCGGTGGGTTACATCGAGTCGCACGTTCTGTGTGGGAGTGGGCAGGGGAAGCGGAGGTTTATTTTTAATAGTGTGTTTGAATAGAAGAGCTTTTATTAAGGAAACACGAAAAGAACGGTGTGTAAGAGGAGGAGAGGCGAGAGATGCAGCAGATTTTTTATAAATTATAAATGAATTCAATACAGATACATTCAATAGCCTCTTAAATAATTTCTTGTACCAGATGCTCGTTCTCTTTCGCTCTATTGGGTACATCACCAGCATCTGGTCTTCTCTGTCCACCCCACCCATCATGATATTGTAGTCCAAAATCAGGGTGGGTTTTATGGAGTGACCGTCACTAGAGACGGCGTTTCCATGGTATGTGGATATCATAGCAACCCGGTTGCTATCTCTCCATGACATAGACATCTCCGGCAGTAAGACCAGTAAGCTGGCCTGGCCGCATGTTGCCCTTAGTTAGACTGTGAAGGGCCTGCGGAACAAACTTACGGTTGGTCCGCAGGGTGCCCACACAATCAAAGCCTAAGGTCTTCATGCGCCGCGCCAATCAAGGCGAATTATAAAAATTCTCCATCCACACCGTATGACCCTTGTTCTCAAGACCATCTAAAAGTCATAAGACAGTGGCAGGGGTGAACGCGGATAATATGTCTTCTGACTGCTACGGTGGAGACTTCTTATGAGCGTGAATTTCAAACCGCCAAAAAATATAATGACATGCACACACAAAAAGTAAAACAATTTACTGACAAAAAAATAAAACAAAGCAAATAAGAAAAACAAAAAAAAATCCACCAAAAATTATCGTAAAAATATACCAACACTGGCATTCCCAAAATCGTATCCATACTATACAACCTGCTCTCTAAGATGGCTGATTTCATGTGAATAACTTTACGACCCATGTCTGTCCGCGACCGCCAGGTGGACGCGAGATTTAAGCAATTTGTTATTTTTAGTTTTATGAAATATTTAATCGAAACTATACAATTGTAATTATTGTTATGTTTGATTTTTACCATTCACAATTGTACTTTTAATTTAAAACAATTGAAATTAATACGAACATGGTATCAACATGGCGGTCGAAATGGCAAGCAGTGTTTGATAAAATGGAACAATTTATGTACAAATCGTCATCTAATATGTTTTAAATTAACACGTTGACTGCGAAACGAGGCTTGAAACACCTCGTCCGTGTCTCGTCGTTATAGCGGTAAGGAAAAACTTAAACTTCTCTGTCGTGCGAGAGGCGTAACTTCCGTTTGCTTCAGTCTAGGAAAGAGATAACTATATATGTGAGATGTGCTATTGATGGCGAGTTTTTTGGTATATCTACCTTAATACCGGATTTTTTGGGCCTCGTACCGCACTGAGTAAATTAAAGTTTAAAACAGTGCGTTACGAGGTTGCGAACACCTCGTACCCCACACATCTCGTACCGCACCCTACGCTAGCTTTACGCGGTTAGTGTTTTGCAAAACGTTGAACGCTGCACTCGCGACGATATAATAGGATGTCGAAACGTTGCCGAAGAAAGTTAATTAATAATATTATTGATGATGAAGAGGAATTGGGTAGTAAATCTAATTCTAAATTAACGATATTTGAAAAACAGGTAAGTTTCCAATCAATGTTTACAAATTATACTCAGTCTAAGTGAAATAATTATGTAGGAATATAACAAATAAATTCAACTGACAAAAGCAAAACACACACAGGCCGTAACGATCCTATACTTATGTATAGAAATGCTCCAATAAATCGCTACACCTAATCAACCCGCTTCAAAAATACACTATCAGTTTTTTTTTCAGAACCCGTCCAAACAATCCACATCATCTCGAAAAAGGATCAAAGAAAATGAGATGTGTAGGATGCTACGAAAAACTTCGCACCTTCTTATCAAGTCGTGAGGCTGACAAAAAAGCAAAGAAAATTCTCACAGAATGTATCGGTTGCAAAAAATATTATTGTTTAACATGTTTTAATAAAAAGCATCCATAAGTACAATTAAATAAAATCGATATTTTTCCCATCACTAAACAATATGAAAAACTGCCCTTTTTCAGTGCGGTATGGGGTGCATAAGACCCCACATTTTATTTTGCATATAGAATCTAAACTAAATAATCAGCCCACGGGCGGCGGCAGATTTAGGTTAATCAAGTAATTGATAATAATAATCGCCACAAAAAACGTACAATTCGCCTTATTTGGCTCCAAAAAAAGGATTTTTGTCTTCTGTGGGCGGTGGGGTTTAATAAGCCTCGTGCCGCTACAACCTTTGGTTCAGAACGAGGTTTCAAACGTCTCGTAACGCAGTAGTGGAAAGTACAGATAAATCCGTGCCGCTGCGAACGTGTTAATAGAAAAGTATTTATGACTTACCCATTCATGTTTCTCTTTAATATTAACTTCCGAAATCACTTTCAAAAATTAATACTTTGCACGTAAACACACGACACCGCGTCACAGAACGAGCAACTGAACGGAATAAATGTATTACTATTTCACAGCTTCTATGGGTCGTTTATGAAGCGTGTGTGATATTAATTGCCGTCTTTGTTTAATTCTCTGCATGTTGTACCAGTTATAGGGAGATACGAGTACATGTACTTTTACTAGGGCTTTTTAGAATCTGAAGTTTATAAGTAAACAGCAACCTTCTGATGGTTGTGGACAGATGCGTACTTTTTGACAGCAACAAATTTTAGAAGGTTTTGGACTGACGAGAGGTTAAGAGATTACAGTTTCACATGTTGCATTCACAACTACCCACACCGCTACCATGTTGTGCGTCCGTTGTATTTTATTTTTCCAAAATTCACGAGTCACATGCAAGATCATAGATATAATATTTCTATTTGCAAGATGTTCATGGGTCAGGAAAGCGGTCGCTACTAAAGTAGATCATGCGATCATTGTTTTTTTAAGTAAGACGTATTTGTCTAAAGCGCCCTCCACATTCGCGCCGAGAACACATGTGAAAGGCGTGAACCGCGAATGTGGATGTTTTTCGCGCCCGTTCACGGACTTAGCGCCTTTTCACGCATTGTTCCCCGTTCAGTGTCGGTATTTTGTGCCCGCGTCAAAGGGTTTACAAGGCGTGAACCTCCCAACGCAAGCGCATCAACACTCGCGCGTGAAATCAGTGACGCGCGAGACTCGTTGCTGGTTGCTGTGACGTTTTGCTTATTTGTGTTTTTTTACGGAGGACGTTGCGTCAAAATGAGCGTCAGTTGGACGAATGAACAGGAATACTTGTTGATGAAGTGTTATTATGCCGAACCAATTTATGGGATACTAAACACAAAGATGATAAAAATAAAATGAAAGTACATGACGCATGGATACGAATAAAGGACCCATTAATTTTCTTTCGGTTTGTAATTTATAATTGGGTCCCGCCTGCTACTGAACTTAATATTACACCTAGGCTATTTTACTTAGGCTTTCAGCTCATAATATAGTCTCTTAAACCGAAGTAGAGTTTACTTTGTTTATAGTTTTTTTTCTGTACTCAATCATGTTTCGGTCTTTTTAGTGCGTTACTTTTAAATTGTCTTTTTTGCAGTCGGGTTTTTATTTTTATTAATTATTTATTTTATTTAAGACTTTTTAGTGTTCACGTCAATGGTTTAAAAGTTTTAGACGATTTTTCAATAACTATGCGACATAGAAAGGTCGATACATATTTCCTGAAATAATGGTGTTTATTTATTACATTTTTCTTCAAAACTTTAAAGTATACGGTTCAAAATTTTAAAAAAAATTAATTGTTTCGTTTTAAATGTGATTGGGCGACGGATATTAATAACTATTTTTTTTTCATATAATAACACGAGGTATGACACAAACATAGCACATTTTATACACCTGTTATCAAAAACTTTATAAGCCAATTTATTATTCCTAATTAAATTTAATCATTACAACTTATATTCGATAGGTTTGGTTATTTTTTTATTAACTTACCTCTTACTGTGTTGCGCCAAGAATCCGCCATTTTGCTTATTTAAAAAAGCTATCTGAGAACACTTGGGTTTTTTTAGTTTTTATTTTATATTTTTTATTTTTTCTCTATATATTATTATTACTAACCATAACATAAGTGATCTCCTTATAATATTATACTTGTTGCCAAGTAAATTCGGGGGGGCTCTGGTGACCTGTAATACGGGTCTTTGAACATACACGGGCACCAGTCTCCCATGAATGACAAAATATTGTTAAAATAGAGATGTAACACTAATGTATCTTCCATGTCGTTTGTGGTGAGAAATAAATAAATTATTATTATTATATTATTATATTATTACATGCAGGTTTCCTCACGATGTTTTCAATTTTTTTGTAAATCAGCACTTAAAATTGCAATTAATAATTTTATTGGTGCCAGCGGGGATCGAACTCGGTTTGGTCGTGCATTGTGAAATTTACAGCGAGCGCCAACCATCTGAGCTACCATGGCTCTTTATTCTTAGTGAATAAGGTAAAGAGCCGTAAGAATTTTATTCTTAGTGAAAATTGATAATTATATGATAAAAATGAGCGGCAGGAGATTTACCATTTGGACTTATTTTAGAGAAACTGACGACCAAAGTAAAGTGAAATCTACTATGTAATTTAAGTTTTTTTGTTCGATTCCAAAAACATTTTATCAAGTTTACACAACATAACGCCCGTCACCCAGAGGGGTAGGCAGAGACTACAGACTTCCATTTGGCACGATCCTGACACACCTCTCTCGCCTCCTTCACATCCATATACCTACGCATACATGCTCGTCGGTTAAGGGTACTCCTAATTTGGCCCGTTTTCAATAAATCGCCAATTTGTTCGATAAATTTTCGCCTAGGACATCCCTTTCCGACTCTGCCATTCACTTCTGCAACATAAATTTTCTTTGTCACTCTTTCCTCATTAATTCTTTCCACATGACCAAACCACCGAAGCATCCCCTTCTTAATCCTGGTCACAACATCATCTTGCAAACCACACTCTTCTCTTATCACACAATTTCTCACCCTTTCATTCAGATTCAGCCCTAACATACTTCTTAACGACCGCATTTCTACTGCGTTCATTTTACTCTCGTGCTTCTTCTGCCACACCCAACTTTCACTACCATACGTTAAAGTAGGGACCAACACAGCATTGTGAATTGCCATACGTGCCTTTTTCGACACATTTTGACCCTTCACAATAGAGTGCAGAGCCCCATTTACTCTATTTCCCGCATTCACTCGTCGTTCTATATCCTTATCATATCTCCCATCCCTGCTAAATACGCAACCCAAATATGCAAACTCATCTACTTATTTCACAAATCGTTTTACTTTCTTCTCTTTCAAAAACCCTAACCTTCATCTTACTTGCGTTCACTTTCATGCCCCTTTCTTTAAATGATATGTTCATTAACGTAACCATCATTTGCAACTCGGCCGCCGACGACGCAAGAATAACTTGATCATCGTCGTACAAAAGGCATTTGACGGTTAACTCACCCATTCTTAATCCGCATTCTTCAACTTTCAAATTTTGCAAACAACTGTCAAGTTTATCAAGTTTTATCAAGTTTCTATTTGCCATAATCGAAAATAAATCCACAGTGCCTCAAAAACATAAATGTATAGATTTATGCATTTGAGGCACTCTTAGAGTAAGTAGATTTAACCCATAAATAAAATATACTTTCAACAGTAAAGTACATCGCTTTACTTAATTCGTACATTTCAATACATTGGACACTATGAAAATGTTCGGTTCGAATGTTCGGTGATTTAGCCGAATATTCGGCCGAATACGAATATTCGGTAAACCTGCCGAATATGCCGAATACCGAATATAAAACGAATATTCGGCCCATCTCTAATTTTAACTGCTAACTACTACTAGTTCTAATTTAACTTAAATTTCTAATTTTAACTGCTAACTACTACTACTACTACTACTACTAGACTTAGAGCTGAACTTTACTACTTCGCGAGGGTAGCGAGCGAAGCTGCGGGTAAAAAGCTAGTATGACATATATTTGCATTATTAAACTAAGTAATTTCTCTCAAAATATTCGGAATATAACGGAGTTGACGATTAAATTTGCCGCTTCACAGTACGCTAATAATTAGTTAAATAATTGATTAAATAATTAGTTTTATTCGATTAAGGAAAACGAGTTTTATTTTATAAATAGTTAAAAACAGTACAAACAATTCACATTTCAAACGATTACTGGATTAACAATTTTTATTCTTGCTAGGTTTGAGATGAATCAACGATGTAGTGTCAGCATAAACAATATTATTGTTACCGTCGAAAGCACATCCAAACACATTGTCCGCGTTAACCACTTTCTCCACAGAGGTTGTATCTTTATTAACCTTATATATTCCATCAGTAACACAAATATAAACCTTTCCATTCACATCAGTCCTTATTCCCACAATATCGTCCCCATCATTAAGATCTTTGTAATGAACTGAGTCTTTTGTATTTTTTTTCTGACTGTACAGACCGGTTACATTAGAGTAAAACATATCTTCTTCGTCATCAATAGCGAAATGTCCTACTTTGATCTCTTCTAGATCTTTAAAACGTTCTGTTTGACCATTCTTCACTGTGTACAGAAATTGCGAAGGAAACTCAATATAGTACAACACATCCTTTAAGTATAATATGTCCCATATATCTGTATCGTTTTCTGCGAACAGTTTGGCTGTATTATCTGTGTAATCATATTTGAAGATGCCTTTTGAGCTGCCGATGTAAAGCACGTGATTTATCTGATCTACCGTCTGCGCGAAGCCGTTCTTCACTCCGTCCAGTTCTGCGAAATCTTTTGTATGAAGATTGATCTTGGCAGTATTGTAGATGTTATCGGTTTCATGAAGGTTGTGGCTGAAATAAAGAACGTTAGAGTCGAAGTCCACGGCTAAAGAATATGGATGATCTAGATCTGTCTTCAAAACCTCCTTATCGTAATAAATGCCGTCGATTGTTACTCCATCGCACTCTTTATCACTTATTGCCGCTCCGTGTATGAGGACGATACAGGACAAAAATATGTAGAGCTTCATTATAATAACCTGGGAACAACAATTTGATACTTATTTTGCATACTCAATGTTACGAGAAAGTGTAGCTAGTTTATCTATACAAATAAATAAAATGAAAGTGTCTGTTTGTAATGTTAAAATAACAGCTTTTTCTAAATGTCACGGGTGGTTTTTAAGAGCTTAAGAAATTTTAATAATAAAGGACAGAAATATTGTTGAATTGATATTTTTATTATTATAATCTGGTAGATAATTTCATGACATTTATGATTTGAATATGATTTCCCGCATATGTGCACCGCTGCTACGAGTTACATAGTCCATTTGATCAGTCCAGTTTTTCACTATTTTTTTCAACAAATCTAGTCGTATGGCGTTAATGGTGGCTTGAATATTGGCTTCCAGTGATTAAAGAGTGTCTGGTTTGTCGGCATAAAACAATAACTTAACATAGCCCCATAAATAGTAATCGAGAGGCGTTAAGTCGTACGAATGAACGAGGGAGTCAGTTAATAGGGCCACTTCTGGAAATAAAGTTGTCACCAAATTGATTTTGTAATAAATTAATGATTAACCTCTCAAATGGCAAGCGTCCAAATTTGACCACTTCGATATTCCGTCAAAATTCAAGAGGTCAATGTAACCGCACCCACCCACAGCACTTTAACCCATCAATACTTATGTTTAGAGACTATTTTCCATAAAGATGTTCGACATTATAGAATGCCATTTCAATATGAAATGTTCTATTCTCTAGTGGAATAAAAATTCAGTTAGTTTATGGGTATTTATTTATAATCTACGTTCATTTCGTACGCCATTTTCGTGTGAATGTTATTGTGTTAAATTTTGGATTTTTCTAGTGTTTATTAGTGTATAGTGTTTTATTATAAAATGTAATGAAAGTTTTTGTGTGAATATAATTTATCTTTTTACGTAAATAAATTCGAATAATATATATAGGAATAATTGTGATTCTCACGCTGCCGAGCCGCTTGGTTTTTTTTGTTATCAAAATACAGTAAAATAGTTTTGTAATGAAGTAAAACCTGACTTTTGCTTGGACCACAGGATAGAGAATTTTGTATAGATTTTATAATGCCAAACTTCTTCATAGAAAAGTAGTCTCTAAATATAAATTTTAATGGTTTAAAATGCTGTGGGTGGGTGCGGTTGCAGCGACCGCTCGGGATATGTCAGACGCATGCGACTGCATGGAATTTTTATGGGGATTGAAGGCTTAAAATGTCGTCGATGTTTAGCTAATTAATTTTTGGAAACAAAAAAATGGGTCAGCATGGGTCGATAGCGCTCGTCATTCACCGTAACGGCAGCTCCTTTCTCATTTCGAAAGAAATAAGGGCTTATGATGCCGCCAACGTGTTAACTGCACCAAACAGTCACTTTTAATGGATGTAATGTGATTCGTTACTGGCATGTGCATCTTCACTCTATATATGTCAATTTTGCTTATTCACGAAGCCACTTAACTAGAAATGAAATTCTTCATTAAACACAATTTTTCGATGAAAATGCTCATCTTTGGCCAGTTTCAAATGAGCCCAATCAGGAAAAATGCGACGTAAACGATGATCATTTGGCTATAATTCTCGCACGAGCTGTGTTTTATAGGCACGTAAGCCGAGAACCTTACGTAAATTTTCCACTTAGTTATAGATTAAAGGCCAACAAGTTGAGAGCGGCGACGAGTCAACTTTTCGTCGTCTTCTTCAATAATTCGCAGCAGCAGTATATGATTTCTTTTTGTACTTCGCGAACAGATTATTTTTTTTAAAGTTAATTCCTACAATTTGTAAGTGTTGTTCTGGTGAACGACAAGAACATTGAACAGAAATTTCGACACAGTTTGACATTCTCAATTGTTAAACCAAAGACAAAAACCATCGAAACTTCTCATGCAGCTAAAAAAACACCCAATATAATTATGAAAGTATATACAGTACTTATCATAGAATACCGTAATACATACATAAGTACTTATACCTAATATCAGTTTTTAAATTTTTTGTCTTGTTTGTTCCGGCTGATTTCCGAAAAGGCTAAGCCGATTCCGATCGGACGTTCACTGAGAGATAGCTGATGTTATAAAAAGTAACTTTAGGTTACGATTTACCACGTGCTCGGCGGTGAAGGAAAACATCGTGAGGAAACCTGCATGTCTGAAAAATAAGAAAAAAAATATTTCGAACACATGTGAAGTTCGCCAACACGCATTGGGGCAGCGCGGCGGCCTATTCCTTGGCCTAAAACCCTCTCAGAAATGAGAGGAGGCCTGTGCCCAGCTGTGGGACGTATATAGGCTGTAACTTTACTTTACTTTTACTTTTATATAATTAGTTATAAGTACTTATGTATGTATTATACTTGGACTACTTGAATATGAGAGGATTTAGAAAAAAGTAAGAGTGTGGTTTGCAAGGTGATGTTGTGACCAGGATTAAGAAAGGAATGCTTCTGTGGTTTGGTCAAGTGGAAAGAATGAATGAATGAGGAAAGAGTGACAAAGCAAATTTATGTTGCAGACGTGAATGGCAGAGTCGGAAAGGGACGTCCTAGGCGAAAGTTTGACGACCAAATTGGCGATATGTTGAAAACGGGCCAAATTAGGAGTACCCTTAACCGACGAGCATGTATGCGTAGGTATATGGACGTGAAGGAGGCGAGATAGTTGTGACAGGATCGTGCCAATTCTAATGAAATAACAAAAAAAATTGAATAAATCAGTCTTCTTTATTACTAATCTTTCAATAATTGCAATAATATGAATGTAAGTACGTAAAAATGTAAAAAAAATGGTCAAATATAAAAATGCCCAACAAAAGCCGGACAGGCCGGACCCCGTCTAATTTAACCGGAAACGCAACGAAAAAGTCTGATCGTGTCCGGCTTTATCCGGACGCCTGGCAACGCTATGCTTACCCCTCTGGGCGACAGGCGTGAGTGTTTATGTTATGTCTTTAGAAAAAAAAACTTGTATTTTTTGATTTGATTGAAACGGACATCCTTTTAACGAGTAAAGAGGCATTCCATCTCAGTATTTAGTGGCAACAATGTAACTGAATTTTGATTCTTAGTCAATTATAATAAAGTCGGTGTCCATGTGCCACAGTATTGACTTACCATTAGGTGGCCTGCGTTTTAGGTGGTACTCGTTTTTTATCCTTACTTCTATAAAAAATATGAACTTACCGATATCGTCTGTGGTCCCGCAATGAATACGGGTAAGTAATTATATGCAAATATAAATATTAGTTCGAGATCGCTTTTGTTATTTTAAAAACCGACGGAGTCGCCTTCACACTAAAATTTTTGCTTACTTTTTATTGTCATTTTTTATTATATTATTTAAATTTTCATTATGCTTGCTTTTTTTAGAAGCACCGCTGTCCCATTTTAGCACCACCCGTAAGTTTGATCGTCTCAAACTTTTTTGTATTTTTACTTAGATCGATAAAACTTTTTGACTTTTATTTATTTTATGTAATGGACTAATCCAAAATTTTTCAATTGTATGACTTCGAAGGGCTGTGAAAACTTCTAGGCAAGGGTGAATCTTGAGATTCGGCATATTTAGATTTCCTTGGCGAAATTCATTTATACAGATTTTTTATAAGTAACAATGTAACATAAAATTTAACTTAATTATAAACACATTAAATAAACAGGCATCACTTTTGGTCGGATGGTTCCCAAAATATATCATTTTATTTAAAAAAATTGGACAAGATATATAAGGAAATCAAGGTTTATTATAATTTCACCGTAGGTCTATACCTATATATAGTCTTTTGGTTGCAGAAATTGGCACTTTTTGGGCTTTGTTTGCGAGACGCACAAGGACATAAATATTCGTATAAATTGTTCATATTGATAAAATTTGTAGTTTTCAAATATCACGCATGCAAGTAGCGTGAATTAATAATAAGACGGATAATTTTTTTATAGGAGTTGGGGCAAACGATCATACGGCTAACCTGATGGTAAGTGATTACCGCCGCCCATGAACAACTGTAACATCAGAGGAGTTGCAGATGCGTTGCCAGCCTTTTAAAAAATGGAGTAGGCTCTTTTCTTGAAGGTCCCTAAGTCGTATCGGTCCAGAATAATCTTTAGTGGTAGTCGATTCCACAAGGACGTTGTGCGGGGAAGAAATTTCTTTTAAATCGCACAGTGGTGGACCGCCAGTCATTCAGATGGTGTGGATGATATCGGGAGTTTTGCCTCGATGTGCGTTCATGAATTTTGATTAATGCGAACATTTTCTCAGAGCACTTCCCGTGGTAGTTGCGATAAAATACGCAAAGAGATGCAACATCTCTTCGCAGAGCCAGTCAGTCAAGCCGATCGGAAAGAGCTCGGTCTCCAACTATTCGAACGTCTCTGCACTAAATGCGTTCAAATGGAAGGAAGCCCCAGCCCAGAGACGGGAACAGTATTCAATGTGCGGCTGAAAGAAAAAGTTGCAGGCGGTGTGCCGGCACGAGATACTGTCCTGCTCTGCTGACAACGCCAAGCGTTTTAGGGGCTGATTTGTCCTTCCCTTCCATGTGACCACGAAACTGCATGTCACCCGATATGAAGAATAAATATATGTGTAAGAGAAAATACGAAAACATTTTTTTTTCACAGAAAACTAGAAAAGTTTTGATTTTTCATCGTGAATTTTGATAACACTGGCGCAAATACCAAGGGAATCATGCCAATGGAAGAAAAATAGGATGTTTTTATCGATTTTGATAAAATCAATACGTTTTAAATAATAACAATGAAATAAATAAATAATAGTCATTAAAACTGTTCCATTAACACCCAACAACAAATCCTTAAAACTCAGACTACATTTATAAACGTGGTCAGCCTACCTAGCGAAACAAAACTAGGGGAATCATATCTTTACCTTCGGACCAACGAGCGGCGCAATCTTCCGCAACTACCATAGAGTAGAGTAATATATACGGAAAGCAACTACGTTCGAAGCGCTAGTCAGTGTTGCCACTTTAGCGACTTTGTCGCTAAATCTAACGAGTTTTTTGTTCAGTTGGGGAGTTTAATTCAATGTTTAGCGACAAAAAATATTCTGGCGACTTTTAGCGACATTTGCACTTACTTCAATTTTTGTTACCATCTAACTACTTAAGCGTAAGGAATACTATACTCTATCCGTTAAAGAAATAATAAAATGTAAAGGAACCGAAACAAAGGTTCTCTGAATGTAGCTTATACGATAATAAACACATTAAAAAAAGCACAACTACATTCCATCATGTATATATATATATATATATATATATATATATATATATATATATATATATATATATATATATATATATATATATATATATATATATATATACAGGATGTTTCGTTAGAAAGATGGGTTCGTTAGAAGCATATATTCTTAGTAATTTTTTTTCTATCTATTACCGTTTTTTTTAATGAATTTTTAACATTTTTTTGTAATTATCCCAATTTTCTAGTATTTTGGTTCAATAACTTCTACTACATCTAGTTTTCTACCATTTTTTTTTATTTTTCCTAAGAAATATGATTTTTTTTAATTAAAAGAAAGATTTAAAGCCCAAAAGGCATAAGAAAAAATACTTACGACACATTAAAAGTTAACAAACGAGAAAAAACATTGTAAGCCCTTAAGTTTCCAGCCACTTAAAAAAAATATGTTGAGTAATTTCAAATGGCCATCAAAAATTTTCTATTTCATCCTCTTTCTATCGGTATATCACATGTTACATAAAACTGTAGATTATCAACAATATAGTTGATAATCAAATGTGAGGTAATTAAAAAATTACAAGTTTCGTAAAAATTGCCAGGGCACCCTAAACTGGTTTTTACCCGCGTTAATATTTTTTATGGTTTCATTCCTGCATGTGCGAGCCAGGTAGATGTTGTCTCTTTCTGGTGGTACAGGCGAAGTTACGACGCGCGGATCAGCTACCTGCTTTTCGATTTTATCTTTGTTTCGCGTTTTTTTTTAATAATATTAAATTTAGCGACATTTGGGGACCTTTTCTTGTTACTAAATTCATGTATAACTAAGGACTTTTTGACGGCAATCTAGAGACCTACGGTAATTCAATGTGGCAACACTGGCGCTAGTAGGAGCGCTCATGCGACGCGCGACGACGTGAAGTCGCGGAGGCACTCCTCTAGAACATTTCACTGATGATGACGTAGTTTAGTGACGCGCCACGGGAATCACTGCTTAGTCACGGACAAACTTTATATTATAATTCTTAATAAAACCGTCATAATTACACGGTGTATATTTTTATATACACCGTGTACAAATTCACTGTACAAATCATACGGTGTATATTTTTATATATCAATAACAAACCTGGTAGCGATTAGATCGCATTATTTATTTTATTTCCGTTCATAATTGTTTTGTTGGTAAGTTGTTAGCGAAATGTGAAGCGGACGCGTCAGTAGTATCAATATTTAGACCTTTCGAATTTTTCTCGACTATTTTGTACCAAATAAAACACAAAAAATATCGTGCTTCAGTTAGATCATACACTATAGTAGCATAAAAAAATATTTTGGTTTCTAATTTTAATACTACGGGTACTTTTTTCTCCGGACAACGTAAATTAAGCTTCTCAAGATTCACCCGCAAATTATATTTAAAAAAAATGATTTGCGTAGAACTACCGCTGGTTCATTTTTGTCTCGTCGATGTTTAAAGAATAATTTTATCTATTGTTTGCGCTCCGGGGAGTTGCGTGAGTGGAGGAGTGCTCTGTAAGATAAAAAATGAACATTGTATCTAGTGGTCGGTTGTCCGTCGCTGTTTGTAAGAAGCGTACGCAATTGCTTTTCTAAGGCGTATCTTACGTGCTATAGATATGTCTAGTCAACGTAGCAAAATCATGAAACTGCACAAAATTGTGTCTTGTTTGAATGATATTTTTGAGGATGAACCGGATGATGAACCGTTGGAATACTCTGACTATGACTTATGTATTGGAAAGTACTTCCAGTTCTCCATGTGACAAAACTGAAGAAAATACTACTCAAACAGAAATACCACCAGGTAACTATTTTTTACTTCTCCGTAACACTATAATGCGCAATATTTGTAGTGATTTCAATACCTACCTAGTTTCTTTTGTATTTTAGGAGCAACGAGTTTGAGACACAAGATCAAGATTGTAGTCAAAGATGAGTATGAGCTGTTTGAGGATTATTAACAACAATGACAAACCCTCGTACTGATGAAACTAATGCAAATTAATCATATGATTCAAATCAACCAACGTCATATGACCTAAATAGAACTTTGTTTCTCCAGATAGCACAACCTGCACAGTCGCGAAGCTAAGGGTCCAAACTAGGGCAAGTCCAAAATATGGTTTTGTTGTTTTTACCAGTTTTATAAAAATACACCAATCTTGATCTGTCTCCACTCTTCAGTTTCATATTCAGTGCTGTCAAGGACGTGTTTAACAAATTACGCAGAAGGTATACTACTGCAAGATAGATTGTATGACATATTAGCTATTTCACACCTTCAGTGGCTTTGAATAAAGCCGTTTGGGTTTGCTTGAGTGAAAGAAAAAGATATTTACATATAATACAATTCATGAACAAAAGAAAAGCATGAACAAAGTACAAATAAACTATGTAGAAAATTAAAAAAAAAACGCCTGGCAGATGTGGAACATCGAAATGATTTTGTTTAAGTTATATGCATAGAAGAACAGATCACGACAGGAATTAGATATGGTATAATGAAAAGATAACATTACAAATTTATTTCAACATACTCATCTACTTGCTCGACCAACTCTCCTTCTATTCTTATTACACGTACCGTTTTACTTTCTTCTCTTTCCAAAACCATAACTTTCGTCATACTTGCGTTCAATTTCATTCCCTTTCTTTTAACGACCTGTTGATTAAACTCATCTACTTATTTCACAAATCGTTTTACTTTCTTCTCTTTCAAAAACCCTAACCTTCATCTTACTTGCGTTCACTTTCATACCCCTTTCTTTAAATGATATGTTCATTAATGTAACCATCATTTGCAACTAGACCGCCGACGATGCAAATATGACTTGATCATCGGCGTACAAAAGGCATTTGACGGTTACCTCACCCATTCTTAACCCGCATTCTTGCCCCTACTTTCAAATATTTTTTTCATCAGAAACACAGCAGCGTTAATTATTAGTTTTATGTGTTATTAGTTATTCTAACTAAAACTACTTACATAATTTCTATTTTACGCTGGTATTCTATGAGAGCGCTGTCCTTTATCGATCAAGCCGACTCATTCGTGCTCAACCACAATATAGCTGCAAAGTGACTTTATCACATTTGTTTGTTGTACTTTAGATTTTGTTAAACCGTTTCTGTAATTAAATAATATAAAGAGCGACGACGACGAAGTCGTAGTGCAAGGGATAAACGTTAATAAAAAAAAACCGGCCAAGAGCGTGTCGGACCACGCTCAGTGTAGGGTTCCGTAGTCTGCCGTCCGTCACAATAAGTGTTCCCACTTATGAGTTTAAAGGTGGGTATCCATTATGTTCGCGCTCCAGCAGCGCTCCGCGCTCTTGCAACTGCTCCCGGTAGAGGGTACTGTTGTTCCCATCCAAGTTCAAAATGATTTTCCTAGAAAGTCCTTATAAAGTTCTACTTTCCAGATTTTTTTCATATTTTCTAAGCTTATGGTTCAAAAGTTAGAGGGGGGGGGACACATTGTTTTTTACTTTTGGAGCGATTATTTCCGAAATTATTGACATTATCAAAAAATGATTTTAGTAAACCCCTATTCATTTTTAAATACCTTTCCAACAATATATCACACGTTAGGGTTGAAATTAACAAAAAATCACTTCCCACTTTACATATAGGGGGGCTACCCTAATAAAACATTTTTTTCCAATTTTTATTTTACCACTTTGTCGGCGTGATTGATAAACATATTAGTACCAAATTTCAGCTTTCTAGTGCTAACGGTCACAGAGATTAAGCGAGGACGGACAGACAGACAGACAGACATGGCGAAACTATAAGGGTTCCTAGTTGACTACGGAACCCTAAAAATGCGGACTTAACGTGAGTTAAATGTAGGTAGGTACTTTTAACCCAACTTTCCAAACGGGGTTTTCATTTCTAGTATACTTCAATATGTATTTATTTTTAAGCGTACGTGTACACGTAAGTATATCATTATGTAGGTGTCGTTAGAAGCGACAAAGGGAAATAAAACTGGATGTGGGCATCAGCATATTTCCGATAACAACACAAAATAATCAAAAAACCGCAGTTGCCAACCTGCGTGCCAGACGTGGCAACTATTGCAAATATCCCCTCTAAGAGAAAATCTATGGAGAGATAGGTCTGCCGCGCATGATTCTCACATGCGTGATACTCGGCTCCAGATTTTGTGATTTCCCGTTCACAACACATAAATTCATTGTGATAGTCATTTCATCTATAAATTTATACATTTTTAATAACGACTATAGCGTCATCACTCGGAATCTAGCGTAGCTATCGATCTTAATATAATATTATCTTAACAAAGATATTAATATACATTGAGTTATAATGTACTACGTACTAGAGAAGACGCCTCAACTCGAAAGTTTGTAACACGCGTTAGAGCGCACGCACTCCAACTCATTTAGTCTGTGTCAAGCGCATAGATTACTGTATATATACGTCAAGCGGTTGCCGCAACGTGAGACGTTTGAGTGAAGAATTGTTTTTAAAATAATATGCCTTCGTATGCATTGAGATATTGTTCAAACAACTCGAGAAACATAAGTAAAAGTCAAGGAGTGACTTTTCACCAGTAAGTTCAATATATTATCTTTAAAATACGCTTAATTTAATTATATTTTATCAACTGTAATATAAACTTGAATGTCAAAGAGTAAAACATTTTTATGCACAGACTTGACACTATCGATGTATATATATATATATATATATATATATATATATATATATATATATATAATCACGGTAGGAAATGTTAATGCATTAAAATTATTATTTTTTATTTTAAGGTTTCGTCGGCCGCGTCATGATACAAGAGAATCATGGATACAATTTGTTCAGAAGAATCGCAGCGAAGAAACGTGGTTACCGTCAGATTATTCATGCGTAATATGTTCCGTGCATTTCAAAGAAAACGACAAATATACCACAAAAACAGGAAGAGTATACTTAAAGAAATCTGCAGTACCATGTGATAATGTAATTATATTATTATATAACATTGCTGGAATTTTTGTGATATTTTGTGATTAGACGACGAACGATGTTTTGTAATATTCATTATATTTACGGGACTTGAGGGGTGGAATCCTCGGCGTGCGAGTCATACTAGTTATATGACTCGCGTATATGGCGGTTTTTACGAAACGGTATACCGTGCAAATGGTTTGCACAAATGCTTAATTTGCTTTTATTTTAATATAAATAAATATATTTGTAAATAAAAGTAATACTAATAAATGATACTTAATGTTGATGATTTTTGATATTAAATGTATATTTTTATATTTCACATATTTACCTATTAAAATATTAAATAAAATACCCTTAAAATATAATTCTGACATAATATTATGTAATATTATATTTAATTAGCACATATACAAAATAAAAAACAATTTAAAAAATTCTACTCGATATAATTAACAATACAATCTAAATAAACAATTATTACATACTGACCATTCTACTTACGTACAATCTATAATAACAAAAACTGACCGCGCATGCGCAATGCGCGTTTATACCAACTGCGCATGCGCGACTCTACTATTCCCGCGCATGCGCGAAGACATAGAGTAGCGCACAATTTTTGTTTGGAATAGTTTCTCTAGTACGTAGTACATTATAACTCAATGTTAATATATGATTGTGGTTAGTTAAAAAACAAAGATTAATGATAATACTTGATACGTTACTCTTGTTAAAAAACACTGAAGTCTCCATTCATTTTTCTGTTACTTTAATCTATAAGCTAAGTGAACAAAGTTTATCTGGATACTGATTATTGCTTGTGTGTTACTTAACTTGGAATAAAATGGATATATTATATAATAACCACGAAATTGAGTGCCGTATACTGATACTGAGATCTATCACTATATTTAGTCCCGTGGGTATAACGGTAGGCGACTTCTGGTAGATGGTGATATATTTTTGTTGCATCCCTTCGCAGTTTTATTCGAATATACTACGGAGAGTGGTCAGAGGAATTGTTTGGATTAATTCCAGCCGCCAAATTTCAACAAAGCACATTGCGATAAAATTCGCGATAGAATTCGCCACTGTGCGATTTTTTTCTAAATATATTTTTTATTATAATCTACCCAGTGCTTGACCACAATCCCACCTGTTGGTAATTGGTGATGAAGCCCTAGATGGTCAATCCTATTCACTCTTGCCCTAAAGACGCCCAGATTATAATCGTACAGATTGACGGACCCCGGCAAATTATCAAATTATATTATTATTCTTCTAGAAGTTTTCTTCCTCATATATTCTTTGTGGAGTCAGCAACACACGAGCGAGACGCGCGACGAGGAAGTCATTTACCATAGGTAGACCGCTTGCTTGTTTGTCCCCTCTTCTATTAAAATTAATAATACTCGTTTACGTCAGGTTCAAATTACCCTCACCAGCGATTGTAAGCAACATCAAAGGTACGATTTGATATTGCGATCAAAAAACTATCGATCGAAACGAAACGATCAAACGTGACAAAGCCAAATCCTGCCTACAATGTAAGAGGTTGACTGCATCGTCAGTCTGGTGTTCGTAACAGTGGTCGGGCCAAATTAAACTGAGGTAGTAACCCGGAGTCGAAAAGTTGGCGGTGTCTCACCCTCGTGCCTCGGAAAGTACATAAACCCTTAAGTCCTGCGCCTGATCCTTCCTCGGTCGTGTCGGATTATCGTCTCATCGGATTATAATCCTTTCCTGCGCGGATGGATTGCCACCGTTGAGACCGCTTGACCGAAATTCGATCTAGAGGACATTACAACGGGGAGGGACATGTCTAGTAGTGGAATTTTTCGGTGTAATGAAGGAGATGAAGAAGAAAGATTAGATAAACAACAGAACGTCGTGTTGATATTCCCTCTCGCGTAACTCAAAATTAAGGCCTATTGTCTGACGTTGACCGGCGAGATATGCCTCGGTCTACCGTGAACCGTGAATGACAAAGCCTTTATTGATATAAAACAATAAGTACATTTCTGACTGTTTGAGAATTGCCATTATTTCAGTATAACTAAGATAATAATAATAAGAGACGTCTATATGAGTTAGGGACGTTTCACAATGATCATTGTTCCCACAAGTGATATATTCAATTTATTATGGGTAGCGTCAACTTGTTGAGTTAGCTAAAATTATGATAATATTATTCTTTTTACCGATGAGCTAGAAATTTTAAACTTTAAACATAGCTCAGAACTGGATTCTTGTCTGTCTGTTTGTTTGTTTGACTATGCGGTACAAATTTAACAATCGAATATTCAGTCTAACTTTCTGATGAGTTACAAATTTGAAATTTATGTAGCCGAGCAATGGAAACGTGGTATAAAACAGCTACCATTTTGAATTATAGTTATTATTTATTACGTTCTATGCGCATAAAAAATACCAGTAACACGGTAGAACGTTTTTTTCATGGTAGCTATGTTGCAGCTATATTACGGTTTTAGCATGAATAGGGAGGCTTGACCGGGGAACATCATCACTCAGCCAGCCAAGCTTGATGAAAAAGGTAATTTTAACGTGGTAGAACCACGTTGAAGCTGTAATATTATTGTTTTAGCTTGAATGGGTCGGCTCAACCAGTATGGGACCACGCTCGCACAGAGTACCTACTTGAGTAAAATAGCATCTCAGTGCCGCTGCGTTTCGTATGATGATAGTAGAGAACCGGAAACCCAGATATGAGGATCAAGGGTTTATATTTTGATTCTTAATCGAGAATAGATGTATATGTCTATGGCTACAACATACACTGGGCATAACATACAGGTGGGTTGTGTGCTCGCGTCACCCTTATTCTATTATAAAAAGTCACATTAATAGAATAAATATTTTTCTCTTTTTTATAAACTGTGTTATTACACATTATTATGTTAATTTTCAGTATGTTAATACCGTAGACAGAGAAAGCTATAGACTAATGATCGGCGTGGCCTCGAGTGAGAAAGGACGATAACGAATTTTTAGGTTATACAATAATCTTTATGACTTTTATACACATTTAGATAAAAATTTTAATTGTTCTAAGAACTGAACTGAACAAGATTCACTAATCTTAAGCTCACAAAACACTTTTATCTCACTTAAACCAACTTGTAAACTCCTTAAATCGCTAGGCTGTTAAAGTTGTTTAGCAAACTGTAGAGTTTGCTAAACAAAAAAACCGACACGGAGAAAGGGACAAACAATCACACCGCTCTATCTCATTTCTATGCAAGACGTATGCATAAATCTATCTTTTTCGTGTACGAATGCGAAAGAAGGCGTCAAATTGTCTATGGGTTTCTCTGTCTACGGTTAATACTCTGTACATCCATAGACACGTATGTCTCCAGTATTCTCCATTTTGTTGAATTCCTACCTACCTTCCTTCCTCTACATCATCAGCACGTAAAATTCCACCTCTGGGCATGAGCCTCTCATGTTCTCGTGATGATTTGTCTTAATTGTTCAAGTAATCTTAAGTCTGCTGCTCATCGCCGGTCTGGGTATTTTACGGGTAAACGGGATGGTTATGCCGGCGTTTGTCGAAAGCCATAAAATATTTCTGGAAGGAGAATGCCCTTAGATGTATTTAATATCGTACCATGTTGTATCAGAATTAAACTTTGTTTTTATAGACTACACTGATCCCATTAACTCCTACAAAAGGCCTTTTTGAAAAAAAAAACGCGGGTTTTGGAGTTATTTTATAAAATCGAAAATAACCTAAAAATTATTACGTCATTTTTTCGATGCTACCAACGACCTATTTTAAATAGACACTTTAAACATGGACAAACATTATTGCTTGCGTAATCCATTAATATTAGTAAGATATACGAGTCATAGCAACACAGCCGCGCCATTGGATGCGTGACTGAAACTCGGATATTTGCCCGACTTTATACATATTGCCGATACTGTGAGTGGGTAACGTATCTAAAGGTAATATGTATAATATGTAATAGGCGCATACCAAAATTGTTTCCTGGTAAAGATGGGGTGCCCCGAGGAGCCGATATCAATACCATCGATAGATGTGTTCGCCTCTCGATGTTCGTCTATGCTCTATGCACTCTATGATTCTACCCACTGCAGAAGACTTCAAGGATTAGGAGTTTGAAAGTCATTATCTTTCAACAGGGGTGGGGGAGGGGGAGAAGATGTCTGCGCCTAACACTTTTATTGAGCAATACATCGGGCTCACTTTTCAACATAGTTTTACTCTTTAAGGCATTACGTCAAGTGTAATTTTTTGTCCTCAACACACAAATAACATCGGGCTCACCTTGTTTTATCTAAATTGTGAACTAGCAAATATATTAAATATGTAATCAGACTCCTTGCTTGCATTTAGGTCTAATACAAGACAGGAGTACTTACATTAAGTAAAGAAACTTATTTATTCAATATAGATTATAAAATAATACTTATTGTAAGTTACTCTTTTGTTTAATTACCACTGGTTTGGTAAAACATGCTGCCGTTGTTTCCTGGTAAAGGTGGCGTGCCCCGAGGAGCCGATATCAATACCATCGATAAATGTGTTCGCTTCTCGATGTTCGTCTATGCTCTATGCACTCTATGATTCTACCCACTGCAGAAGACTTCAAGGATTAGGAGTTTGAAAGTCATTATCTTTCAACAGGGGTGGGGTAGGGGAGAAGATGTCTGCGCCTAACACTTTTATTGAGCAATACATCGGGCTCACTTTTCGACATAGTTTTACTCTTTAAGGCATTACGTCAAGTGTAATTTTTTGTCCTCAACACACAAATAACATCGGGCTCACCTTGTTTTATCTAAATTGTGAACTAGCAAATATATTAAATATGTAATCAGACTCCTTGCTTGCATTTAGGTCTAATACAAGACAGGAGTACTTACATTAAGTAAAGAAACTTATTTATTCAATATAGATTATAAAATAATACTTATTGTAAGTTACTCTTTTGTTTAATTACCACTGGTTTGGTAAAACATGCTGCCGTTGTTTCCTGGTAAAGATGGCGTGCCCCGAGGAGCCGATATCAACACCATCGATAGATGTGTTCGCCTCTCGATGTTCGTCTATGCTCTATGCACTCTATGATTCTACCCACTGCAGAAGACTTCAAGGATTAGGAGTTTGAAAGTCATTATCTTTCAACAGGGGTGGGGGAGGGGGAGAAGATGTCTGCGCCTAACACTTTTATTGAGCAATACATCGGGCTCACTTTTCGACATAGTTTTACTCTTTAAGGCATTACGCCAAGTGTAATTTTTTGTCCTCAACACACAAATAACATCGGGCTCACCTTGTTTTATCTAAATTTTGAACTGGCAAATATATTAAATATGTAATCAGACTCCTTGCTTGCATTTAGGTCTAATACAAGACAGGAGTACTTACATTAAGTAAAGAAACTTATTTATTCAATATAGATTATAAAATAATACTTATTGTAAGTTACTCTTTTGTTTAATTACCACTGGTTTGGTAAAACATGCTGCCGTTGCATTTTTTAACAAACGATTTCTGTCATATTGATAAAAACAATTACTGGTTATTATGCCCTCCATTTTGTATACTAGAACTTACAACATTTTTATAAATTTAAATTTTATTGTTTTACTTTTAGTTTTAAACCAAGGTGTAAAAATAAAATTGTTGCGGTATTAGAAGTACCTATAGTAAAGCCTTTGGTTGTTGTTTTTTTTTATTGAAAAAGGGAGCCCATTTATTTATGCACATACTGCTTAGTTTTCTAAATTTTAAATTCTTTACGATTTGTTAATGCGTCACACTACAAAGTTTATGAGAAATTTTGACGACACCTACCAGTGAAAAATTTATGATGATATTATCTCAAGACGCATAAATGTACAAACCATTTAAAAAAAATTATAGAAAAAGGGTGAAACCAAATTATGTTTATGCCCATATTCGAAAATTAATTTAGTCAAGTGATGTGATGCGTGCTTGAGAACAGAGTGTTTTTTATCGTAGGCAAATTTTGATCCGGATTCCGGATGAGTGTATATTAATGACTTATCCTCCTTTGTAGGGGATAATCACGATATAGTATTATTTGCTGGTGATACTTCCTTGATTTCTAACCTTAAACGTCAATCATTTAAATGTTACGAAGTGAATAATGCTATATCGAAAGTAGTGCATTGGTTTAACGTTAATAATCTACATTTAAACGGCAATACAACTAAATGTATTAAATTTACAACAACAAATGTTAATAATCCGAATACCAATGTGTTTTTAAATGGGGAAGAACTGAGTCCTGTTGAGTCCTCTGTTTTTCTTAGCATCACTCTCGACGCTAAGCTTCAGTGGGGCCCCCATGTAAAAAAAGATTAGAGATCTCACTAATGTCGGGACAGCTAGATTTGTTTATTTCAGTTATTTCCATAGCATAATGTCATATGGAATTTTGATATAGGGGAATGCGGCTGACTTATAAACTATTTTTGTTTTGCAGAATAGGGCCATTAGAGCTATTTACAATCTTAAACCGAGAGAGTCTTAGAGAAAAATTTAAATAAATAAATATATTAACTTTGGCCTCTCAGTGTATCTATGAAAATTTGATGTATGTTCACAAAAACAAAGGTCGTTTTAGTAAAAAAAAAAGTGACATACACTCTGTAAACACTAGGAACAAACACAAACTAGTGTTACCTGTTTCTCGACTCCACAGAGTCAGTAATTCATTCTTGGGGCAATGTATACGCTATTACAACAAAGTCTCAAAAATATACAAGGTCTCTCTATTACCAAGTTTTAATATTTAATTAAACAAAAACTGTATAAAAAGGGTTATTATGATATAAATGAATACATGGTTGACAATAACCACTGGGAATGAGATGGTCGCATCCAAGCTGTTTCTAAAACAAATTTTGTAAATATTTTGTGACCATTGACATTGTAAAATTTATTTAAGAAAAAGTCCCGCTGGGTTTCTTGCTGATTCTTCCCAGGATAAAGGTTTTTCTTTCGAACCAGTGGTAACGTAAAATATTGACTTTCAATAAGAATTACTTGTAATCTATATTGAATAAAAAATTATCCTATTCTATTTTATTCTGAAGCATCTAAGCAGCCACCCACTATAGTCACGTTAAATTTGTCATCGAAAAATGGTGATAACGATAAAATATTACATTTTGTACTGATAGGTTTTCTGTTTGCCAACAATTTATACTCTATAGGAAATGACTGATGTTGTGCTAAGTGATAAAATGAATTATTTTGTTCCTCGACGGTTAATCTACCAGAAACATTAAACATTTTTAAATTATGAATAAAAAGTAACATGCACACAACTGAATTTTTAAATTTTAATAATTTAGAATAATTTTCAACCAAAATGATACAATTTTTATAAACAGTTACAAGGGCTGAAATGGTGTTATATTTGGTCTCAGGCTGATCTCTCGGCGTGATAGCGGTGTTCCGTGGTTCGCGTCCCGTCTTGAGTCCGACTTTTGTTCCTTTTTTTTTCAAGTTCCCTTCTTTTGTGAGAAAATCTATTATTTCGAGGCCTTTTTCTTAGTATTTTTTAAAAATACGAAAATTTTAATTAATCTAATTGCACTCATGATTTTTTATTCAAATAACCAGTTCAGTTTTTTCTATTATGTCAATAAGATCAAAAACTATTATTCATGTAATTTGTATATAAATGTAACTTAAAAAAACCGAGCAAAACTCGGTCATCCGGGTACTATATTTTCATATTTCATTAATACATCATTACACATCTATTTTATATATCACAGGAGGTATTGTAATTGGTCTATAATTATCATATTCACAGTGCGACCCGTTATAGATGGGTCTTACTATTCCCACTTTTAATTCTGAGGGATAAATACCTGAATTAACACTGGTATTAATCAACTTTGCAATTGCTGTTGTAATTTTTTCACATAAGGATTTTATGCCTATACTCGTACAGCGAATCTGCTCTGTTCTAGCGGATTTGTTTGTGTTCAATCTCTGGATTATTTTATTTATGCTCCTACCACCTGCAGCTTTAAATCGCATTGAACTATCCTGAGGAAATATGTACTCCGCTTGATCTAATAGTTTTTGTTTACAGTTGGGTAGTATTTTTTCAACATTTTCAACAAAATATTTACCTTGATTCAAACTTTTTTTTACAGATTTTATCGCGTTTATTTATGTACATGCAAAAATGCGATTTTTGTTTTTAAATGCCATTGGATTCTACTATAAGCAATACGTAACCTAAATTTTTCTTATAATTTAATATTAATTAGTTTTTGAATAAATTACAAAATATCATTTATCGTAAGACAGAGGGTCGCCGTGCAGTGGCGGTTAAGAATATCCACTACCCCATATCTTGCCGTGGGTGTCGTAAGAGGCGACAGAGGGAGACAGGCAGGAGATGGGCAGCAGCATCTTCCTGATGACAACTGTGAGATAATAAAAAACTACGGTTGCCAACCCGCTCGCCAAGCGTGGCAACTATGGCAAATATCCCCCCATGAGCAACGACGCAAACAAACGGCCCCCAGTCCCCGGCGGCCTCACTATTCCTGGCTACGGTGGCGACCATGGTAACGGCGGGGCAGGGGGTGCTAAGAATCTCCGGTGGAGGTTCGGTTGCCACCTACGACGACTCGACCTGGTAACATATAACGCACGCACCCTGAGGACTGACGAGAAGATACCGGAGCTGGAAGAAGAGGTAGACAAGTTGCGCTGGCATATTATTGGATTATCAGAGGTCCCAAGAGAGGGGGAGGACACGTTAACCCTCGAGTCCGGCAACTTGTTCTATCACCGGGAGGGCGACCATCTGTCCCAAGGAGGTGTCGGATTTATCGTCCACAAGTCTCTCGTCAACAAATTTGTAAAAATTGGGAGTGTGTCAACGAGGGTCGCGTACCTGATACTCAGAATCACCAAACAGTATTTGCTGAAGGTCATACAGGTCTACGCACCAACCTCGGCACATCCGATGAGGAGGTGGAGGAAATGTATGAGGATATTTCTACTGTATAATAAATAGGCAGAATCGCTGGAGGACCTAAGCACTATGCTCAATGACCTCAATGGTGTCTCCCAACGGATAGGTCTTAAGATGAACATGGACAAAACAAAGATCATGTTTAATGTCCATGTCACACCTATGCCGGTAGTTGTTGGGAGCACTATGCTCGAAGTTGTTGACGAGTACGTTTACCTGGGACAAATAGTCCGACTAGGTAAGTCCAACTTCGACCGAGAGGTCAATCGACGGATTCAACTCGGCTGGGCAGCGTTCGGGAAAATACGACACATCTTCTCGTCAGGTACACCTCAATCTCTGAAAACCAAAGTGTACAACCAGTGCGTGTTGCCAGTGATGACTTACGGATCTGAGACGTGGTCCTTCACTGCTGGCCGTATGAGGACGCTCAAGGTCGATCAGCGAGCTATGGAGAGGGCTATGCTCGGAGTTTCTCTACGTGATAGACTCAAAAATGAGGATATCCGCAATAAAACCAGAGTGACCGACATATCCCAACGGATTAGTAAGCTGAAGTGGCAATGGGCCAGCCATATAGCTCTAAGAACCGATAACCGATGGGAAAGAAAGGTTCTCGAGTGGCAGCCTCGTACCGGTAGGCGCAGTGTTGGGCGACCCCCCACTAGATGGAGTGACGACCTGGTAAGACATGCAGGAACTCGATGGATGCAGCTGGCTCAAGACCGTGCTTTGTGGCATTACTTGGGGGAGGCCTATGTTCAGCAGTGGACTTGTAAAGGGCTGTAATGATGATGATGAAGATAGAGAGTCCGAAATAATTTTTAGGCCATATAGGCATATAATAGACGTAGCAGCAATATTATTGCATATTGGGGCAGATTTGACGTACCACAAAGACGTATGCACTATGCATACGACCGTCAATGTCTACATGATCCTGTGGATATGTAGACATCACAGCATATGTATGTACATACGTCTACATACTTTAGTATTGCTGTGTCAAGATTTCGTCAAAACGCTATAGACACCAAAAACTCATGTCAACAATACCCAATATATAAACTCAGAGTCATTAATTAAAACAAAAAAGCGCCTGAAAATATACAAGGTCTCTCTAAAAACAAGTAAAATAAATTAATAAACAAAATCTGTAAAAAAGTTATTATAATATACATGAATACTCGTACCTAGTTGGTAATAACCCCTGGGAATGAAGCAATCCCTTCTGTTTCGTGAAAAGGTTTTGCACAACATAAGTACAAATTATTGTATGACATTTTTTTTAAAGTCCTGCTGGGTATCTGGCTGGTTCTGCCCAGGGCAAGGGATTTTTCCGAACCGCTGGTAAAATTAAGAAATTACTTATTTACTTGTAATCTATATTGAATAAAAACATACTGTTCTAATAGTACCAAAGATGTTTCGTGAGCCTCACATTTGACACCAACTAAAATATATAGTATAAATAATATATAAAGTATAAAATAACTAAATACCACTTGAAGAGCTTCTTTAGTTCAAAGTAGAGAACTTACACCACTTTCTACACTAATCCCCTATGTGCAGCCATGTTAAGATCTACCATTAAGGGGACTACAGGAGCTAAACGCAAGTTTTATATTGACTTAAAGTATATGATCCAATGCAGTAAACTAAATTAGAAAAATATATGATATTTTTTAGTATATATGCTAGTTAGATACTGTGTTGAAAACATTATACTACTAATTTGATACGATAGAAAAAAATCATAAAGATACCTCTAAAAATTAGTTTTATCGAGTAAAAACTATAATAATATACATGCAATTATTTTGAGTTTTTGTCAGATTATTCTACAAGCAACATATTAACGTAATAGTGTTTTAATTTTTTAATCAAATTAATAGATTTTGTTTAAAATCGCATTTTCTTATTTCTGAAATAATACGTACGGATGTGTGCGTAAACGCCTGTGTACCGACCAGTGTTGCCATATATACAGATTTCCCCGTATTTATACAGATTTTTGGTGTGTGATACAGATTAGCACTGGATACAGATTTTTATACAGAGTTTTCTAACTCTATTGAGGTAACGGAACCCGTAATGGACAGTGCACCCGTGATGGACATTTCGTTCTTTATCTATCAAAAATAGCCAAACTATGAATATTTCCTATAACTGGCAATATTCTCCACGAGTGATAGACCCAACCGAAGCTATGTTTTTCATTTGCCAGTACGTGAGACATTTTGTTCGTTAACAGGAAGAGTTCAAAAACGTGGTCGTGACGTTTAGTTGAATAAATCCTACATTATTGTAAGCATCGTGATGCTGGTGAGTTCAAAAATTACGTTTTTTCTGAAATAGTTATGCATATTTTATTAAATGCCTGTTTGTTTCGTGTTTTAGGAGTAGATCAAGAATTGTAATATAACCTTGCATATTTTAAAACGGCAAGAATAATAAATAATTAAAGGCTATGTTTAACACTGGATACTCTAACATGTTATTACCCAGTCATGTACATTTTGTTCATTACTGGATTTTTGAACAAATTCGCCAATTTTGTATTCTGTCAACTCCGACAATAATATGTTACGTTTTATTCTTGAAATATTTAAGAAATTATTACGTACTCCAGTAATGTACAACCATGTCCATTACTGCCTGTCCGTAACTGGGACTAAGAATAAAAATGCTAGAACAGTACATGCAAAGAGAGAGTATATAAGTACAGACCATAAAAAGACTGATCACGTAAGAACAGTCCACGCCAGAACAGAACGCACTAGAACTGAATGCACAAAGAGAGCATAAACAGGAACAGAGTGCGGAAGTACAGATCCTAAAAGAAAATAATACACAAGGACTAAATGAAATTGGGCAGATTATAAAAGTGAACACTGGTAAACAGAATGCAAGAGCAAAACTCAAGCACCAACAGTGGTAGAGCCACGCGGCAGCTTTGCTGTTGCACGTATGGGCCGGCTCAAACCGGGGTGGTACCACGACCTCACAGAATACCGGCGTGAAGTGGAAGCTCTGCTTCCGCGTTTCGTCTGGTGAGTGCAGGTGGCCGGAGGCCCAAATCCCCCCCCCCCCCCATCAACATGGTAACGGAATTAAATAATGATAGACTACCCCAGGAGGGTACCAGCACCCCTGGAGAATCCCTCGCTGAGCATCCACGACCATGTTTCTCCACTTCTGAGCGTGGGTGCTCAGGCTGCCCCGCGTATTCTGGGGGGGGGGGCAAAATTCCGCTCAAGACTACAACTGCTCGGGGCAAACGGAGCAACAAAACCAAGGCGACCCCTGCCACGCTGTCCTTGAATTTCTGCAATATCAGGGGACTTCACTCTAACCTAAACGCCGTCCACTACCATCTCGAGACGGCGAGGCCGGCTCTGCTCTTTCTGACCGAGACGCAGGTGTCCTCTCCGGCTGATGTCTCGTATCTCTCCTACCCGGGGTACAAACTGGAACACTCCTTTGTGCCTCGGGCTGGAGTTTGCGTTTACGTCAGAGAGGACATCTGTTCTCGACGCCTCGGCAGACTTGAAGGTTCGGACCTGTCCATCCTTTGGCTACGCGTAGACAGCGACGACCATCCGCGCATCTACGGGTGCCTCTATAGGTCCCATAGCGGTAATGCCGAAACAGACCGACTCTTCGACCACGTCCAAATGGCTGCAGATTCGTTGCTACAGCAGATCCCCTCCGCAGAGATCGTGATCCTCGGCGACTTTAACGCCCATCACGCCGAATGGCTTGGTTCACGTTTAACTGATCATGCGGGGAGATCTGTTCATGATTTTGCCTTATCATATGGTCTGACACAACTGGTTACTTCGCCTACGCGGATTCCAGATGTGGAGGATCATGCACCTTCCCTGTTGGACCTTCTGCTGACCTCTCACCCGGACGGATATCAGATTTCCATCGACGCCCCTTTAGGCTCCTCGGACCATTGTCTGGTCCGGAGTGTTGTGCCACTCACGCTGAAATCGCGGTTGCATTCTGCAGGCTGCCGCCGTGTTTGGCACTATAGGTCAGCCGATTGGGATGGGATGCGGTCTTTCTTTGCATCCTACCCTTGGGGGCGGGTTTGCTTCTCGCCGGATGATCCCAACGTTGTTGCGGATTCTGTTACTGATGTGGTACTTCAGGGTATGGAACTTTTTATTCCTTCCTCTGTGGTGCCCATTGGAGGCAAATCTCAGCCATGGTTTGGTCGCTCCTGTAAAATAGCATCATGCTATAAGCAGGAGTGCTACCAAGCCTGGGTTGATGCATCAGCGTCCCGGGATGTAAACACCAGCGCTCTAAAAAAGAAGTATAATTCCGCCTCTGGGTCCTTCAAAAGAGTCATTGCCAAGGCAAAGTCAGAGCACATAGGCAGAATTGGCGAGAAACTAGTTCGCCTTCCTTCTGGAACCCGTGCATTCTGGTCTCTCGCCAAGGCTGTCCAGGGGAATTTCTGTCAGCCATCTCTTCCATCTCTGCACAGGGAGGACGACTCACTGGCCCATACTGCAAAGGAGAAAGCCGATCTTCTAGGCTCTTTCTTTGCGTCTAACTCGACTCTCGATGACGGGGGGAGTACGCCGCCGACCATCCCGCGGTGTGAGTGCTCCATGCCGGAAGTGCAGTTCACACAGCGCTCGGTTCGCAAAGCACTCCTCTCCCTGGACATCCACAAGTCGAGTGGGCCTGACGGAATCCCCCCAATTGTGCTGAGGACGTGTGCTTCAGAGTTGGCACCGGTTTTAACGCGTCTTTTCCGGTACTCCTACTCCCTAGGCGTAGTCCCAAAATCATGGAAGACGGCTTTCGTCCACCCGATCCCTAAAAAAGGCGACCGCTCAGACCCGTCCAACTACCGGACAATCGCCATCACCTCCTTGTTCTCCAAAACAATGGAGTCCATTGTAAACTGCCAGCTCATGAGGTACCTTGAGGATCACCAGCTGATTAGTGACCGCCAATACGGTTTTCGCCGTGGTCGGTCAGCTGGTGATCTTCTGGTCTACCTCACTCACAGATGGGCGGAGGCAGTAGAGTTCAAGGGGGAGGCATTGGCCGTTAGTTTGGACATTGCGAAGGCCTTCGATCGGGTTTGGCACAAAGCGCTTCTTTCGAAGCTCCCTTCCTATGGGCTTCCCGAGAAATTGTGCGATTAGATCACCAGCTTTCTTGCAGATCGGAGCATCAAGGTCGTTGTAGACGGTGCAAGCTCCGATTGCAAGCCTATTAATGCTGGTGTTCCACAGGGCTGCGTGCTATCGCCAACGCTGTTTCTTCTGCATATCAATGATATGTTGCATACCCGTAACATTCATTGCTATGCGGATGACAGCACTGGTGATGCTCTTTACACCGGCCGAGCCAATATTTCTCGGGAAAACGTCTCCGAGTGCCGGGACAAACTTGTGTCTGAAGTCGAGTCCCTGCTGAACAGAGTCTCGGATTGGGGACGACTAAATCTAGTCCAGTTTAACCCCCAGAAGACACAAATTTGCGCGTTAACCGCTAAAAAGAACCCCTTTGTCGTATCCCCTCAGTTTCAAGGCACTCCCCTTGTTGCCTCAGCCAGTATCGGAATCCTCGGCGTCGACATATCGAGTGACGTGCAGTTTCGAGGTCACTTGGAAGGGAAGGCCAAATTGGCCTCTAAAAAGCTTGGCGTGCTCAGCAGAGCGGGACAGTATTTCATGCCGGCACACCGCCTGCAACTTTACAAGGCGCAGGTTCGGCCGCACATGGAATACTGTTCCCATCTCTGGGCTGGGGCTCCCCAGTACCAGCTCCTTCCACTTGACCGCATCCAGCGCAGAGCGGCTCGAATCGTCGACGACCAAGTGCTTTCCGATCGGCTCGATTCACTGGCGCTGCGAAGAGATGTTGCATCTCTTTGCGTATTTTATCGCATCTATCACGGGGAGTGCTCTGAGGAATTGTTCGGATTAATCCCAGCCGCCAAATTTCGTGAAAGCACTACACGGCAAACGTCCCGATACCATCCACACCGTCTGGATGCTTGGCGGTCCACCACTGTACGTTTCACAAGGAGTTTTCTTCCACGTACAACCTCTCTGTGGAATAGTTTACCACCGGCGATTTTTCCGGACCGATACGACCTGGGGACCTTCAAGAAAAGAGCTTACTCCTTTCTAAAGGGCCGGCAACGCACCCGCAATTCTCCTGGTGTTGCGGTTGATCATGGGCGGTGGTAGTCACTTAACATCAGGTGAGCCGCATGCTCGTTTGCCCCCTCTTCTATAAAAAAAAAACCAAATTTTTATGCACAAAGAAAGAACATAGAAGAACAGAATGTACAAGAACAAATCACAACAGAAAAGAGTACGCAAACACCGAATGCACAAGGACAGGACAAAAAAATCGATCAACATACTGGACAAGGAAACAATGAGCAATCTTGTTAAACAGTATATGCTACACCACATAAATCTGTTATAACGAATTCACCAGTGTCGTATCATTCAATCTCTACAACATTACCAAAAAACTGGGTAGTCCCGTCACCTTTTAAACGTGTCTTATTTTGGCCCAAACATGAAACTAAGAAGCGACGTACCAAGTAACGTGTACCGTCAGCTATAACTAGTGAAACATGGAGATATTACATGAGAAAAAAACTAAAATGAAATGAAAAAAAAAGAAGAAAAGGTAAAACGAATAAAACAAAGAAAAGACAGAAAAATATTATAGGAAAAGATGATTCTAGAAAAGAAACAGCATTAAAAAGCAACGAAAAATATAAGGCAGCAAGATTTGTTTACCGATGATGACAATGATGACATGGAAGTTGAGTATGCTGAAAGCGGTGACTCCGAATATGCTCAAAGTGGCAAATCAGACTCTGAAAATGAACCTTTGAGTAAAATAGATTCTAACAAGAAAACTTAGTGTATGAAGAAAACTATAGGTATTACCAATGGCTCCTACGTTAGTGTAAAATATGAGGGAGAATATTTTCCGGGTAGAATAGAAAAAACAGAACGAATTTTATACGAAATAAGTATAACGGTATTATGTGTAGAACACTCTTTCAGATGGCCAGATCAGCCAGATAAAACATAGTACAAGGCAGAAGATGTTATAGAGAAATTTAATGACCTTTTGCTCTTAAATAAGCTATATTTCTTCTCTATATAATCTATATTGCTTCTATAAAATTAAAGAAATGGAAAAATATTTACCGGGTATTTTTTCTTTTAGAGTTTATTGTTTTATTTGCTTTTATATTTCTAATACTAAAACTAACAGTTTTGTGCTCAATAAAAAGTATGAAAGACTGATTAATATAAATTACTTGTTTTATTTTCTTCCTTGCATAAATGTTCAGTGTCCATCACTAGATGTTCATGACTGGAGGTTGTTCCAACATAGGATGTCCAAAACTGGAACTAACCCTGTCCATCACTGGTGTTTTTAAATAGTTTTGTTTTCTTTAAGTATATTTCTAAAAGTTGTAAGAATAGTGTACTTTTCAATAAATGAACTTATTACCAATAAGTTCTTTAATCGTTTGCAACCTCAATTGCATTTACATGAACGTTTATCTACAAAAGATAGTAGAAAACGTAAAAAATTGGTCTTAAACTGTCCATTATGGGTTCCGTTACCTTGGTTGGATTATCGTAATATTCAACTTAAAACAGAATGAAGCAAAATAAGTGACTAGATACCGCGTTACACACATCATTGCATGATTCTGTTCTTTATGGTTAGTTTCGTTTTTTCACAACGTAATTAGTTAGTATGGCAGAATTAAAAGTGTATTATAAAATATGTATATATAAAATATATATGACTGAAAATAATAAAGTAATTATATATTCATTTGTTATAAATGTTTGAGTTTAATATGTCGTTTGCTTAAATTAATGTTTTCAATTTTGCTATATAAAAAATTTAGTGTACCTATAGTGTATATTTTATACGTGGTAGAGCCACACTGCAGCCATACTATGGTTGCAGCACGAATGAGTCAGCTCGACCGGGGAAGGACCACGCTCTCACAGAATACCAGCGTAAAATACCAGCTTAATACTGCTGTGTTTCGTATGGTGAGTGTAGGAATCTGGAGACCATTTTTTTACTGGAAATGACGCATTCCATCATAGTCCTCTGGCGTGACAACTTATCTGCGTTTTTATTCTTAAGCGAGGATAAATATAGATGTCTATGGGCCACAGTATCCGCTTACCATCGGTGGACTATGTGCTCCTTTGTCACCTTTATTATATAAAAAAATCATTTAATAACGATAATCAAATCTTATCAGCTTATCACGTTAGTAGTTTCTTGTTTCTCAAAAGAAGCAATGATGATAATGATGATCAATCATTCTATTTTGGTTTATTAGATTATACAGATTTTAAGTTTAAATAGCATACAGATTTAATACAGATTTTAGCGGTTTCTAATACAGATAAAAGGTTCAAGGCATCTGGCAACACTGGTACCGACACTGCTGGCCGAGGCCCGATGCTACATAGACGTGTCGCTCTTTTTGCCGCATTACTTACGTAAATATTGTTTAATGTTTTTGTATAATTTTATTTTTAAATTCATTGTTTCATATTCATAAATATTCTTCTTTTCATAAATATTCTTCTTTCGTATAAATATAATATATTTTAAATTCAGTTAATAATTATAATTGGTAAATATGGGAAATAAAGTGAAAACCGTTACGAAGACTAAAAAACGTTCATATAAATCAAATGCCCAACATATGAACGATATTAAAAGGTAAGAACATTTTATTTTTACTAAATGTTTATTTTTATAACAATAAACTTATGATTTGGAAACGTAGTGTATACCTGAGTACCTGGGTTCGATTCCAGGAATATGAAGTCAAATTTAATTTAAAACTTTTATATTTAAAGTGTTATGTATTTTGATAAATTTAAAAATATTTTATAAATAATAACTATAACAATATATATTTATTTTTATAACAATAAATCTATGAATTTAGGAAACGTAGTGTATTACAGTAGTGCATTTTGTAGAGTACGGATTTGCACTTTGCACTCGAGAGTACCTGGGTTCGATTCCAGGAATATGAAGCCATATTTTCATTTTTCTTTTTTATTTAATGTTATATATATAGATAAATTTATTAAATGCTTTTATAAATAATAACTAAAATTTACATATTTATTTTTATAACAATACATACAATAAACCTATATTTGTAGTTTGCACTCGAGAGTGCCCGGGATCGATTCCAGAAATATGATGTCAAATTTTCTTTTTTATTTATTAATTTTTTATTTTTTTATTTCTTTTTTATTACCTATTTAAATAAACTTATTAATTACTTTTTTTAAATAATAACTAAAAAAAATCGTTTGAAATGTAATGATTTTTTACAGGAGAAAGAAAGTTGAAAATATCAACACAGAAGTTAGTATTTCCAGCGTGTAAGTAAATACAACTTTTCTTTCTTATAATAACAACAAAAAAACTTAAAATACCTATTGTTTTTGTTAAAAGACTGCGGCTTATTGATAAATAACAAAAGGGCATGACGAAATAACAGAATCATTTGAAAATTGCGATTTTACTTATCATATAGTTTAGGTTTATTGATTTTGTTTATAATTAGGAATTATAATTATGTATGAATGTTAGTTATTTTACTTATCGCTTAACAATTTTTCAAGGCAAATACAAAAAATAAACGAAATGCAAATTTTTATTACCTATCTTGTGAACCATAGAGCTAGAATATTTAGAATTGACATATCTACATAATTCAAAATATTTAATTTTTTCCATAGACTGGAAACAGTACCACAAGAAAATCATCATTGTGAGGTTATTGATATAAGTAAATATTATCCATCGAAGCATGTACTGGAAGAAGCCTATAGTACACAGGTAATATTCATAACATCAGCCGCACGTTGTAATGTAACATAACCTTGCCACAAACACGTTTAGTTTTAAAATTAATTTTGAAAATAATAATGGAATAATGGAATTTTAGGTGGCTAGTACTCCTGAAAGGCAATTTGATGTCCAACCTAAAAACCAAAAAACAGATATATTAAATTACAGTATAGAAGTAAGTTTTTCACTTTTTTTATAAAGAATACATCGTTACATAGAATTATTTTAGGTTTAAATTTCAATGTTTTATACGAACAAATATTTATCTTATTTATCAAAAAATAGTATTCATATTCATTTATTTTTCAGATGGAAAACTATACTTCTAAGAAGAACATCCAAATTGGACGGAGAATTATATTAACGTTTCCCATTTTTTGGAAAAGATAAATGAGATCTCAAATCACGGACCGTTAGACTGCGGACTATCTTGTATAGAATTAGTTGGCGAAAAGATTCACGGTTTATCTTCCAAATTTACTTTTTCATGCAAAATGTGTAAACGACAATTTGTGATCGATAACGACGGTGATAATTTTTTAAATATTAATACATGTGCTGTAACTGGCGCCATTTCAATCGGGTGTGGTTATTATCAGTTACAAGAATTTTCATCCGCCATGAATTTACCAATAATGTCTCAAAAAACTTACCAAAAGAACCACAAATTGTTGTCTGAGAACTGGCAGCAACTTGCACAACAGTCCATGGACCAAGCAGCTGAAGAAGAGAGTAATATGGCTGTAGCAGAAGGCAGAGTCACTAAAAATAGCACGCCAATCATAGATGTGATAGCAGACGGTGTGTATGGTAAAAGGTCATACAAAAAAAATTATTCGGCTTTATCCGGTGCTGTCGCAATTATAGGCCGAAAAACAGGCAAAATTTTGTATTTGGGAGTGCGAAACAAATACTGCTACCATTGTGATCGTGCTGCGAAGAATAAAAAAACAATTCCTGAGCATTTCTGCTCTAAAAATAGTTTTTAGAGCAGAAATGCTCCGTCCACAGGAATGGAAAGTGAAATTATTGTGGAAGGTTTTAAACAATCTTTGGCTACCCACGGTCTGATATACGGAAGACTCATATCTGACGGTGACTCAAGCACTTATTCCAAAATTTTGCAAGTAGGACCATATCAAGATATTACAGTTGAGAAGGTTGAATGCAGAAATCATTTACTGAGGAGTTTTTGTAATAAGATGCAATCACTTCAAACCGAAAATAAATATTTAAAAAGTCACAGAAAACTGTTAACAACATCAAGAATCATGAGTATGAGATCCTGCATAAAAAAGCAATTAAAAAGAACAAAAATGATCCCTGCCCAGAAGAGCAATATTTATTTGATGACATTTTGCAAGCACATCATCATGCTTTTGGGAATCACCCTGAATGAAAAACACATTTCTGTGATAAAACAGGAAATGTGGAGTAAAATGATATTCCAAGTGATTTTAAGCTAAGTTCTCTGTGGCAGAGAATCTGTATTATGATTCAAGGTATTGCCAGCCATGCTCGAAGTTTACTTCATGACGTGGACAGCAACGTGGTGGAACGCTATCACAGCATCATTGCGAAATATGTAGGAGGGAAGAGAGTTAACTTTTCCCTCAAAAATTCGTATGAGACGCGATGCATTTCTTCAGCAGTATTGTTCAATGAAGAAAATTCACTGTCAAAACTATATAAGAAAATGACCAACAAAAGCCCAAGAGGTAAGCTGAAGATGTGGGAAGAAAGAAAACGTAAACAAAAAGTACTCAGTAAAAGGTATACTAAAAAGAAAAGACGATTAGTTTTCAGCCAAAAATGCAGTGATAAGGATTATGGCCAGTCATGTGAAAAACCTGATATGCCGGTAGAAGTACTGGATAAAATGAAAAACGATTTCATGAAATCTTTAAAAAAGACGGATGAGGAGCGAGCAATAATTGAAAGAAAAACTATTTTACAAAGTGCTAATGGAGAATGGCTTGAGATGAGAAGATCTTTATTGACTGCATCCAATTTCGCCAGGGCTATAAAAAGGCGTACTAATACACCATGTGCTAATTTAGTAAAAGATATACTTTACCGAAAAAAAAATTGATCACGTAGAATCCATAAGCCATGGCCAACAAAATGAAAAAACCGCCCTTGCACAATTGGCTGACAAGAACATATAACCATTAGACCCTGTGGTTTATTTATAGATCAAGAATTATGTTTCTTGGGTGCAACGCCTGATGGATTAACTGGAGAACATACTGTGGTTGAAGTAAAATGTCCTTTGACAGCCAATAAAATGGGCCTTGCAGCAGCAATTGAAAAGAAAAAAGTTAACTTCTGGCAAAAAACAAAAACAGGTAAATTTGTCATTAACAAAAAACATGCTTGGTATTACCAAGCTCAAGGGCAGCTACACGTGACTCAAAGAAAATATTGCCTATTTGCCGTATGGGAGAATGAAAAAGAAAAGCTGAAGACGGAAATAATTAAACGAGATGATAATTTTTGGGAATAAGGAATGAAAGAAAAACTATCAAAATTCTATTTTGACTGCATATTACCTGAGATACTTGATCCCCGAATGTCAAGAAATATGACAATTCGTGAACCATACATAAAAAATAAAAATACGGACAAAGACAAAAGTGAAACGAACGACAAAAGTGAAAACAAAGACAAAATCGAAAACAGGGGTAAAATCAAAAAGAAAGAAAAAAGCGAAAGCAAGGATAAAGATAACGACAAAATTATGCCAATCCAAAATTATGACGAAAATTATTCACAACAAATATCAACGTCTACACGTTACTTAGATTTTAGTAGATTTTAGGAACAAAAATAAATGAAAATTATTTTATAACACATTTATTTAATAATTGTATATATACGTATATAAACACATCAACAGAATCTAGGGATATTTTATATTTCATCGAATATCTAAAAATCTATGAAGAATTTTCAGATATAGTAAATGGAAAAATTATATGTTATTTTAAGTTCTCTAATATAAAATAAAAAACATTTCGTTTTTTTTGTTTTAAATAAAAATGTAAAATTTTTTAATCACCGTATAAAATTTGTATGATAAAAAAACTTCATATCTTCTTATAAAACTAGTATTTGTAATTAAAATTGAAAAAATCTTATAAAATCTAATAATTAATAATCAGTGTTGCCACCTCTCATTTAATTACACATCGACATCGATTGCTTATACTTAAAATTAAATTTTCAATGTCTTGCTGCAGTATAAGATACCATGTTCTTTGCAAGTGTTCGTAAAGTGTTTGTTCCGTCGTCAAATTTGGTGGGAAAACACACACACACACATACACGCGCACACAAACACACACTCACACACAGATACACATACATATACATATATTTCTCAATTTTATATTTAATAATTTGAAAACTAGATTTTGTTATCATTGTAGCACTTACAACTGTAAGTATGTACTTATTATATACCTACTATTACAGGGATTGAGACTGTTACTCCTCAACACAGGTTATCCTTTAACCTAGCTAGGAGAACATCCACTAGATTGAATATAATATTTTATAGATAGTACATACGATGTAATGTCCTACCCATGTACTACAATCACTTTTATATAAATAAAGTTTATTACTATTATTATATAAATATAAATGTTTTAAGTTTCATCGAATCAGTTTTATTTCAAAATCGCCCACATCCTTAAATTTTCAAGCAACATTAAATTAAAATTAAAAATAATTTCGTTGTCCCATCTATTTCTTTGTTAGATCTTTATCCTACCTGCGTTTCGTCTATTATAACACTCCGGCGTAACCTCGCTAATCCGTTAGTGTTAAGCCTCACTGTCGTTAGATGGCGCTCACATGGAATGTGTAAATGTGTGCGTCCATCTTTCGAGGTCACTTGGCTCTTGTAGTCCTCTTAAGAAACACAAACTGCAACATCCAATACAAATAATAAAACATAACCAGAAATTCTGATGATGATGATGATTCTATGGCATATCCTTATTACATTCCTTCAGATGTTGAAAGTTAGCCTTCCCCAATTATCTTATGTTCAACCCTCTCCACCAAACACAATGAACAACCCACAAAAGTCTTTTAAAAAGATGTGATAGAATCAGTAAACTCCATTAGTCAAAGTCAACGAGAAGAGGCTGATTTAAGTTAAAAATTGGATAATAATGTTGTGCGCTATAATTAGCACCTGGTATGTGGCGGCTCATTATTAGCGCCATCTGGTATCAAGCAGCAGAAATAGGAGTGTCAAGATTTATATAGAACTCTCCCACTAACGCCATCTAGTATCGAATGGAAGAACTAAGCTTTCTAGAAAGCTCCACACTTGAACTTTCTGCATCTGGTCGGTCAGGGGCCAGTATTTGCTGAAATATTCTGGATGTTTCAGTAGAAAAGGCCTATGTAAAGTCTACTAAATTGGTGTTCGGCAATTAAAGTGTCAATTTTGGTAATTCAATCGGCAGTTTTTACAATCACGAACCTTAAGCTCGTAACAATTGATGTCAGAATTGGGATAAAATCATGCTGATTTTACCGAAGGACGACACGGAGAGAGTCCGTACCAGAAGTTGACGCCAGCAGGAGACGGACTAGAGACGATTTGGTGGTGCAACGCCGCAGACGTCGGAGAGCCAGCCACCGGCCACAGAGGTGTAGGAGCTGCTGACGGTCCAGCAGCTCCTACATCCGCAGCACCTGACTTTGGTGCTCTGATGATGATGCTGCAGGAACAGGCTAATCGACAGGAGGAACAGGCCCGTCAATTTGAAGATCAGCAGGCGGTACATGCTCGCCGACTTCTGTCGTGTGTTCCTCCTGGAACAGGCCCACCGACAGGAGGAACAGGTCCGTCGGTTGAAAGAACAGCAGGCGGAACATGCCCGCCGATTGGAAGAGCAGCTGCGGGGCGGACAAAAGGAACAGTCCCGTTAGAAAACATTTTGATTTGATTTGATTAAGTATCCTGTGTAATAGATAACTTCAAAATGAATATATTATAAAATAACTACGAAATTGAGTGCCGTATACTGAGATCCATCACTATATTAAATCCCGTTATTATTCAGATTTCTGTGCGTTTGTATCATAAGAGTCGACTTCCGGTCGATGGTGATATATCCTTGTTGCATTTCTTTGCATTTTATCACCGCATATACTACAGAGAGTGATCAGATGAATTGTTTGCATTAGTTTCAGCTGCCAAATTTTAAACTTATACAGCTAATGAATAGAAACGTGGTAAAAATAGTTGTCATTTTGAATTATAATTACTATTTATTAAGTTCTATGCGGATAAAATATTATGGTCATATGTAACCAGTAACACGGTACAACATTTTTTTCGTGGTAGAACTATGTTGCAGCTATATTAGGATTTTAGCACGAATGGGTCGGCTTGACCGGGGAAGGGCCATGCTCGCACAGAGTTACCAGAGTAAAATAGCAGCTCGGTACTGATATGTTTCGTATGATGACAGTAGACAACCGGAGACCGTTTTTCTGAATACAAGGCATTACATCTGAGCCCTTAAGTGCATTTTGATTTTTAATCAGGAAAAGATCTAGATGTCTATAGCCACGGCATCCACTTACCATCAGGTGGGATGAGCTCGCTCGTCACCTTCTATAAAAACGTAACATAGTTTTTGGTGAAAATGTGTGTGTGTGAGTTCGTATATTGACAGTAAGATGAGCATGATTTCCGTGTCACATGCAACAACTGTGTTGACTAGATTTCTTTAATGGTCTGAGATTGTATAACATTTTAAAATAAAATAAAGTACCTGGATGACCGAGCTTTCCTCGGTATTTTGAATAATATTTTTTGATCTTATTGACATAATAGAAAAAACTGAACAGGTTATTTGAATAAAAAATCAGGAGTGCAATTAGTTTAATTTAAATTTTCGTATTTTTAAAAAAAATACTAAAAAAGTGCTTGAAATAGTAGGTTTTGTCAGAAAATAAGGGAATTTGAAAAAAATTCGGACCAGAGACAGGACACAGAACGAGGGCACTCCGATTTCGCAACCGCCCAATATCCCACTTGAGCTATTACGATCGTTAACACGCGGTCAAAATTTACTTTCTTATATTGTAGCAGTTTTTCATTGCTTGAAAACACGAACAAAAGGACATTTTCTAAAAATGAATCCTAGCTAAATCGATTTATTGCCCCCGAAACCCCCTGGACACTAACTTTTATTAAAATCGTTGGAGCCGTTTCTGAGATTCCGATTATATATATACAAGAATTGCTCATTTAAAGGTATAGGATATCTATTTCAGGCGAAGTCCTACGAGTTCGGTTACTCGGTGAAGGACTCGCTGTCCGGCAACGATTAACGACAGAAAGGAGACGTCCGACGGACACGAGGACGAGGTGCGCAGTGAGTACAGGGTGCACCTGCCAGATTTTTACCTATTTTGCTAGTACATTTTAACTGCATTAGTATTCTATCCCAGATCCCAGGAAAGTACTCTTCTTTCAGAGCAAGAGCAGACCAGTTGTACAGATTTCTTAAGGTACGAAGGTGAAAACATCCAATGCAACACTATAATTAGGTTAACTTAATTCAAAACTATAAAAATCACAAAGGACACGGCGATCTCGAATCCGGCAACTTGATCTATCACTGGGAGGGCGACCATCTGTCCCAAGGAGGTGTTGGATTTATCGTCCATAAGTCTCTCGTTAACAATATTGTAAAGATTGGGAGTGTGTTGACGAGGGTTGCGTACCTTTTACTCAGAATCACCAAACGGTATTCACTGCAGGGTTCATACAGGTTTTTTTTTCAAGTTTGTCTCGGTGATCGCAAGGGTGAAAACTGACAGCGATCACCGAATGGTTAGAGGCACACTGAACTTAAGCACTCCGTCTCCCTCGTGCTCTAATCCAAAGTCCCAAAACCATTCAGCTCGAGTTACAAAAGCGTTTTCAGTGCCTAGAAGATTGCAAAGCAGTGAACGATATGAATAACAAGCACTTGGAAACCGTCCATACGGTCGGAGCTAAGTTCTGCAAGACCCGCCGAATAAGAACACAAAAACTCTCCGACCACACTCTCTATGAGCGACAGCTGCAGGAGGTGGCGCAGCGTACGCCCACCCGAGACTTCGCGCTCGACCAGCCTATGCTAGTGCGTGCTTATAGGCTAAGATAGAAGTGGTGACGCGCCACTATTGAGTATGTCGAAGGCCCTGGTTGTTATAAGGTGAAAACTGAAGATGGACCGTTAATCCATCGATATGTTGACCAAATCTCTTAATCTGATAGCTGCTACACGTGAAATAAAGCTGCAGTCTTCAACAGATTTAACAGTATACAGGCAACTGAACACACAGATCTTAGGACTAATGATTTCTTAAATTTACGCGAACACTGCACATTGAATAAAACTATTATTTACGGATTTTATCGCGTTTTTTTCGGGTGCTTTATAGCACCCGTGGTCACGGGGGGGGGGGGGGGAGACTGAGATGTTTGACGTCCCAATGTCATAGTTAGTCCGGCTACCTTCAGTTTTTGAATATTAATTTTTGGTCCGATTTACACAAAATGAGCTTATAGTATCATGAGGTCTTGCAGTGGTATGCTTGGGTTTGGGTTTAATTTTGTTAATTATAGGATCCCAAGCAGCTGGCAGCACCCATCCATTTTCTCTATTGAAATTTGGATGTTTTTTAATTTCAATAGCCTCGCGTATCATCCTTGGTAGGAATCGGTGTTCTTTTGCGAGGATTTGCGGTTTATCAAATCTCATGTAATGGTGGGGACGATCTTGAACACGTTCGCAGACTTCCCGGAGCGTCGGTGTTTCACGTCAGCTATATGTTCCTTCACGCGGGTTTTAATAGATCTTTTTGTTTGACCTATGTAAGAGAGACCACATTCACAATCTAGCTTGTACACACCTGCATCTTGTAGAGGAATATTGCATTTCATGGATGGTAAAAATTGACTAATCTTCTTCGGCGGCTTGTAGTATGTTTTAATGGACGCTCGCTTCAACATGTAGCCAATCTTGTCCGTGACTCCTCTAGCATACGGTAGTACAGCAGGCGCGCGCTCGACTGTGGCTGTGTGTGGAGAGCTTTTGTGTTCTTCTGTGGCGGGTCTTGCAGAACTTTGCTCCGACCGTAGGGACGGTTTCCACGATCTTGTCATTCATATCGTCCACTGCTTTGCAATCTTCTAGGCACTGAAAACGATTTTGTAACTCGAGCTGAAAGGTTTTAGGACTTTGGATTAGAGCACGAGGGAGACGGAGCGTTGACTTCATTAGACGAGACCTCTCCAATTTAACGTTTAAGTTCAGTATGCCTCTACCCATTCGGTGATCGCTGCCAGTTTTACTGTTGCAATCACTGAGACAAACTTGAGAAAAACTTGTATGACTTTCAGCGAATACCGTTTGGTGATTCTGAGTATAAGGTACGGAGCCCTCGTCGACACACTCCCAATCTTTACAACATTGTTAACGAGAGACTTGTGGACGATAAATCCAACAGCTCCTTGGGACAGATGGTCGTCCTCCCGGTGATAGATCAAGTTGCCGAATTCGAGAATCGCCGTGTCCTCCCCCTCTCTTCGGACCTCGGATAGTCTTATAATATTCCAGCGCAATTTGCTAGCTAAATTATCTCTTTCTTTCATGTATTATCATCCAGTTTATGTCTTTCAGTTCCAACATAGAGTATTGTATCTGTTTGCCGCTGTCACCATCTTTGTCGATCTTTTTGTTCCGCACCGTTTTTATACATTTGAAATATATTTGTACTGCTTCTAACAATTATACTTATAACTATAAATATCGAAAAATTACAACTATAATTTACATATCAACCAACAGATTACATAATATTTATGATAAAAAGGTGAGGTTATGTGTCAAAATTTGACACGTTAAGCCATGGAGGTTAGAGAGAAGGAGAACGATCGCTGTAGAAAATAGTGTCTCAGAAATATGGAAAAAATAACTAAGGCGCTGCAATCGCTAAGTTGTCTCAATAAAAGTAATTTTCAGTCTATTTTTCCGATCAGATGCTAAACCACTTGCACATCCTTGCACAATACAATATTTCGCCATTTTTAAATGTTTCTTTTTGTCAAAAATTAAAAAATTACGGAGCGCGATTATTTTCTCACTAATCCCGCAAAGAAAATTTGTACATTATTCAACTAACTTCATTTACTTGTAGTCATAAACAGCTAACTTCGCAGATACGACTTACAGACGGCAGTTCAGAAACAGACGGGCTATGCTTTAGCACGTAGCGATCGTTCTCCTTCTCTCTAACCTCCATGCGTTAAGCTTAAGCAATCCGGATGAAATGCTAACTTTGTATTTTATATCTGTATGCCGCTGTCACGACCTTTATCGAAATTTTTGTTCCGCACCATTTTCGTACCTTTTAAATAACTTTGTACTACCATCAGTAACTATACTTAAAACTATATTATCAAAAAACTATTATGTATATTTGTTAAGATAAGCTATTCTATTGTAAGATCGAAAGTTACGCTAAATTTCGAGAGATGGCGCTATAGTTTAGAAATTTAAAAAAAACCTGATAATATAGATGAAATGACTATCACAATGAATTCATAATGTGTTATTGACGGAAAATCACAAAATCTAGAGCCAGGTTCACTCATACGCGGGAGACCTATCTCCCCCATAGATTTTCTCTTACATACATACATACATATAATCACGCCCCTTTTCCGTAGGGGTAGGCAGAGACCACTTCTTTCCACTTGCTACGATCCTTACATACTTGTTTCGCTTCGTCCACTTTCATTATTCCCTTCATACATGCTCTACGGTTTAGGGTACTCCTGGCCTTTTTTCAAGACGTCCCTAATTTGGTCTAGAAAAGTCCGCCTAGGTCTACCCCTTCCAGCACTTCCATTCACACTCGCCTTATACACTTTTTTTGTCAATCGTTCTTCATTCATTCTCTCGATGTGGCCAAACCATCTCAGCATACCTTTCTCAATTTTTGTCACGACATCTTCTTTCAAACCACAACGTTTCCTTCTCATCATCTCACTATTTCTTACCCTGTCACTCAGTTTAACTCCTATTATACTTCTTAATGCTCTCATCTCAACTGCATTTATTCTACTTTCATGTTTCTTCTGCCATACCCAACTTTCACTTCCGTACATGAGTGTCTGAACCAATACCCCCTCATGCACAGCCAAACGAGCCTTGTTAGACACCTTCCGACTGCTCATAAAGGAGTGCAATGCTCCATTCACCGTGTTTCCTGCATTCACTCTTCTTTCGATATCACTCTCACACTTTCCATCTCTTGTAAACTTTGACCCCAGATACACAAACTCTTTCACCTGTTCAATTTGTTCATCTTCAATCACGATATTGCAGTCTGTCACTGCCTCATCTTTTTCAAACACCATCACTTTTGTTTTCCTTACATTCATCTTCATTCTCTTTCTAACAAAAGCTCCACTCATAGCAGTTACCATCTCCTGCAACTCCTCGGCCGAAGACGCAAGTAATACTTGGTCATCAGCATAGAGAAGACATTTGACGAGTAACTCATTCATTCTCAACCCACTTTCATTCTCTTTTAAATCTGTCAAACAATTGTCCATGAACAGATTAAACAGCCACGGTGACGCTACACATCCCTGTCTAACACCTTTTTCGACATTGAACCATTCAGTGTATGCCCCGTTTATCCTCACACAAGCACTAGAATCCCTATAAAGAGATTGAAATGCTCGTATGAGGACACTGCTCACACCGTACACGGACAATGCTGACCACAATTCATTCCTCACCACTCTATCATAGGCCTTTTCTAGATCTACGAAGGCGCAGTACACTTTCTTGTTTTAGCCAAACACTTTTCGGCTATGCACCGCAAAGAAAAGACCTGATCCGTACATCCCATTCCCTTTCTAAATCCCGCTTGTACATCCCATATTTTCTCGTCTGTTTCATTCACAACCCTTTCAATCAACACTTTCGCATACAATTTACCGACGACGCTAAGAAGGCTTATACCACGGTAATTTATGCAGTCCTGCCGTGACCCTTTTCCCTTATACAATGGCACGATTACGGCTTTGCACCAGTCTCCCGGCACTTGCCCATTTCGCCAGCACAGATTGAAAAGGCGGTACAGCTGACTAGCCACCAGGCCCTGTCCAGCCCTCAGCATCTCGACGGTAATCCTGTCATACCCTGCAGCCTTACCTAATCTCATACTTTTCAACGCTTTCACTATTTCATCCATGCTTATCTCATTTTCATCAACATTTATATTTTATTTTCTCTTGGATGGGATATTTGCTATAGTTGCTAAATTTGGCAGGCAGATTGGCAACTGCAGTTTTTCTTGAAGTGTTATCGGAAATATGCTGATGCCCACATCCAGTTTCATTTCTCTTTGTCGCTTCTAGCGACACCTACATAATGATATGAGGTAGTAGAAATTCTTACGTACACGTACACTTGAAAATAAATACATATTTAAGAATACTCGAAATGAAAAACCCCTTTGGAAAGTCAGGTAAAAAGTACCTACCTATCTACATTCAACTCCTGTTAAGTCCGCACTTAAGGGGTTAAGGACGTGGTATCCGTGAGGACGCTCAGGACAGACCACCTCAGCAACGAGTGGAAGGACAGCTTACAACATGCACAGCAGGAAGATCCGGACATCAAGCCGATTCTGCAATGGATGAAGGCCAGTGCTCCCAAGCCCAAGTGGAGTAACGTATCAGCGATGAGTTCAACCACTAAATACTATTGGGCCCAATGGGACAGCTTGCTGCTTCAGGATGGAGTTTTGTGCCGTAAATGGGAAAATATTCAGGGAGGCAGCTGTTATTTGCAAATGGGTGTCCCTAAATCTAAAGTGACGGATGTTCTACACCTTTACCGTAATGGTTGTTCAGGAGTCCATCTGGGAGTTAAACGAACTCTACTGAAGATCCGAGAATGATTTTACTGGGTCCATTATCGTGACGATGTCGAGGATTGGTGTCGCAAATGTACAAGTTGTGCGGCGGCGAAGAGGACACCCCTTGACAGTGCGGAGCCGTTTCATAAAGGTGCAAGAGGTATTCCTAAGATCGTCCATGTGGAACGACTGGCGCGTTATTATGGGGTCGATAATGCTCGGGACGAGCATGTCTTAGGAGGGGGCGGTGTTACGCGCCTAAGTTGACGTCAGGTACCTGGCACTAGTGCCATCTAGTGTCGGGGACCCGAGCGAGGAGGGCTTCCTAGAAAATGTCAATCTTGAACTTACGACCAACAACGCCATCTAGTACCGAACGTAAGAATTAAGCTTTAAAAATAAATAAATAAAAAAGAACTATTATTGGTAATAACAATATTTATTTCTTCTTAAAGCGACTAATCTTACCGTTACGGCAAAAGGTTATTTAATTATTAAAGCATGTAAATAAAGTAAAACTTTACTTTTATATGTGTAGGTATACCCAACATTAAAACATTTCATTATTATTATTATAGTTTTCTCATCTGGTTGGGTTCATAAATATATAATTATAAATGAAAAAAAATAAATACATAAAAATTACATAAATAAATAAAAGCCCAACCAGATGGAAGCCCTCGATATGGGAGACCAGACGGCCGAGGGTTAGTGGGAAAGGGAAAGCAACCGGCGGACAATGCGGGCGGTATCGAGGAGCACCGCCTTCTGCATTTGAGCCCGGAGCATTCCGTCACGGAGTCCCAGTCGCCTCAGATGACCCGAGAGGCTGACCGAGATTAGCCCATTCGCAGAGACAACTACAGGAATAATTTCGGTCGGCAGACCACCCCACATTTCGGTCACCTCGTGAGCCAGGTTCAGGTATTTTGTTTGCTTATCTGTTTCTGCTTTGACTGCTGGGTCTTGCCATTGCTCGTTGGCTAAGGATAGAGGGGTAAGCCCTTTATCACTAGATATGACGTCTGCGATCTCGGCAGGAAGTAATGACGGAGGCTGCACACTTCGCGATTATGCATTGTGAGCGTGCTCAGAAAGCCACGCCCACCATGCTTTCGCGGCAAGTACAGCCTCATTACCGACGATCTCGGATGATGCACTCTATTCGGACGTCATGGTAGTGCGTACTTTTCTATCCAGGGCGTTAAGTTCAGCCTGAGTCCACCTGAGTATGCCAAAGGTATACATGAGAACAGGCATGACCCAACCGTTATATGCGTGTGTCTTATTCACACCGGACAAAAGGCTATTAAGCACTTTGGTCAAGCGTGCATAAAACACGTCTGTTTCATACCTGCCTCATCGATACCGACGTTCTGTGACATACCCAGGTATCGGTATGTTTCAGCCTCGGAAAGGGTCCTTAAATTGACGGACATAGATAAGTCTATGCCCTCCGAGTTTGCAACCCTTCCCCTTTCAACGTGGAAGACCGCACACTTATCCATCCCCAGCTCCATTCCAATAAAATTGCTAAATTCACAAGTGATGTATAGCAAATTCCATAAGATGGAAGCGACAGGAGGCTAATAACTTGAAGTCATCCATATAGAAAAAGTCGGCCACTTTTGTACCTCTCTGCTCTTTAGGTTTTAAATCATAGATGCCCTTATGACCCTCTTCTGTAAAACGAATATAATTTCAGTGTCCGTCGAGTGTCCCCATAGCAAAATACCATACGTCATTATGCTATGGAAATAGCTAAATAAAATTAGTCTAGCCGTTTCAACACTGGCAAGACTTCTAATATTATTTACAGCATTTTGATATGATTCCAAGAAAAATGGTGGTGACAAGACTCAGTTCCAGTTCCTCCCCATTTAAAAGTACATTAGTATTTAGACCTTTGACATTTGGATTCATAAATTTCAGACATTTAAGGTTTTCATACTTAAGAGCGCATATTCAAATATGCCCAAGTCGAAACTACGCGATCGCTTTGGAACGGCGTAATATTGACGCACACTACAATGTTATCTCTATGTGCGTGTCAGGACGAGCGTGAGGCTATAATAGTTGCCTTTAGTTGGACGAATTACTTTGATCTTTGATTATATACCTGTCTTTGATACTATTGGAACTAAAATAATAAAAAAAAAATTCCATATAATGGCTTATAGTGTATAGAAATCGGAGGCTAATATGTGGAAATTGTTTTATTCTTTTAGTAAATTGAAGTTGGCTTTACATTTTCACCCTATTGAGTATATTATATGTTCTAATTGAAAAATATGTGTTGTATAAAATATATATCATTTGATAAACTTTTATTCTGTTTCATAATGTAAACATAATTCATCAAACTAACAATTTCATTAGTGTCGGCGGGTGTTGCCAGGTCTAGCAAGTAAAATTTCGGGACGGAAGGTAAAAACAATCGGGGATTTGGTTTTCATATCCGGACATCTACAATGACTACAAAATATAGGTTTCTTTGTAGCCTTTTTGTGCTTTATTGAGAGCCGTGGTAGCTCAGATGGTCAACGCTCACTGTAAATATCACAGTATGCGAGTAATGCGAGAAATTGTAACTGTAACTTTACTTTACTTTTGTGCTTTATAATTATTATTCAGGTCTGATCTCATAAACGAATAACTTTTCATCCGAACATTGCAAAAACTGATTTTTTTTCATTTTAGGCAAATTAAAACATTTTTAAACTATTTGTTTTTTTTGCAGTCCCCGAATTGTTCAAATCACTCATTTTAATATAATACTGTTTAAAACTTTTGTGTTTTTTTTTTCGACTGGTGAGACAATGTCGTAGTAAAAATATTTTAATGTGGTAGTAGTTAACAGATGTAATCATTTCGGCTGTCAAAATTATGTATTAAAATATAGAATAAGAAGGTTAGTGAAAATCGGGACATTTGACGTCCCGATCAAGGGTGAATCGGGACGTGTCACTAGACCCCTAAAATCGGGACGTCCCGCGCAAATCGGGACACCTGACAACACTAGCGGGGATCGAACCCGGATTGTTCGCGTTTACGGCGAGCACTACGCCCTTGAGCTACTCAACTCAAGCACGGCTCATATGTTTTATATCTGGGGGCACGGTAGTGCCCCCGCCAATTCGAACAAAACAGCGGCACGGCCGTATCATCATTGCGAGACTTGGTTAGGTATTTTACAAGTTATGTTTTTGATGGCATGTATTTGTTTAATCATAACGCTATCTCCACACTAGGAATTTTTCCTAAGTACATCGTGGGGGCAGTTTAAATACATTAATTTCACAAGGACAAACATCCAGACCCGGAACAATTATTTGTAGGCAATACAATTTTTTGTTCCATGTGGGATTCGAACCCGCGGCGCTCAGCGCTACAACTCATTACCTAGTCACTCCGCCACGGAGCCAAAGGTGAAAGCAAACGATTTTGTATTTTTTACTCATTCCTAAAAAAATATGTATGAAATGAAAATTTGCCACCATTACATCATTTAATATTTAAATATTACTATCATAAACATATTTCAAAATTACTTACTATCAAAAATATCGCTTATAAAAGTCTCAATCGTTTAAATTGCTCGATAGTGCTATAGGTATCTAGTTATAGTATAGTGTAATATAGCCCTATCGGTGTATCAACGTGATCGCGCGGTGTCGGTGAGAAAAAGTAATACGTCCTGTCGTTGGGATTACCCGGAGCGTACTGAATCGAACGGCGTCTGCCAGTGTTGTCAGATTTTTTTCACCTTCCCCCCTAGATTTTTCCAAAAAACCCCTAGTTTCCCCATGTAGGGGGATAAAAAACCTCAGAATTTTTGTTCGGTCAAGTTTCGTGTGAACCAGATTTATCAAAAATAAAAAGTTTCTACTACATACAAGCTACGTACTGTTACGCGCTCCAGTCGACGATATACTAGCGCCATCTAGTGTCAGGAACGAGAGCGAGTAGAGCGTTACAGAAAATGACATCACAGATCTCTCAACCGACAGCGCCACCCGAAGAACTAAGTTTCTAGAAAATCTATACTCGAACTCTCGGTACCTTGCGCGTGTTTACTTGAACATTCCGGATATTTTGCTAATTTAAATAAATAGGTGGCGCAAGATGCGATCGAGACAGAGTTGAACTCGGCGACACGAGCGAAGCTTCGGAGCGGAATTAAGTGAATTAGTGTGTTTAATTATTAGTGTTTTAACTTTAATTTGTGTAAAGTAAATTAAAGTGTTAATTTAGGTAATTTTATCGGCAATTTTTATTGTCACGAACCTCAAGCTCGTAACAATTGGTGTCAGAAGTGGGATAAAATAATGCCGATTTTACCTAAGGAGGAAACGGAGGGTGTCCGTACCCGAAGTCAACGCCAGCAGGAGACGGACCAGAGGAGATTTGGTGGTGCAACGCCGCAGATGTCTGAGGGCCAGCCGCCGGCCACGGTAGCCGGTCCGTCAGCAACTTCTACGTCTGTGGCACCTGACTTAGGTGCTCTGATGGTGATGCTGCAGGAGCAGGCTCGCCGACAGGAGGAGCAGGCTCGCCGACAGGAGGAGCAGGCCCATCAGTTGAAAGAGCAACTGCAGGGCGGACAAGAGGAACAGGCCCGTCGGTCGTAAGAGCAAATGCTCCTCATGAAGGATCTTCACGCTACCTTCGGGAAGGAGATAAAGGAGGTGAAGGATAAGGTTGCTCAACATGACAACCGATTGTCGGAAGCTGAAACCCGAATCGACCAAGTAAACAATCGGGTTGACAACGTGATGGCTGACGTGAAGAAAACGCTGAACGACCTCAAACTTGGGGATGGAACTACAGCTCCCGTAGTAGCTACAACACCTTCGCTACGTGGGTTCAAGGTACCACCGTTCGACGGGACTTCTTCCTGGTCGGCCTACAAAATTCAGTTCGAGGCCGTCATGGAGGCAAACGGCTGGAATAAAAGCCAGGCCATGACTGCTCTCACACTAGGCCTGCGCGACCAGGCCTTAACAGTTCTGGAAGCTCTCGGTGAGGAAGTGACTTATGAGCAACTCCTTGAGGCATTGGAGGCGAGATATGGCGATGCTCACCTGGAACACGTCTTTCGCGCGCAGCTTAAAGATCGTGTGCAGCGCATCAACGAAAACCTGCAGCAGTGGGCTCTAGAAGTGGAGAAGCTGGTGCGAAAAGCATACCGGTCTGTACCTGCGCTCATTGAAGGGAACCTGGTGCAGGCATTCATCGACGGCATCCGCGACCTGGAAGTCAGAGCTGCTGTGAGGCTCGGGCACCACAAGACGCTTAAGGACGCCCTGGCCCATGCACTGGAGGTGGAAGCCGTGCGACAGGATCATCGTTCCCATCGCGTCAGGGAGATCGCAGCAACTACAGTTCGCGACCGCAACAAAGGATTCAGCCCTAGGTGCTATGGCTGTGGGGAAAAGGGCCATCTACGGTCCAGCTGCCCTAAGCGAACTGAAGAAAGGGAAGTTGATCGATCTCGAGAGGGTAGTGCAGCTAACGGCACTGCCTGGCGGCGACAGGATCATCGTTCACCTCACGCTAGGGAGGTTACAGCAGTTACGGTTCGCGACCACAATAAAAGATACAGCCCTAGGTGCTATGGCTGTGGGGAATGGGGCCATCTTCGGTCCAGCTGCCCTAAGCACACCCTAGGAAGGGAAGCTGAACGGTCTCAGAGAAGAAGTGCGGCTAACAGCACCGCCCAGCAGCAACAGGAATACGACTTTACTATCAGACACTGCAGCGGGAAATCTCACGGCAACGCAGATGCATTGTCAAGAAGACCTTGTCCTGAAGATTGCAACCATTGTAGTAGGCAAGAGAGTAAGGAAGTGGTATCCGTGAGGATGCTCAGGACAGACCACCTCAGCAACGGGTGGAAGGACAGCCTACGTCATGCACAGCAGGAAAATCCGGACATCAAGCCGATTCTGGGATGGATGAAGGCCCGTGCTACCAAGCCTAAGTGGAGGGACGTCTCAGCGATGAGTTCGACCACGAAAAGCTATTGGGCCCAATGGGACAGCTTGCTGCTTCAGGATGGAGTCCTGTGCCGTAAATGGGACAATGGTCAAAGAGACAGCTGTCGTTTGCAAATGGTTGTCCCTAAAGCCAAAGTGCCGAATGTTCTACAGCTGTGCCATAATGGTCGTTCAAGAGTCCATTTGGGAGTTAAACGAACTCTACTGAAGGTCCGAGAACAGTTTTACTGGGTCCATTATCGTGACGATGTCGAGGATTGGTGTCGTACATGTACTAGTTGTGCGGCCGTGCGGGGACCTCAGACACGTAGTAGAGGAGCACCGAAATTGTACAATGTAGGTGCACCACGGGATAGGACAACCCTTGACATGGCGGAGCCGTTACAGAAAGGCGCAAGAGGGACTCCTAAGATCGTCCATGTGGATCGCTTGGCGCGTTATCAGGGGACCGATAATGCTCGGGACGAGCATGTCTTAGGAGGGGGCAGTGTTACGCGCTCCAGTCGACGATATACTAGCGCCATCTAGTGTCAGGAACGAGAGCGAGTAGAGCGTTACAGAAAATGACATCACAGATCTCTCAACCGACAGCGCCACCCGAAGAAATAAGTTTCTAGAAAATCTATACTCGAACTCTCGGTACCTTGCGCGTGTTTACTTGAACATTCCGGATATTTTGCTAATTTAAATAAATAGGTGGCGCAAGATGCGATCGAGACAGAGTTGAACTCGGCGACACGAGCGAAGCTTCGGAGCGGAATTAAGTGAATTAGTGTGTTTAATTATTAGTGTTTTAACTTTAATTTGTGTAAAGTAAATTAAAGTGTTAATTTAGGTAATTTTATCGGCAATTTTTATTGTCACGAACCTCAAGCTCGTAACAGTACTTAGACCATTCAACCCAATGGACGAGTAATGCGCCTAATGCTACGAACAAAAAAGTCTGTCATTTTTGGTGCGAGGAAGAAACACTACATAGACAGTACTGCACATCTACTCAATAAAATTTTGTGTCACTGAGGCACACACAAATCTAAATCTCCAACACTATTACATTTTATGCGCGCATGTAGGTTAAAGACATCAATATAGAAAAAGTTATGAGTATAAGACGGACAAATTAATTGCGATACTACCATATCGATATTTTATATCGATAATGGATTGTCGGCATTGTCTGTTTTGAAAAAGAATTCGAAATTTGGTAAGACTAGTGAAAACCCTTCAGAAAAACCTCTAGATTAATTTCGTGATCTTAAAACCTCTAAAAAACCTCAACGTCCTCCAAAAACCCCTAGATTGAGGAAAAACCTCTAAATCTGGCAACACCGGCGTCTGCGCATGATGATTTATAGTATTTTTAAAATAATTAAATAAAATAATTGACAAAATAAAACGAGCTAAAATTTTTTTTGGATATCTAACATTACATGTATTTGGATAAAATAATTAAAATAGATATGTTTTTAACCAAATACATGGAAAAAATTACATTGAAGTAGACAGTTTTGGTGATTTTATAATATTATTTTATAATATTAAATCGAAATATTTTCGTAATTTAGGTTTTGCTATACACTAAAAGACTATATATTCCATTACAATAACGCTTAAAATAAAGTATTTTAGCTTATAATAATGGTTGTATTCAACCTGAAAGGTAACTCTGATGCATATTTTCGTAAAACGCTATGAAGGGATTGTCTTCGCCCTAAAAAACCGTCATTAAAAACTATGATTTCGCATTGCTATGTACTAAATAAAGACTTCATCTTTCTAAAGCTCTAATTTTCATCAAATTATCTTCTCACATTGTTACGATATCGCCTTTAGAAAAACCATAAAACATGTAGTTTTCGACGCGAAATGCATATGCCCTCTTAAGGCGGTACCCTGACCAAAACCTGGTAAAAGTGCGTTTTTCGGAGACCATTATCTCATTAGTTATGAGAAATAAGCTACATCTAAAAGCACATTATTAATGTTCGATATTCTATCATCACATTCCACGTTCTAATTTGTTTTTATGTGTTATGAATACATTTAAAATCTACTTTTAAAAAATGCTAAAGGAAATGCTCTAATCATTTGAGAATTACACTAATGGATAGATAATTTAAAAATCTATATTCTATACGTTTTATTTAATTTCTTAAGTTCGCTTATCTCTTTTAATTGAAATAATTCCAAATATTCGGGCTTATTTTTCCGTGATATATTGTAGCGAGTGCGCGTGGATTGTATGGGACCGAACGCTCAAGGTCTCTCGCTAGGGGAACCGTCTTAAAAGGTAAATCTCAAAATATTAAAGGATAACAAGAAATACCTACGATGTTCGTTACAGCTGTCACTTTTAGTTGAAACACTAAACATTATTTAATTAAAATACTACTAAATACATATAAAAGAAAATTTCAATATTAAAATACTTACATATCGTCGGTGATACTGCAATACATTCCATGTCAAGAAAAAACGATTTTCTTTTTTAACGAAAAATGATCAAGTGCGTGTATCTGAATGCACTTAAAAAACGATTTAAGTCGTCCGCCAATCAGAAGACAGTTTTCAATGTGTTGCAATATGTCACGTGTTTAGACCTTTGACTAGAGAAAAAAGAAAGGACATGACATACCTATGAGAAAAACGTGTATACCTAAATTGAGTCTGGCACAAAGATGGCGGCTTGACGTAATGTTGCGTATGTGATTGCGTAGTGTGACGTATTACACTGCACTGCCCATGATACATGTAGTGCTCTACTAGTTTTGAGATGCATAATTTTCGCATTAAACGCATAAAAACATAAAATTTTCTTAAAAATTTGAAAACAAACAAGTCGCTATGACAACTGATATACTTGTCATTGACTGTGACAAAACGTGGCGACCGGCCGCAGCGAAAAAATTGTTGTCATATTCGGTAATGATAAAAGTAATGTTGTCTTTTTTACATACGAATATACTTATGAGCTAAAAAGAGACGCCGATATTTCGTTACATTCCTACAACTAACGATCTTTATGCCATGTCCTTTCTTTTTCTCTAGTCAAAGGTTTAGACTGTCAGTTGTACGGAAATTGCAATATGTTCTATGTCAGCCCAACGGTTTTTCGTAAGCTGATTAATTGGAAAAATATTGGTTTCCAGTAAATATTTTAAGGTAAGTAGATATAAAACTATAATTTAATGCCATTTCATCGTACTGCAACTAAAAACAACGTAGAAAGCGAGTAACAAATTTATATTTTATGCAAAAACCTGCAAAAATATTCTTGGTGTATAAATTTCAGCATTCTTGCTTAATACGTATACTGTGTTAGTTTATATTCCTACTTCGTGTTTCTTCACGTTTATTGAAATGTTTTTTTAGATAGTAAAACATAATTTTAAATTTGGACAAACCGATATAGAACTTATTGCAATAAATATGATTTTTGTTTTGGTTGACATAGCACATATTGCAACGTAATCTTATTGTATAATTCTTTTTGTAGAAGCAATGGATCGCTGCTCCCGTGGAAGACGTATGGTCCAATTGTCACTTCAGCAAAACGAGTCTTTGTTGGGAGAGTTTGGTGGGTCAGGGACTGTTTTGGACGAGAAAACTGGAGAACTTCGCAATGTTGCTGGAGGGATATTGCCATCTCCAAGTAGTACAGATTCAAATAATTGTTCTTTAGATTTTTCTAAATCAGAGTCTGACTACATTCCCAGTGAAGACAGTGACATGACATTTTGTGAAGATAACATGTCTGGTGATGAAGAATTACTAGATCCTGCTACTGGTTTGTTTATTACGGCACAAAATGGTGACGGTCGAGCAAAAAAACGTCGCAGCCGAGGCCAAGGTGGTCGATCGCAATGAAAACGGCAGAAAAATGCAGAAGCAAGACTAAAAGGAGAAACATACACAGGTTTCAAAAAAGATGAAAGGGGAAAGTATGTACAAATAGCGTGTAAACCAGCAAAAAGTTTAGGACAACGTTGCAAACGTGAAACAATATTTAATGACTTCTGGAAGGACGGAAAACTTTTATTCGTAGCCTTGTTTTGAAAAATGAACCACAGTATCGCCGAAAATCTGCACAAGACGAGCCAAAAAAAAATATTAGCATGAAATATCATTTGATTTCACAGACAGGTGAAAGTTGCGCCAAGTTATACGTTTGTAAAGAAATGTTCTTGTCAATATTAGGGATTGGGAAATGACAGCTGAGAGACTGGTTGCTAACCAACACTGACAACATGACTATAGAATGCTAAAAACAAGGTCACTTATCTCAAACTAACTTTGACGCTCATCAATATAAGAAACAAAGAGCGAGAAATGAAAAAGACTTTGCTTGACTTGGCGATTGAAAATAATGTTATAATTGAACAAAAATATCTCGAAGTCGGCTACACACAAATGGAAGTTGATTTTTTTTTCACACAACGCCATCTAGTCCCAAGCTAAGCAGAGCTTGTGTTATGGGTACTAGACAACTGATAAACATACTTATATATATTTCTAAATACATAAATATTATAGATAAATTACACCCGATAATTATATGAATATGATTCAATTCATAGTGTAATAGAAAAGAAATTGCGTGGTCGAAAACGTGATATTTTTGTTCCTGCTGACTATGTGAGAATAATTCGGTCAGCAAGACAAAATCCCGAGCCTTATAAAGTATTTTACTTAACTTACAAGGACTTTCATAGCTTTTCTCAGGGTAAGTATTATAAAAGTTTTATATCGGGCAATAAAAAAGGTGATCCTTATGTTACAGATATTGTAGCATTACATACGATCCCAAAGGTACAATAAACTACAAAACAGACTTTCATCAGTCTTGGGAATGTTTACCTAGGAGACCACTTGTAACTGCACCACTTCGCTTGAGTGAACGTCCTTCTCTGTACCAGAATCCACCGGCTATAGAAGTAACCAAATTTGTGCATCTACAGGAAATGAAGAACCTTATTCCTTCAGATCATCATGTATTTTATGATTCCCTAGAACATGGCTGTTCAGACATTGAAACGTGTCCACATGTTCGTAAATTAGTTTAAGTCATCTTCATCATGTGCCACATGTTTCAACTTATAGCTATTAAATTGTGGTACTTGTTAACTAGTAAGTTTAAAATAAAGGCGGCAAACGTCTTAGAGTGCATGCCCTTTTCTGCCTTATTGATATCCAATTTTATGCGTTAATTACCAGTTATATTATTTGATAAATTTTTGGTTTTATTGCCATTATTATAACATCATCAACTTTTTTAAGCACCAATATGTTTTATGTCAAAACAATACGTTAAAAAAATTCATTGCAAAATGTGCTAAGTCTAATTATTTCCATAATAAAGCTACACTCAAAATTCATTCGTAATTATTTCACTGCTCTTCAGTAAGAGTTATAATAACAAGCATTTCTCAAACACTTAACGCAAAAAAAAATCAGTTTTTTATTTGTACTGTAAAGACTGTTTTAGCTGACATAGCTCCATTTGCAGTATCACCGACGATATGACATTTACTTATTTTACAAATACAAATAAATAGTATTTAACAACTGTAAACTTGTATTTAACAAAATTAAAGTGGATAATATCAATTAGATTTTTTTTATTATCAATGAGAAAAAAATATTTGGAAGACTTGAGAAGTTCGCCAACACCCATTGGGGCAGCGCGGCGGACACTACCCTGTCCTAAAACCTTACAAATGAGGGGAGGGGCACAAACCCACAAGTGGGACGTATAAGTATAGGCTCAACTTTATTTTAATAACTTTATTATTTTTCTAGCTAATAAAAGGTCTATCTATAGTAAATGTCTATATACTTCTTTAAACTGGACGAAGACGTTGTCCCAATTCTAAGTGGGTTTTAGGGCAAGGAAGTATCTCTCATGCTGCCCCGATGCGTTTTAGCAGAATTCACATTTGTACGTATTTTTTTTTAATTTTTCCGACACGCAGTTTTCAGTGGTATTGAAACCCCTAAAATTGCAATGAACAATTTCATTAGGGTCGACAGGGATTGCAGCTGAGTTGCTCGCGTACCGTGACATTTACCTATTGACCTACTATCGCTTTATTATTCTTTTTGCTTTGCTTAATAAAAAAGTGATAACAATTTTTTGAAATATGTATTTAAATAGAGCCGTGGTAGCTCAGATGGTTAGCGCTCGCTGTAAATTTCACAATACGCGAGCAAACCGGGTTCGATCCCCGCCGGCACCAATGAAATTGTTAATTGCAATTTTTAGTGCTGATTTACCACGTGCTCGGCGGTGAAGGAAAACATCGTGAGAAAACCTGCATGTCTGAGATATAAGAAAAAATTTTTCGAAGACATGTGAAGTTCGCCAACACGCATTGGGGCAGCGCGGCGGAATATTTCTTGCCCTAAAACCCTCTCAGAAATGAGAGGAGGCCTGTGCCCAGCAGTGGGACGTATATAGGCTGTAACTTTACTTTTTTACTTTATGTATTTAAATTATTTAGAGGACTTGATATAGTACACTAACACGTACCGAAGCGTTGCAGACTAATTGCTCCAAAAGACTAAACTCCTTTTAGAAATGACACTTTCCTTAATTTTATGTCTTTATATATGTTTAATTGTTCCTGTTTTTTTATATAAAATAATGATGACAAACGAGCACACAGTCCATCTGATGGTAAGTGGATGTCGGCACAAAGACATCTCCATCTATCCTCGGTTAAGAATCGAAATGCTGATACTAAAAAAGCAGTGAAGGTTGTCTACTCATTAGCAAACGGCTACAGATGCGTAGTCACCCTTGAAGATTTAGATGGAATGCCTCATGGAATGAACACAGCGTCCAGTAACCAACACTGACAAAACAACCAGAACCGTCTAAAGAACCAGTAGGTGGACTGTGTAAGTGGACGCTGTGGCCCATAAACATCTACATTTAAACTCGATTAAGAATCAAAAAGCAGATGCGTTGTCAACAGTGAGGATTAAGATGGAATGCCTCGTTTTCAGTAAAAAGGGTCTCCGGTTCTCTACACTCACCATACGAAACACAGCAGCATTAAGCCGAAATTTCACGCTGGTATTCCGTGAGAGCGTGGGCAATCCTGGTACCAATTCGTGCTACGACCATGATATAGCTGCAGCGTGGCTTTACCACGTAGGAACGTTATCTATATGACCAAGGCTAAGCGACTTGTTCAAGTGCGAGCTGTCAATAGATTTATCGTGGCCTCTGGAGTGGCTTGAGCTACTTTTATGGTGTAATACCAGGGCATGCAAAAAACAATAATAGCGTAAGCAAAGCAATGACTAGATGATAACAGACAACTTTTGTCAAAGTCGTTGTTATAATAATGACCTCCAGACCGAATTTATGTCACGGCGACCAGTCTCAACGGAGACTAGACATCTGCGCAGGACAAAGTTATAGTGCACAAGTGTATGCGCAAGCACAGGTGAGATGGAGAGTGCTCTCTATACCCTCACTCTCTAAGTCCGGTAATCCAGCACGAGCGGAGAGAAATCAGGCGCAAGACCAACGTCTTTACGTGCTTTTTAAAGAACGAGGGTAAAACACCGTCAACTTCCTGACTCCAGGGAGCTACTGTAAATTTCTTGAGAGAAAAACCGATATTTTTTTTGCCCGATTTTTTATTGTAATGCAGTTTATTTATATATCCACAAAATATTTTAAACTATACATTAAAAAATCTAAAATTTAAAATAATAAATATAATAGTCATATTTTAACTGGTAACTAAATCCCCTCGCTAGAGAAAGGCATACCTAGCATTACTAGCAGTATGAGAAAAATAAGACTTTTAATAAAAAGTAAAATGCGACTTCATAGAACTAAAAAAAATATATAATTCCCACATACCGGCTTCAGAAGTAGGTGCTAACCACGAATGGGTCAGCTCGACCGGGGCAGGACCAAGCTCTCAAAGAATACCAGCGTGAAATAGCAGCTTAATGCTGCTGTGTTTCGTATGGTGAGTGTAGAGAACTGGAGACCCTTTTTACTAGAAACGAGGTATTCCATCTTAGTCCCCCGCGGGTGACAACGCATCTGCTTTTAGATTCTTAATCGAGGTTAAATGTTTCTATGAGCCACAGCGTCCACTTACCAGCGGGTGGACTGTGTAAGTCCACCCGCTGGTAAGTGGACGCTGAGTTCTCGTATGTGCTCGTTTGTCACCCTAAGGCCCGGTTTACATTTTGAGAAGTGACAAGTGCGAGTGGCAAGTGAGAAGTGACAAGTACGTATTTTATTCCCACTTATCACTTGTCGCTGCCTGTTCACACGCACTAAGCACTTGTCATTTGTCAGTTGCACTTGTCACTCGCACTTGTCTCTTCTCAAAATGTAAACCGTTCTATACAAAATTTAAAAAAAAGAGTTTAACAGATTATTATTTATTATGAGATAAAAATTACATCTTCTTTGTTAACAGCTCTTAAAAGTGCTGTAGACATGAGTCTCTTTCATTGTAAGATTTGCAGTCATCGCCACTCTTGACGCTCGCAGTGCCAGATGTTTCGCAACTTCGACGCTGACACTGTTCACCGATTCTAATATTTTACATATATGGGCTGCTACACTGCCATCTATCGTATATCCCCTAATCACCTCATATCCGGACGAAATTTTGTCATAGATTTTCTGACGCTGTCACCCTAGGTCACCCCGTTTAGATATAATATTTAATAGATGATTAAACACAACTAACTTTTAACACAGTAAAATAAAATTATAAAAATAGTTTTGAAGGATAAACTAGTCGTCTTAAATAACAAATAACAACAAACTTCTATGTTAAATTATGTTGCGATCTCCTTGGTAAATTATAAACTAGATAAGACGTTATTGGCCTTAACCTATAAATGTTATCATACTCCGAATAGAATATGTCACCGTAATCACCAAATATAATACTACGCGGGATGAAATCCAAATCGGCAACTTTCGTTGCGGTTCCGTTTCCACAGTCAATTTCATAGAGACTTCCTTCTGCGATCGCGTACGTCTTTTCTTCGTCAACGATGAAATTGTAAGCAACTCTTAAATCATTATTCTTTACGATTTCTCCACCGCCTACAGCACAATACAGTCCGCACATGGTAACAAAATGAACATTTTTGTTGTTGTCTATTTCAAAATCAATAACTGTTTTAGCGTTGCCTAATTTAACTGTCCTTGTTCCTCGATTTGTAGCCTTGTATATCATGTGATTGTTCGCGTCTATGAGGTACATTTGATTGTCTCTAATGACCAGTTTAAAAACATTCACGTTGTACAGTCCAATATTTTTTGCAGTGTTTGTGAACGCATCGTAAATATAAAGTCCGTCATTGGATCCGAAATACACATCACCTGTTCCAGGATCGACTGCTGTGGCTTTGTTTCTTGATATGCCGCTGATTTTCTTGCTTTTCTTCGTTATAACGTTGATGAAAGCACGACCGGAATTCTGCAGTTCATCGTCCATATACATGAAGAAGAGGTTTCTAGTCGCAGAATCGTATGCGAGTTCTATAGGGTCTTTGAATTCATTCGTGAGGAGTTCCTTCTTATAAATTCTCGGTCCGATCTTTTGTATTGGTCCATCTGTCAGCAGTATTGTTATTTTAGCTTCCAAACTCAGAACTATAGAAAGCGTAACGTATGTAAACAATATTATTTTCATGTTCATTGTGCGTGTTAGATTTTCCGCTTTAAAATAACAACTAGCTTGCTCTAAATGTTTTGATGTGCTATCTCGTACAACTGAATGCTATATTTGTAGTTGATAAATAAATTTAGTTCGATTTTATATCTTATGTTATGTATTCATTAGGTGGATAACCTGGCGTTTGGTTCTGATTTGTTATTGTTTCGTTTTGTCAAGTTTATAAAGGTTATACAATACTGGATGACGCGTTGATATAAAGCAATATGAAGTAAATCTAAACGACGGGTTAGAAAAATTTGCTCGAATGAATCCTTGTTTTCCATTTTTTTATATAATAAGGTTGACAAACGAGCACACAGTCCACCTGATGGTAAATGGAAGCTGAGGCCCAAAGACATCTACATTTCTCCTCGATTAAGATTCAAAATGCAGGTGCGTTGTTACCCATGAGGACTAAGATGGACTAAGACTAAGATGCCTCGTTTCCACTAAAATGGGTTTCCGGTTCTTTACAGTGATCACGCGAAACACAGTAGCATTAAGCTGCTATTTTATGCCGTGAGAGCGTGGTCCGTCGTGGTATGAAACGTGGTGGTACTCGTAGTTGGGAAATGATATAAATTTTCTATCAACTTATTAATCTTTACTTAATCACCCGATAAATTTGCACCCGATGAAGTAAAGTTAGGTTAACACTTAACACTTTCACTGTCCGATTTTCAGACACAATAGCAAAGAAATATATGTAGCACATTTGGCCGACACACATTCGAACTAAACGGTTAGTTTCGGCGTTCGTAATGCGTACACAAATGAATTTGAGTAATCAGCAAGCATCTGTATTTTCAGTTGATTACAACGTGGGTGTCGTCAATTTAGGAATAAATCGAATTTTGTCATTTAAATTAAATTAATTTTTGGGCGCCCTTCAAGCTGAACTCCTCCCCAACGATATTCTAAATTTTATAATGTCAATATTAAGTGACGAATTGGTTACGATTAGTGATTAAAGGAAAAAATAGTGCCTTAATACTTTAGAAAATATAGCATTTTTTGAGAGTATTCTAGCCTGAACAAGTTGGGTGCCCCCACCCCCCTCGCAAACGCAATTACTGTCTGCTTTTGAGGTGTGATTCGTATTTTATGATTTAGGCAGTAATTGGTGACTTTCTTTTACCGAGATTGGAACATATTGCTCCAACGAAACCACAGTTATTAATATAAGTTAGGAGGGATTATGGCTTGAAGATTATAATATATCAGAGAATAACTCCAGAACGCCTACATAATATGTCATTCGCTGTGAAATAAAAGATACAAGATTAAGTGACTAATTGGCGATTGATAATTTTAAAAAAATGTCCAGATTTATCTTAACTTAGTGAAATTTAAATTTAACATTTCAATATCGGTACAATCATGCACACATTGTACAAATATTTTAATTTGTTTTGATAAGACTTTAAAAAGTACAACACATCTATTTTTGTTTTACTATAGGGATCTGTGACATAAAATATTTGGCCGCCGAGCTTCAGCACGTCAAGCAAGTATTGCAAGACCTAGTATTGCGCCTACGTCACAGTGGCTTAGTAAAGCCGGCCACAGTCGAGCGTGTGCCTGCTGTGCTACCGTAAGTCAGAGGAGTCACAGACAAGGTTCGCTACATCTTAAAGCGATCTTCCATTAAAACATACTACAAACCGCTGAAGAAGATTAGTCAATTTTTACCAACTATCAAGTGTAATATTCCTCTACAATATGTAGGAGTGTACAAGCTAGATTGTGAATGTGTTCTCTCTTATACAGGTAGAACATATAGCTGAAGTGAAGCACCGACGCTCCGGGAAGTCTGCAGCCCGTGAACATGTTCAAGATCGTCCCCAACATTACATCAGGTTTTGTTAAACCCCAAATCCTCGCAAAAGAGCACCGACTCCTACCAAGGATGATACGCAAGGATATTGAAATTAAAAAAATACATTCTAATTTCAATAGAGAAGATGGATGGGTGCTGCCATCTGATTGGGATCCTATAATCAAGATACTGTAAGCTCGTTCTGCGGAGATCGGACCAAAAATTAATATTCGTAAACTGAAGATAGCCGGGCTAACTATGACATTGGACCGTAAAACATCTGTCCCTCCAGTTATCATGGGTGCTGTAAAGCACCCGAAACGTCGGGAATTAAAATTAAGTCACAACAGTTCGTAAATTAAACGCGAGAAAATCCGATTAAGCGGTTTTATTCAATATATTTGCACTATTACACTAATAATTTCTAATTCACAGTATAATAATAATTAATTAAATAAATATTTAATTCGATTAAAGAAAACGAGTTTTATTTTACAAATAAGTAAATACAGTACAAACAAGTTATCTTACAATATATTACTGGATTAACAATTTTTAATCTTGCTAGGTTTAAGATGAATTAACGATATAGCGTCAGCATAAACAATATTATTGTTACCGTCGAAAGCAACTCCAAACGCATCGTCCACGTCAACCACTTTCTCCAAAGTGGTTGTATATTTATTAACCTTATATATACCATCAGAAAAACAAATATAAACCTTTCCATTAACATCAGTCGTTATCCCTCTGACACCTTCCCCATTATTCAGCTCTTTGTATAGAACTGTGTCTTTTGTATTTTTTTTCTGACTGTATAGACCGGTTGCGTTAGTGTAAAACATATCTTCTTCGTCATCAATAGCGAAATGTGCTACTTTGGTCTCTTCTAGATCTTTAAAACGTTCTGTTTGACCATTCTTGACTATGTACATAAATTGCGAAGGAAACTCAGAATAGTACAGGACATCCTTGAAGTATACGTCCCATATATCTGTGTCGTGCGCTGCGATCAGTTTGGCTGTATTATCTGTGTAATCATATTTGAAGATGCCTTTTGAGCTGCCGATGTAAAGGACGTGATTTGTCTGATCGACTGTCTGAACGAAGCCGTTCTCTACTCCGTCCAGTTCTGCAAAATCCTTCGTGTAAAGATTGATTTTGGCAGTTTTGAAGTAGTCATCGGCTTCTTGAAGGCTGTAACTGAAATAAAGGACGTTGGTGCCGAAGTCCACGACTAAAGAATATGGTCTATCTAGATCTGTCTTCAGGACCTCTTTATCGTAATAGACGCCGTCGATTGTAACTCCATCGCACTCTTCATCGCTTATTGCTGCTCCGTGTATGAGCACGATATAGGACAAAAATATGTAGAGCTTCATTATAACCTGGGAACAACAATTTCATACTCAGTCGGCATACTTATGAGAAAGTGTAACTAGTTTATTAGTCATATATTTAGTTTGGACAATTTAATATGAAAGGTATTCGAAAGATTCTAACTCGAAGAAAACATACTTGAGTATTCTTTGAGCCTTCATAACGCTGCTGTGTTTCGCTTGGTTCGCAACGAAATACGGAGATCCTTTTGCTGGTAAAGGGGCATTCCATCTTAGTCCTCAGTGGTGATAATGCAATTGTATTTTGAATCTTAATTAATGATAGATAAGGGCGGTGTCTATGCGCCACATTACTAGCATACCAAAAATAGAGAAACTTCATTTTAAAACGGTAATAGTTTATGTTTTATGTTTACGTTTGACAAACGAAATAATTTCTTACGTCGTAAAATTAAGTTGTCATTTCATTTCATTAGGTGAAATATGTTCTGGTGGTTCTCGTTTGTCATCTTTACTTCTGTAAAAAATATAAACTTACCGTTTTTGTCTGTAGTCCCGCAATGAATACGAGAAAATAATCAGATGCGAATATTAGTTCAAGATCGCTTTTGTTGTTTTAAAACCAGCGGAGTCGCGTTCACACTAGAATATTTGCTAACTTGATTTGATTTTGATTGATTGTCATTAGATTTTCATATAGATTGCTTAATTTTTTTATAACTGGGGTTACAAATTAATACCTATACGGTCCATCTCATTGTAAGTGCATGCTGTGGCCCACAAACACCTACATATATCCGCAATTAAGAATCAAAATGTTGATGCGTTACAAACCCAGAGGACTAAGATAGAACGCCTCCTTGCCAGTAAAAAGGGTATCCGGTTCTTTATACTTACCATCAGAAACACGTAAACGCCTCTTCGCTCTGACAGCGCGCGACATGTTATACTCCCGTTCACTCGGGACCTTTTTGGCGGGAAAACTTGTAACTTAGAAAATTTTTTGCTATATTGCAAATTTTGCTATATTTTCACTTTGAGACAATATTTATGGATAAAACTTACAGGAATTCTTGTTGAATGTATAAACTATCGAATAAAATTATTTTTGGTTGCTAGAAATTGTAATAAAATACGTAAATTACCCTGTATAGCATAGTAGTAGTATATACTTCAATTTTAGTGACAAAATTACTACTAATTTGAATTCTACACTTTTGTTTTTGGAGAAATTTATATCAAATTGTTTGGAAATATGTATATTTTTATGTTTTATGTGTTTCCATTCGTTACTCATACCAAAATATTAAATATTAAAAAATTAAAAAAAAAATAATATTATAATATCTGTATGACATTTCGAACAATATTTCAAAAATATCTTCGTGTGAATTTAAAATAAATACAATGTCAAGTTATTTGAAATATGTAAGAAAACTATTTTTACTTACATTTTACACTAAAAATAAATGAGAATTTGATAAATAACACATTTATGAACTAACCTCCAAACTAGGCCTTCCGAAGTTTGAAGTACTTTTGGCAATTTACTTTTCACTTTTTATACCACAAATTATATATCTACGTGTTTACTATATTACAAGGAATGTAAAAAAGTATAACACTTTCGTTTTTAGTCCAGACACAAATGTAAAATTCTATAAAAAAGACGGAGCACCTTCATCAAAACGACACGTGGAACGCCGAAAGTTCAGAGTGATTTCTTTTTTTTTTTCTAAGAAACATTGCCAGGTTATGGTTTAAAATAAAAGAGCATATCTTTGTCTTTGATACTAATATCTATTGCATAGTGTCTTTGGTTTTGTTTAAAACGAAAAAATAGTTTTTTCATAGGTAGTCACAGGGAAATGAAACCGGAGATGCACTTCAGATCTTTCCGATAACAACTGAAAAGAATCAGATAATCTCATCAGTGGACTCGGCTTCAGATGTTGTGATTTTCCAACCATCGTCTCGACGTATTATATTGAGTGAACATACTAAGGTACAGATCACTAACAGATACATCAATGATAAAGATATTAACATTATAAACGAAAAATAATGATGATACTTGATACGTAACTATTCCAAAAAATACACTGAAGTCTCCATTCCATTTTCTGTTACTTTAACCTATAACCTAAGTGAGCAAAGTTTATCTGTACTGATTAATTATTATTGTGTGTGTGCATTAGTTCATTTGAAAATGACTATATTATGAAACTAGCTGTTCCTCGCGACTTCGCCCGCGTGGAATTTATTACGATTGGATTTAATGAGTTTAATTTTTTTTGCGCCTAATTCTTTTCCTTAAAAAAGTAGCCTAAGCCACTCCCTGTATCATCAGCTATCTGTCAGGGAAAGTCCCGTCAAAATCAGTCCAGCCGTTTCGGAGATTAGCCGGAACAAACAGACAGACAGACAAAAATTTTAAATATCCCGTATCCGTATATACTTTTAAATGCATTTAGTAAAAAGCTGTTATTTTGACATTACAAACAGATACTTTAATTTTATTTCTTTGTATAGATCTTTTGACACTCACGCCTGTGAGTGATGATACATTGGCGTTTGGTCGGTAAACTTTCGCCTATGACGTCCCTTTCCGACTTTTCCATTTACTTCAACAACATATTACATTATTTGCTTTGTCAGTCTTCAGTGACTATGGTGATTTATCCTTGTTGCATTTTTGCATTTTTAATCCACGGGGAGTGTTCATAAAATTTGTTTGGATCAATTCTATCCACCAATTACCTCCAAAGCACATTGCCACAAAATTCACGATACAGCCAGAGTATCTAGATGCTGTCCATGACTCTGTAATTTACCAGAAGTTACATGGTAACGCACCTGCAATTTATCTGGCGTTGAAGTGATTTATAGGCGGCAGAAGTCACCTTTATGTGGGCTGCAAGCTCGTTTGTCCCTTCTTCTATAAAAATAAATAATATTCGATTACGCCAGGAGTAAAATACTCTTAGCGCCAATGAGAAGTAGATACAGAGGTACGATTTGATATTGCGATTTACATCCGTCTGCTACGCGTGACGATTAAGCCAAATCTTCACTATAGTTTGAGAGGTTGACTGCCTCGTTGGTTTACTCTCCTGGGTTCGAATCCCCAGTCCGGTCAAAACAGTTATTGGGTTTTCCTGCCAAGAAATTCTCAATAGCAGCCCGGAGTTAGAAAGTTGACGGTGTCACACACTCGTGCCTCGGAGAACACGAAAGCCATTGGTCCTGTGCCCGCCGTGTCGGTTTACCGTCCCATCGGAGTATGAGAGTGAGGGAATAGAGAGTGCACCTGTGCTTGCACTTAGGCACTATAATCCTGTCCTGCGCCGGTGGCTAGTCAACGTTGAGACTGGCCGCCGTGACTGATATTCGGTCTGGAGGACATTATTATAATAGTATTACTTTTTATACAGTTAGCGCATACTGCGCGTACTTACGTCTCAAAATTTTGAAAAAGTTAGTTAACACATCCGGCGCAGTGTACTGAGTAGGCGCGATTGTGCGACGCGGCGCAGTGTTACACATGTCTCTTCTCAAATCGAAAGATCAATTTAAGCACGAAATATTAAAACAAAACAATTATCAATTTGTTTAAAATTTATTTTTTTATCAAACATTCATGTTATAATAAATATAACACAACACTTCATAACCAAGGTTTATTTACAACGTTATATAGAGTACAGTCTCCAATAATGCCAACATAACTATTTACAAAATGGCGTTGATTACTAAAAGAGAATACATGTTTTTGCTTACAACACACGCTGATATAAATATGTAGGCGAAAAGGGTCACCTTTAAATTCACTCATGAGGGATGGAGCAAATATGCGTACGATGCAACATAAAATACAACAAACAGATCGTTAGTGATTCGTCGCAAACATTTGGTACGCTTCCCGGTGATGATGTTCTCAAAAATCCTATAAACAACCACGGTTGCCACGTTACCAACGGTACGACGCTTTGCTAGTGTAAAACCTTTTTATTCTTTACCTAACCAGTATTATTTTATAGACTAGCCTACAAATTATTTGCTCTATCAATGTTTACAAATTCAGTATTCTAGTATTCTAAAGAAGAATAGAACAAACCCGGGAACATACATGATCAGCAGTTCCTAACCACTAGACAAAAAAGCAGTGATTAAAAACTTAATCGGCCTACAAAACGCAATAATGTTTTTCTCCATAAAGGTAGTCTGATTTTGATAATTTTTGGAAATATTGTAGATATAATGAAAAACTAGGTCAGTACGTTTTTTTATAGTACGACATAAGTAATTAGCATTTAAACATCTACATTTTGACTTAAAAACTTCCTTGAGCATTTTTATTTTTTTAATTAAACTTAACTTTTTTTTATAGGATAGGATGACAAACGAGCACACAGTCCACCTGATGGTAAGTGGTTGCTGTGCCCATAGACGTCTACACCTGTCCTCGATTACGAATCGAAATGCAGATGCGTTGTCAGTCTAAGATGCAATGCCACTTTTCCAGTAAAAAGGGTCTCCGGTTCTCTACACTCACCATACGAAACACAGCAGCATTAAGCTGCTATTTGACGCTGGTATTGTGTGAGAGCGTGGTCCCTCCCCGGTCGAGCCGACCCATTCGTGCTACAACTATACTACTAATATAACTGCAGCATGACTACCACGTAAATTTTTTTTCGGCGGCATCACCACTTACCGTCTAGGTGGGGTAGTAGTCAAGTGCTGCCTTTAAGGTGGCACAAGTCGCGGGCTCGAACTCATTGGTGGGCGCGGCCAAAAAGCACGTTGTCTCACCTGGCATCGTGCCCGACAGAGATATTATCAGTGAAGAGCAGTTAGAACGCACGTCTTGTTCGTACGGCGTTCCGAACCGTTAGAACAAAACGGAAGTTACACGAACACGATACACACATACATACCACCCTATTCTGTGCCGCTCGACGCTTGCTGAGAAATCAGCAGTACCTACCTACAAACTCGTACTAAATTATTAGGCGCTGCGTTATCGCTTTATACTATACCTCTATGGCTCTATAGATACCTAATATAGATTGCTTATTTTATTATGTTTTGTTTCCCCGGGTGGTAATGCAGTGATCACTCAAGAGTTCACGACGCCGAAGCATGAACTGGAACAGTCATCGCAATTTATATCCGTACTAGCTGTTGCCAGCGGCTTCAAACGCGTGAACTCGAAAATTATCCCACAGGAACGAAATACCTGAATAAACGGTATCAAATGTGTTATTCCAGACCAGGTATAACCTATCTCTGAGCTAAATATCATCCAGATCCCTTCAGCTGTTCTGGCGTGATTGAGTGACATACATCTATCCATCCAAACTTTCGCATTTATAATATTTAGAAAATAATTGTAATTAGTTCTGCCTACCTATAAATTGTTTTCAAAAATACTTACCTGTCTTCTTACTTTTTTTATATACACACAATATCACTAGATGTAAACACATGTTTTTATCAAGACAAGTGACCCGTCAAGACTGTTTCCTTAGTACCGACGTACTTAGGCTGGTAGGTAGGCAGTTTAGATTTTAGTGTCCACGACGCAGCGACAGTTTGTCAAATTTTGTTGTATAGTAGGTTGTGGGTATCTAGGTAATAACAGTAGGTAGGTACCTATCCACCGTCCACGCCGCGCAAGTGATTCTCGTCCCACCTGTCCGCGCAGTAACTTTTTTTTACGACCGCGCGAGACTGTCGCAACAAAAACGATTACTACTGAAAAACTAAATAGGTACCTACCTAACATTCAAATAAAAATATTCTCAAAAAGCTCAACGAATTCAGAATTTAATTTTGTTAAAAGAAAATTGGTCAAATAAAAAATAAAGGATGAAAATAAAGCATATGGGAATATAAAAATAAATCGTATTTATTTGTTATTTCGAGTTTTACAAGAAAAGTATAACATTTACTGGAGACAATTATTTTATTATTATAATAGTACATGATATTCCCTTTAAAATTACACCAATATGAATAATATCTTATATCTATATCTACAAATAAATAAAATTGAAGTGTCTGTTTGTAATGTTAATATAACAGCTTTTTATTAAATGCATATGAAAGTACTAGTAACAAAAACACAATTTTTAAAAATTTTGTCTGTCTGTCGGTCTGCCTGTCTGTCTGTTTATTCCAGCTAATCTCCGAAAAAGCTGGATCTATTTTGACGGGACTTTCACTGGCAGATAGCTGATGATATAAGGAATAACTTGAACTACTTTTGTTTTAGAAAAAGAATTAGGGTTCCGCGCAAAAAAATTAAAACCCATGAAATCCATATTCCACGCGGGCGAGATCGCGGGGAAAAACTAGTACTCAATATAGATGAATGTATACTTATTTTTATTTATTTATTATTTTAATAAATAAATAAAAATAAGTATTAATAATTTCTAGACACATCTCAACAGATATTTCGTTTATAAATTGCTATCAATACTGAATCATTCTTTTAAATTAAGCTAACTTTTTAAACAACATAATATAATCAATAAACGATAATCGCGTATAGTGAATTTCGAGGTAAATTATTATATGTAAACGTTTTTGAATCGTCGTAATGAAACATATTTCCTAAAGAAAATATCTTCACAATTAATTTGATGTAAAATAACATTAGAAATAACGTATAAAAACAGAAAAATTATCAAATTTTTGATCGAGTTCCTAACTAGTACACAAACAAAAATGGCGAAATGTCATTTTCACATTTTTTTCTATATAGTTATTTGTTACAGAGTACACAGATAAAATTCACTCTCACAGATGACAAATTTCAAACACCACAATCTCTAATTTTTTACTCTGCTATCTTCAGCGCTGTACACGAACGGAACGATGTCGTTGAGAGCCGTGGTAGCTCACATGGTTAGCGCTCGTTATAGGTATCACAGTACGGGAGCAACCCGGGTTCGATCCCCATTGGCACCAATGAAATTGTTGCGTGCTGATTTAGCTATCAGTTGGAAAGTCTGTTTTTCTGGGCCGTTTTGTTTTGTTACACTGACATCTCTCAAGTCACCTAGGGACCTAGGAGGTTGTCGGTTGCTTATTTTTTATTTTTCTTTAAAATTTTCGTCGTCGTCGGTAAAACAACATATTAATAAAAGTAAAAAAAGTAAAGTTACAGCCTATATACGTCCCACTGCTGGGCACAGGCCTCCTCTAATTTCTGAGAGGGTTTTAAGGCAAGGAAATTTCCGCCACGCTGCCTTAATGTGTGTTGACGAACTTCACATTTCTTCGAAATATATATTTTTTAATTTCTCAGACATGCAGACCCGAGTTCGATCCCCGCCGGCACCAATGAAATTGTTAATTGCAATTGTGCTGATTTTCCACGTGCTCGGCGGTGAAGGAAAATATATTGAGGAAACCTGCACGTCTGAGAATATAATTATAATCGAATGTAAATCAAATTGACATAGGTAAGTATAGATAAAATTAGCGGAACATTAATAAAATTTTGAGATCGTTTTTTTTTCAAAATTTTATTTATATTCCTCTATTTTTGTCTGTGCTTATATCAATTTGATTTAATCCAAAGTTCAAGCAGGGGTCAATGTAGCGTAGTAATTTAGAGCGCAGGTATAGCTATAGTCATACGAACGTCACAGGCCGCAGCTGACTGAGTCGAATAAAACTAGAATAAGCGCGCGTCACCGCGCATGCATGTGTGTGTAAGTGTCGTCCTCCCGCACCGCACCGGGGGAAACATTATTCAGTGAGATGCACGATAATTCATATAAACACGCGCGCGTAAAAAAATACGAAAAGGCCTTTGGAAGAAGGGGTTTTATGAAAAAACCACTGCATGAATCAATTACCAATAAAATTTATTGAATACTTCGATAATTGAGCTGTGTCGGTACCGACTTTGTTTTGGAAATTTTACACTGCTTTTATTACTAATTTACGCTTAGTTGTGTTAAAATTGGCAATAAAAACGAATCTTTGGTAGCTCGTAACTTTTTAATGACTTTTTATTTTACTATTCTGTTTCGGTACAGACAAAATTAATAATGAGAAAAAACGATATCAACGATTTAACTTTGGATGTACACTGTCAAACAGCGGAGTAAAACCCCTCCGAAATTTCTATGGAAGTAATGTCGACTAGAGTCACCTTAAAAACGACACATCGAAAATGAACGTTTAAAATGGTTCCGGGCTATAGCCGGATAGAATATTTTTTTATAGAACAGGGTGACAAACAAGCACACAGTCCACCTGATGGTAAGTGGTTGCTGTGGCCCATAGACATCTACATCTATAAAAATCAAAACCCATGAAATCCAACGGTAACAACTTTCACTCGAACGAAGTCGCGGGGAACAGCCAGTCTTATATATTGTTACGAGCTTGAGGTTCATGACAATAAAAATTGCCGATAGAATTACCTAAATTAACACTTTAATTTTCTTTACACCAATTTAAATTTAAAACACTAATAATTAATCACACTGATTCACTTTATTTCGCTCCGAAGCTTCGCTTGTCTAGCCAAATTCAATACGTCCCCGATCGCACCTTGCAGCGCCTATAAATACACATTAGTACCGAATCATCCGGAACATTCAAGTAAATACGCGCACCAATCGACAAAGCGCCAAAAGTTCGAGTCAGCTTTCAGAAGCTTAGTTCTTAATTCCGACAACAGATGGCGCTGTCGGTTAAAAGATTAATGATGTCATTTTCTGGAAAGCTCTCCTCTCGCTCCGTTACCCGACACTAGATGGCGGTAGTGCCAGATGTCAAATTAGCCGCGCAACAATATGTTTTAGCATATCTTGGGAAAACACAATCACACCGTCCGATTTCTTATTCCTAAACGGCACCGTAGGAAAAACATAGTTTGAATAAAACTATTATTTACGGATTTTATCGCGTTTAATTACTACTTTAATTTATTTTTGCTATCCCGACGTTTCAGGTGCTTTACAGCACCCATGGTCACGGGGCGGACTGAGATGTTTAACGTCCCAATGTCATAGTCAGTCCGGCTACCTTCAGTTTTTGAATATTAATTTTGGTCCGATTTACTCAAAACGAGCTTTAAGCTCCGTCTGTTTTGCGCTTAGTAATTAAACGCGATAAAATCCGTAAAAATAGTTTTATTCAATGCGTACGCGTGCGTACAAACACGTAAGTTTAAGAAATCATTAAAACATAGTTTTTTTTATTATTAAAAAGGGGCTCACTCTTGACCTCCATCTGGCCCAGGGACAAAGATGAGGTCTACAATTGAGCAAGTTTGCCCAGGAGAAAGCTGTTAACACGCACCTTAATGAGGTGCAGGTTATAGGTACCCGCAAAAAAACAGACGCCGGCAGGCACTCCTTAGGTGTGCGCATTATAAAAAATGATTTATAGCGTTTAGTGCGAATTAGGGAAAGTGCGTATATACGCGACCAGGTTTTTATACCAGGTATTTACTTGCAAGTACGCCGACCAAGTGCCGACCCAAAATACTCGCAAGACTTCATAGTACCTATTTGAATATTCTCGCTCAGACGATACTCGACGCGATTCTGCTATTTATTTATTTTCCGTTACGGATGTTCTATCAAGGTATATTTACTTTGAAGTATTGGTAGGAAGTATTTTTTTTGTAAACGCAATTCTGCTTCTTATTTATATAACATTACGGATCAATGTTCTATGCAAGTATTTTTCTTCCAACTTGGCTTGAAAGTTGGAACTTTTAAATGTTTGAAAGTTTATTTTGTAAACGCGATTGTGCTCTTTATTTGTATACAGTTACAGATCAATGTTCTATGCAAGAATTTTTCTTCCTACAAGGCTTGAAAGTTTACTATTTAAGCATATGCTATTACACTTCTTATTTGTATATCTTACGGATCAATTTTCGATGCAGAAAGAAAATACTTGAAAGTATTTCAAGCCCCGATTTTTGGTGCTGGTATCTGAAGGTGGACGTACTTGGAAACCCTGGTACTCGTATTTGCAAGTATCTACTAGAGATGAGACATACTTGCAAAATTTAATACCAGGGCTTTTAAGTACGAGTATGGAAAAATACCAGGGTCGAAAACCAGGTTCTAAAAATACTTAAAAGTATTTTGTCGACGCAAGTGACGTGTCCAGCCGCGGTGTCAAAATTTGAAAATACTTGCATAGGAATTCGACCCGTATTGCATGTTATCCTATTATGAATACGGAGCAAAGTCGTATAAATAAAAAAAATACTTTGAAGTTCAAAGTATTTTTTATTCACAAATACGATTGAGTTTCTTATTTCTATTAAGATATGGATTATTTTCCTATGCAAGTATTTTTACGTATAGTGTTCAAGTTATTCGAGCATCCGTCTTACAACATGTACTTTCATACTTGCAAGTATTTTTTGCTCGCGCCGTATTGTTAATGTCAATATAATAATATGAATGACTAGTTCGAGTCGGGCCACAATTACGAGTATTATGATTGAACGTTTTTTAATTTTTTGTTAACGAAATGAAATCTTTCCTTCCTACTTTTTAAATCACAGGCTTAGGATATGTTTTCTCTGTACATGTTTGGTAAGGTTTGATACTCCACATTTGTACGATATAATTACTTTACACATCTTGCATTCGGCTTTATTTTCTCCTTTTCCAAAAAAATGATCCCACGCCAAACTTTTCTTAGGAGCCATACTTATGGATTTGTATGTACGAAGATCTATTTACTATTCACAACAAGAACCTATGATCTATACACAAAAAACACTATTTACACGCTATTATTTACAGTTTAAACATCGTCAATTTCTTTTTCCAACTAATAAACACAATAATGTTCAGTTTTATTTATTTACGTACTTAAACATTAATTAATAAAACTTTTAAAAATTGTCTCTAAATTCAATAAACACGCAAAATAACTTTAAAAATTAGGTCACGGTCAGTAGGTTACGTACTCAGTTCACAATAACAACTGAATTTACAAAAAAACTTTTACTTCCTCGAACATAAACATAATTCTCTTATTTACGAATAAGTAAAATACACGCAATGTCTCTTTTGTATACAGATATAAGGGTGAATGGTGCAAAATAGTCAAAAGAAATTTTATGAATAGCATGTTTAGGCAATTATGCTCCTTAATTAGTTTCGTTTTAGTTAGCTTATTTGATTGAAAGTTCCCGATCCGATCGGATGGCATGTGCATTAAGTACCTACACAGATTTCCGTTCATGCATTCGGCCTTCGTCGGAAATACTAGGGCTCGACAACCTACTCTCTGCGAGTCCCTCCCGCCAACGCGTCGAGCGAACCCCGCGTTGCTTTCGGTGTCAAAATTTGGAAATACTTTGAAATACTTGCATAGGAATACGACCCGTATTCCATGTTATCCTACTATGAACAAGGAGCAAAGTCGTATAAATAAAAAAAATACTCTGAAGTTCAAAGTATTTTTTATTCACAAATACGATTGAGTTTCTTATTCCTATTAAGACATGGATCGTTTTCCTATGCAAGTATTTTCATGTGTTGTGTTCAAGTTCTTCGAGCATCTGACTTACAACACATACTTTCATACTTGCAAGTATTTTTTGCCCGTACCAGGGCGCCGTACTTTGAAGCGAAAACCTGGTAGCGTAAATACGTCTCATCTCTAGTATCTACGACCCATGTCTAATGCAAATATTCGGAATGTCAACATCTTGAATATTACTTATTACAAAATTAACAATTTTTAGTTAATCAATCAACCTCTTGTATTAGGAGGGTGAAAACGTTATCGCCAAATACAATATTTCAAAAAGGAAATGTAGGCAATTGCTTCCAAAACTTGCAACTCTCTCTAACCCACGCTACGATACGGGGCGAGCGGTATGAAACAGATAGCATTTTCGAAAATATCTACTCGCACCTTCTATGGGCACTTTACAGTGCTCTTTAGTATTAGTTATCTGTATAGTGTTATATCTGTATTTTTCAATTATCATTTAGTTAGAGAAAGAAAGAGAAAAAAAATTTAAACGCTGCTTATATTTATATTGATTTTTATGAGTAGGTAAATCCGATTGTGTTCATATTTGAGTCTATTTGTTCAGACTAACAGGTATAGTTTCTTCAAGATATTATTCTAATTTTAAGAAACATCCTCTTTTTTTACGCATACCCTCAAAATAATTTCTTTTCACTTAACGTTATTTTGGTGATAGGAGAGCTACGTCAGTAAAGTCATATGATAATGTTGATGTTATCACAGCCGATCAAAAGTCCACTGCTGAACATAGGCCTACCCAACACATTGCCTCATATTGCCTCATTAGCCACAGTTGCAACGCTTGGCAACGGCAGTTTTTTTTATTTACATGATGTTTTATTCGGAAGACGCTGCTGTCCATTTCCGGTTGGTTTCCTCTGTCGTCTCCCATGACCATCTCGGGACGATATCGGGTGCGAGTATTCTGACACAAACACTACACGGGCATCGAAAAGTGCAACTAATATTTTGAAAACAAAATATCGAATCTGGAATATAGAGCCTGGAAGTTTTATCTATCATTAATTATCAGAGGTAGGTTTCAATTAAAAGTAATTTAACATTATCAACTCGTAAGTATATTTATCATAGCGAATAAAACAAATTTTACATAAGTCTTCACTGTGAGCAATGCTAAGCATTTAAACATCAAAAATATAAAATAAATTATAACAATAAAATATTTAGTAAACAAATGTATTTTTCGGCCAGATATAGGTAGGAATATTTTTTAAAACACTAAATTAAATGGCTACATCACTTTTTAGACAAGGTTGAGACCCATTTTACAGAAAACGAGGCTAACATTTTAGCCCTCAGGGGTGAGAACGCCCCCCCCCCCCCCGAACGGGTTCCCGCCTCGTCGTGGCGGGGGGGCTTAGTAGCCGTGGCTTGGTCTCCCACGGTGAACAAAGAGGAACCCACGTGGCTGGCCCGAGGTGAAGGGCCGGCCTGAGGTGGCCACTCCGAGTGGGCTTGGGGAGCCCACTTTGGATGTGTGCTGGTGGACTGCAGCGAGTGGGTCTCGCGCACCCTCTACCGGTCGCGGAGGAAGAAGAGTGTTGGTACGGCGATCCGCCACTCGCCCTATCCTTCGCGACTCAAACGGGGCCGCACCGTTGATGCAGTGGTGGTGGGGCTGCGGGGGGAGAGGATTGTCGGTATTGCGAGGCGCCGCTCTCCTTACCCTCCGCAGCCGAATCCTGGTTGGCGGCGGAGCCATAGACCAGATCCGCCGCTGGGGTCGGGAAGGCTAGTGCTTCTAAGTGCTCGTTTTTCCTGGCCCCATGGCCTTTGTGCATCGGACGCAGGAGCGTCTGTTGCACAGACGTAATTGGAGGCCGTGGAGGAAGGCGCGCCATGTGTTCTGGTGCGCCTTACCTGGGAAGGAGAACGGGGAGGAATTTTCCTCTCCCGAGGAGGTGCTGCCATGGGGCGGCAGGCGCTAGTAGGGCCGCGGATGTGTGCGAAAGCGTTCCCGTAGCCCTGCCAATATGCGACAAAGGCGGAACACCATGGGGTTTTAGTCGGTGCGAGTCCGACATAACTCGTCCTTGCACCCGCGAGGCGGGTATGCGTAGGCATTTCCCCAGGTAAAAAAAAGGGGTGAGAACGCCTTTGGAATCTTAATCCAGGATAGATGTAGATGTCTATGGGCCACTGCATACAGTTACCATCAGGTGGAGTGTGTGCTCTTTTGCCACCCTTATGTTATAAAATAAATAAATAAATAACTTACATCCGCTTAGGACAGGGTTATAATGCCCAAGTGCTAGCGCAAGCACAGGTGCACTCTATTCCCTCATTCTCATAAATAACATAATACACAATTAAATACTATATGCTGCTACTGCCTAGGAAGCTACTTAAAACAATAGGGACTAGTTAAGGACCAGTTTCAAGGGAAAATCTGGCGAATGCTGAGTTTTCTCCCGTTACCAGATATTATCATAGTAATAGTAATTTCTATTTTTTTATTGTCTGCATTTATGAGTACTTTTTGGAGTATTTTTACTCCTTAAGAGTTGATTTTCATATACAAGTAATGAAAACCTATGGTTCCCATTAATTTTGTGTTATTAAAATCAGTATGCAAACGTATAGAAATATAACTTTACTTCAGAAAATTCGACCATAAAAAAACATACGTAAACAGTTCATACATGATAGAAGTGAAACCTTCAAATTAAGTGAAATAATTAAAAATATTTCATAACAAAAAAATTATTTAATGTGATAATTTCAACCACAAGTACGGCATAAAATATAAGTTAACTTATAAATTAAACTTTTAATTTTATTGCAAATAAATGTTATAATCCCTAAATTTAGATAAACAGAGTAAATTTTATGGTGAATATTTTCTTTCGAGTAAAATTGCGCTGTAATAGCGCGATCTACTTTATTCGATGAGTAAAGTTAGTTGATTGAAAAATAATTGATTGAGTCCCAACACGATTAATCTAATATCTATCTCATTCTCTCGCAGGGTGAATCCTACATTTTATGATATATAATATTAAATGTCAATACCTGTAATATAATTAATATTAAATGTTTATAATATAATTAATATTAAGTGTTTAGTTTCCGTAAGTAATTTGCAGTGCTTGTTTTTGACATAGGTCTTGTTTGTGACAAACATTTTTGTAACACCTACGTAACAACAAGACGCAATAAATGAATATGAATGACTTGTTTGTGAATATGAATATAGATGTATATGTCTGTCTCTTTTCAGTGTTGTCTATTCGTTTCACTGAGTTTTAAATAACAACGAATCTAAAGTTTTTACTTCAAAAATTAAAATTAATTTAAGTGACGTTTTACTTGCAAACTGTACATAGTTATTTTTATCTCTAACTGACACGTGCATCGGTAAAGAAAGGTCCCCTCTTAAGGCCCACTGTTGAACGTAAGCTAAAGAACGTTCAGGGAGAATATCCCTATGGGATAGGGAGGATATTTGCCATAGTTGCCAGGCTTGGCAAGCAGGTTGGCAACCACAGTTTTATTTTTAGTCATTATTAGGAACACGGTGCTGCCCACTTCCTGATTTTCCTCTGTCGCCCCCTACGACAGTCATGGATGACATGGGGTCATGGATATACTAATTTATTAATTTTTAATAAAAAAAATATTTTTTTTTATAGGATAGGGTGACAAACGAGCACACAGTCCACCTGATGGTAAGTGGTTGCTGTGGCCCATAGACATCTACATCTATCCTCGATTACGAATCAAAATACAGATGCGTTGTCACCCGTGAGGACTAAGATGGTATGCCTCGTTTCCAGTAAAAAGGGTCTCCGGTTCTCTACACTCACCATACGAAATACAGCAGCATTAAGCTACTATTTCACGCTGGTATTCTGTGAGAGCGTGGTCCTTCCCCGGTCGAGCCGACCCATTCGTGCTACAACTATACTACTAATATAACTGCAGCATGGCTCTACCACGTAATAAATAATATTAAAAAAAATTAAAATTTTTTACTTTTACTTTATAAAAATAAAGTAAACGTAATTCTTTTACGTTCGAATACTGATTCTGATGATGCACTTAACGGTAACCACAGGGTTTTTGTTACGTGTTGTACAGCACGCGGTACACAATTTAGATGGGGAGTGAAACCAAGTGTTAAACAAAAGTGAAGTAGTTATGCTACCCCCCCCCCCTCTAGCTTAATAGAGGCCAGTTACTTCAATATTACAGACAGACAAATTATATTTAAAATACACTCATGCTCAAATACTCAAACATTAATAAATTTTAAGATAAGTCTAGTGCGGTCTCTGTCAAAGTCAAGTGACACCACGAGACTTGGCGTGATCTTAAAATTGAGTAGCAGTCGAGAATTTGGGTATTGGTAAGTTAATTTATAGACTAAATGTACTAGTGTCGACTGAGATTTGATCACGCGTCGCCATGAAATCCATAAACAAAGCATTTTCGTTGACTTATGAGTCCACAGCGAGCCAGCCACTCCTGCCATCCGGCAGCTGCACCTGCACGAGTCTCACCATGCCCGCAGCGCCTGACGCTTCACTACTTGTTATTTCCTGAAAAACAAACAATTAGCACAGGTGATAATGGTTGATTTTTTTTATAATACGAGGTGATACTACCTGATGATAAGTGTATGCTGTGGATAGTCTCGGATTTAAACTATGGCTTAAAAAAGAGTACTTTTATCTAAAGAAATCCCTTAAGGCTGATTTACACATACTAATAATCGAAATTCGGCCATAATATAAGCTATATTTCACTTTAAACCTTCAGTATTAAAGCCTGAAGAATCGAATCGAATCGCTCATTCATCGCAAACTCTTTATCAAGTTAGGTCGTTTTTGCGTCATGAACAGGTCATATGAAGAGATGTGAGATTTATTTCAAATACTTTTTGATGAAGCAGAGGAGAATAGAAAAAAGGAAACGGCGTGCTCCCAAATTCTGGATACACGTCATTTATAAGCAAAAGAAATAACTATGGTGAATTTTATCATCTATATCCAGTGATGTGAAGCATCAACGTTCCGGGAAGTCTGAAGTATTTACATGATGTTTTATTCGGAAGACGCTGCTGTCCATTTCCGGTTGGTTTCCTCTGTCGTCTCCCATGACCATCTCGGGACGATATCGGGTGCGAGTATTCTGACACAAACACTACACGGGCATCGAAAAGTGCAACTAATATTTTGAAAACAAAATATCGAATCTGGAATATAGAGCCTGGAAGTTTTATCTATCATTAATTATCAGAGGTAGGTTTCAATTAAAAGTAATTTAACATTATCAACTCGTAAGTATATTTATCATAGCGAATAAAACAAATTTTACATAAGTCTTCACTGTGAGCAATGCTAAGCATTTAAACATCAAAAATATAAAATAAATTATAACAATAAAATATTTAGTAAACAAATGTATTTTTCGGCCAGATATAGGTAGGAATATTTTTTAAAACACTAAATTAAATGGCTACATCACTTTTTAGACAAGGTTGAGACCCATTTTACAGAAAACGAGGCTAACATTTTAGCCCTCAGGGGTGAGAACGCCCCCCCCCCCCCCCCGAACGGGTTCCCGCCTCGTCGTGGCGGGGGGGCTTAGTAGCCGTGGCTTGGTCTCCCACGGTGAACAAAGAGGAACCCACGTGGCTGGCCCGAGGTGAAGGGCCGGCCTGAGGTGGCCACTCCGAGTGGGCTTGGGGAGCCCACTTTGGATGTGTGCTGGTGGACTGCAGCGAGTGGGTCTCGCGCACCCTCTACCGGTCGCGGAGGAAGAAGAGTGTTGGTACGGCGATCCGCCACTCGCCCTATCCTTCGCGACTCAAACGGGGCCGCACCGTTGATGCAGTGGTGGTGGGGCTGCGGGGGGAGAGGATTGTCGGTATTGCGAGGCGCCGCTCTCCTTACCCTCCGCAGCCGAATCCTGGTTGGCGGCGGAGCCATAGACCAGATCCGCCGCTGGGGTCGGGAAGATTTTAAGATAAGTCTAGTGCGGTCTCTGTCAAAGTCAAGTGACACCACGAGACTTGGCGTGATCTTAAAATTGAGTAGCAGTCGAGAATTTGGGTATTGGTAAGTTAATTTATAGACTAAATGTACTAGTGTCGACTGAGATTTGATCACGCGTCGCCATGAAATCCATAAACAAAGCATTTTCGTTGACTTATGAGTCCACAGCGAGCCAGCCACTCCTGCCATCCGGCAGCTGCACCTGCACGAGTCTCACCATGCCCGCAGCGCCTGACGCTTCACTACTTGTTATTTCCTGAAAAACAAACAATTAGCACAGGTGATAATGGTTGATTTTTTTTATAATACGAGGTGATACTACCTGATGATAAGTGTATGCTGTGGATAGTCTCGGATTTAAACTATGGCTTAAAAAAGAGTACTTTTATCTAAAGAAATCCCTTAAGGCTGATTTACACATACTAATAATCGAAATTCGGCCATAATATAAGCTATATTTCACTTTAAACCTTCAGTATTAAAGCCTGAAGAATCGAATCGAATCGCTCATTCATCGCAAACTCTTTATCAAGTTAGGTCGTTTTTGCGTCATGAACAGGTCATATGAAGAGATGTGAGATTTATTTCAAATACTTTTTGATGAAGCAGAGGAGAATAGAAAAAAGGAAACGGCGTGCTCCCAAATTCTGGATACACGTCATTTATAAGCAAAAGAAATAACTATGGTGAATTTTATCATCTATATCCAGTGATGTGAAGCATCAACGTTCCGGGAAGTCTGCAGTTTGTGATCATATCCTAGAAGACCCCACCAATTACATCAGATTTGATAGACCACTAATCCTCGCGAAAGAACACTGATTCCTACTAAGGATGATACGTGAGGCTATTGAAATTAAAAAACCGGCCAAGAGCGTGTCGGGCCACGCTCAGTGTAGGGTTCCGTAGTATCCCGTCCGTCACAATAAGTGTTCCCACTTATGAGTTTAAAGGTGGGTATCCATTACGTTCGCGCTCCAGCAGCGCTCCGCGCTCCTGCAACTGCTCCCGGTAGTGGGTACGTGCGCGAACATGGAGCGTGCAATATTGCACGCTCCGCGGCAGGCGATGCCAAGGAGAGACCAACCGAACAATTCGATAACACCCGACCCAATGTAATAAGTACCTACAGCGCCATCTCTCGGGAAATTGGGTTACTAATTAATACATAGATGTGCCAGAAGTTTTCGGTGGTAATTTTGGATTGCGAGAACCGATTTTAACAATTCTTTTTTTGTTTGAAAAAAGATACGTTCAGGATAATAAAATATGTAAACGAAGTTAAAAAAATACTTGCATATACGATTATACTACAAACTTGAATCATTTTGTAGAACTTTTTGTCTTTTTTGTACGAAAACTTTTTCCATCCAAGTTCAAAATAATTTTCCTAGAAAGTCCTTATAAAGTTCTACTGTTCAGATTTTTTTCATATTTTCTAAACCTATGGTTCAAAAGTTAGAGGGGGGGGGGGACACATTGTTTTTTACTTTTGGAGCGTTTATTTCCGAAATTATTGACATTATCAAAAAATGATTTCAGTAAACCCCTATTCATTTTTAAATACCTTTCCAACAATATATCACACGTTAGGGTTGAAATTAAAAAAAAAATCACTTCCCACTTTACATATAGGGGGGCTACCCTAATGAAACATTTTTTTCCAATTTTTATTTTACCACTTTGTCGGCGTGATTGATACACATATTGGTACCAAATTTGAGCTTTCTAGTGCTAACGGTCACAGAGATTAAGCGAGGACGGACAGACGGACAGACAGACATGGCGAAACTATAAGGGTTCCTAGTTGACTACGGAACCCTAAAAACATCCTAATTTCAATAGAGAAGGAGGCTGGGTGCTACCACCTGCTTGGGACCCTATAATCAATAAAATTAAAACTAAACCCAAGCATACTACTGCAAGACCTCAGGACATAGTCAGTTCATTTTGCACAGATCGGACCGTAAACAATAATTTAAAAACCTGAAGGTACTCCGGGTTTAATAATGACATCGAGACGTCAGTCACCTCAGTTCCCCATGACCATGGGTGCTGGAAAGCACCCGAAACGACAAGAATTAAAAATAAAAATAATTAAAATTAAACGCGATAAAATTCGTAAAAGTAGTTTTAATGAATGTGTAGTGTTCGCGTAAATATAAGAAATCATTATTTATATCCAGATTTTGGACGAAAAGGAATCGTCTTAAATTTTTCAATACTTTCGCTTATCCCATGAAAAAATTCTTCATTCATTTTTACTTAAACAAAGATTTTTATGAAAACTAATTAGAAATTAATAAAAATACGTTGGCGCACATTCACTTCTACGCGTCGACTGAGGCGCGCCGAATCGAATCGAATCGAATCTTATCGGCGAAGAAATTCGCCTGTCAAGCAATTCGCGCCGTCGATTCAATTCGGCGCGCCGCGGGCCCGTTGCTAATGGACGATTCGCCTCGACTCGTCGAGCCTATTTTTTTTTTTTTTTTTTTTGCGCCCGAAGCAAATATGGGCAACCCTCCGGAAAGCGGGGGAGGGAGGTGGTGAATGCTCATAGCATACCACGCAGCCGGCTGCGTGGTTATGTGGCGACTTTTACCCACTAAACACCACCTTTTAGGAAATGGCTTAACGATCTGACTGGAGATCTCTAAGCCGTATACGAACGCGACCCTCCTTGGCAGAAAGGAGGGCGCATCGTCGAGCCTAGTGGACGCGAGCCTTTATATAGATATATACTGGAGGATTTTACCGTCTGGAAAAAATAGAGTGTAACAGGTGAACGGAATAGAAACCTTAGCTGATATTTTATAATTTTTTATGACATTAACCTTATTTAGTTTAAAATTTTGTTTTTAGTTTTTCAGTATCGCAAGTTTATTTCAAATTAGTGGTATTTATTGATAAATTTCATAATAATACGTATATATATATATATATATATATATATATATATATATATATATATATATATATATATATATATATATATATATATATATATATATATATATATATTAATATACGTAATTATAATATGTATGTTTTATATATTAATGTACAGTGAAGGCACTGTACATTAACAGTATTGCACTTAACAGTATATTTACAATAAACTCGATTATGTTAAAAAGTGCGACAGCTGAGTACTCAGCGCTGGTAAGCGAATGCTGTAATTCATATACACACCTACATCTTTGTACATACATACTATATACCTATCTTCCATTATCAATCAAAATGCAGATGCGTTGTCACCATAGAATACTATAATAAATATTATATAACAGAACGGGGGAGTGGGCGGAGCCCGTGTAGCTACTAATATATTACTAACATACACAACACTCATTCGACGTATAAATGTCAACATATCTCTTTTGACGTTACTAATAAAGAAATATTGATGTAATTGATAGAATCAGGCGTTACTTTGCGGAAATCCATTATAATAAAAAATAAAAATATCAATTTCTTTGCAAATTTCCGCTAAACATATAAAATGATGTGTCTTACCTGGATTGAAGCGCACCTCCCGCCCTCCCTCAATTGCATACACTAACTCCGTCACCACTAGACCAAGCACCACTATTCCAGGCAAGACACACCATCGACGATAATACGACACGTGTTTCGCCTCTACACGAGGCATCCTCAGGTAGTATAGACTCTACGGCGGCTGACCGCTAAGTGAGCGGCGAGTCGAAACAGTTGCTATTTATACACGCTGACACAATCGCTCCCTACCAAAGTAGCGAGTGACCGCGTCGTGCGATAACAAACCTGTCAACAGTTATTATTATTGTTATGATTATTTTTAAATACTATTATTATTATTGTTTTGAGTGACCGCGCCGTGCGATAACAAATCTGCTACTAATTATTATTATTGTTATGATTAATATTTTAAATACTATTATTATTATTGTTTTATTGATATTATTATAATTATTTATTATTATTAATCTTAAAATTATTATTAAAGATTGGCCTTAAAGATGTTTAACAAAGGTGAATTAGAAACATTTGTTTGTTCATTCAGCAGTGTATAATTACCATTATTACTTTTTAAAATCTCCAACTGCTCCAGCACACACAGTCGCAGCCCCTTATTACAGGTATGTAAGACTTCAAAGGAATGGTCGCTAGCTAGGTTGTGTCCAGTGTCCAAGAGATGTTTAGCAAAATGGGATTTATCAGGATTGCAATTTCTGTACGCGGCCATATGTTCTTTATAGCGCGTCCCGAAATTGCGACCAGTCTGACCCACGTAAACGGCGTGGCATTCGTCACAAACAAGTTTATAAACACCCGATTTTTGACTAATATTTAACTTATCTTTATTGTTACAAATATTCCTAAGCGAATTGTTTGTTTTGAATGCCACGTTAATGCCGTTTTTCTTAAGACTATTAGCTATTTTTTCCGATATGGGGCCTAAGTAGGTCAAACTACCCGCATACCGCCGGACACTTTGAGATCGAACCGCGTATGATGGGAAAGCCAGAGAACTTGCTTCAATGGCTATTTACGAGAAATATCAAATTCAATCCCATAAGTTAAAACGACTTGTATCTTCTTCATCCCGTAAACGTAACAACGACATACATACTGAATATCACCAATTTTATCCCCGTGTCAAAAATCTTTCCGATGTCCAGTTTCCAACGGATGAGTTGTCCCTTTTACACAAAGGCCTAAAGTATAATTTAACACCTTCGGTCTCCCAAAGATCATTAGAGACTGTAGCCGTTGACGCGGAGGTGGCTGTTGTGATCGGGAGGAAAGATAACATCGTTAAAAGTTTGTTAGCTAAAGAAATTCAGGAGGCACCCGCATCTTCCCATTACAATCCTGAGTTCCCTATTTTTATGTCACTAAAACATAGAATAAAAGACAATAACCTTATTGTTACTAAGGCCGACAAGGGAAATACTGTTATCATTATGGAGAGTAGCGGGTATAGCCAGAAGGTTAACGATGTTATCCAAGGTGACGACTTTCAGCTGTTAGAGTCTGATCCAACCAAAAAGTTTACTTCGGATATTAAAGTATGTATACAAAAGTCGTCATATATTTTTCCCGATCACAACTTGTCTCGGAGCAATCTTGTTCCAATGAATCCTCAAGCACCCACTTTATATGGGTTACCTAAATTACATAAAGAACATGTTCCTATTCGTCCAGTTGTCTCATATATAGGTGCACCAGCTTATCTCCTTGCTAAAAAATTAAACTTCCTCCTTCGGGAGAAATCTGGTTTCAACCCCACTTACAGCCTTAAAAATAGTTTAGAACTTATTTCCAAAATAAAAGATATTCGTATTCCACCTAAATCTATGTTGTTGTCTTTAGACGTTGATAGTCTTTTCACAAACGTCCCATTCCCTGACTGTTTGCGTATACTCTCAAATCTCTTTAAAAAACGTCGTCTGCATCCCGGGGAAACAAATAATCTTCTTAATTTAACCTCTCTCTGTATGAAACAAAATTATTTCCGGTTTAATAACCGTTTCTATCTACAAAAAGAAGGGTTAGCTATGGGGTCCCCTCTAAGTCCACTTATGGCGGACATTTTCATGGATGATTTCGAAAAACAACATATAGTTGTTAACCAAAATATCTTATACTATTATCGATATGTAGACGACATAATTATTTGCTGGACAGGCACAAGGAGACAACTGGATGTTTTCCTTAATAAAATAAATAGAGTCCACGAAAAAATTAAATTTAAACTTGAATTGGAACAAGATGGCTCCCTTAATTTCCTTGATTTAACAATAACAAGAAAAGAGTCGTTACATGTTTTTCAAATTTATCGAAAGCCAACTCATACCGACACAGTCATCCCCGCATCATCGTGTCATCCATGGCAACATAAATTAGCCGCTTTTTATTGTTACATTAACCGTCTGTCCACTGTTCCATTAAATAAAGAAAATTATTTAAAAGAACTTAATATAATTTATCAAATTGCGGTCTCTAACGGTTTTTCAAAAAGTCTCATTGATAATCTTATTAAAAAGAAACAAAAGCATGTTGTTCGCAATTCTTTGTACGCGGTTCGATCTCAAAGTGTCCGGCGGTATGCGGGTAGTTTGACCTACTTAGGCCCCATATCGGAAAAAATAGCTAATAGTCTTAAGAAAAACGGCATTAACGTGGCATTCAAAACAAACAATTCGCTTAGGAATATTTGTAACAATAAAGATAAGTTAAATATTAGTCAAAAATCGGGTGTTTATAAACTTGTTTGTGACGAATGCCACGCCGTTTACGTGGGTCAGACTGGTCGCAATTTCGGGACGCGCTATAAAGAACATATGGCCGCGTACAGAAATTGCAATCCTGATAAATCCCATTTTGCTAAACATCTCTTGGACACTGGACACAACCTAGCTAGCGACCATTCCTTTGAAGTCTTACATACCTGTAATAAGGGGCTGCGACTGTGTGTGCTGGAGCAGTTGGAGATTTTAAAAAGTAATAATGGTAATTATACACTGCTGAATGAACAAACAAATGTTTCTAATTCACCTTTGTTAAACATCTTTAAGGCCAATCTTTAATAATAATTTTAAGATTAATAATAATAAATAATTATAATAATATCAATAAAACAATAATAATAATAGTATTTAAAATATTAATCATAACAATAATAATAATTAGTAGCAGATTTGTTATCGCACGGCGCGGTCACTCAAAACAATAATAATAATAGTATTTAAAAATAATCATAACAATAATAATAACTGTTGACAGGTTTGTTATCGCACGATGCGGTCACTCGCTACTTTGGTAGGGAGCGATTGTGTCAGCGTGTATAAATAGCAACTGTTTCGACTCGCCGCTCACTTAGCGGTCAGCCGCCGTAGAGTCTATACTACCTGAGGATGCCTCGTGTAGAGGCGAAACACGTGTCGTATTATCGTCGATGGTGTGTCTTGCCTGGAATAGTGGTGCTTGGTCTAGTGGTGACGGAGTTAGTGTATGCAATTGAGGGAGGGCGGGAGGTGCGCTTCAATCCAGGTAAGACACATCATTTTATATGTTTAGCGGAAATTTGCAAAGAAATTGATATTTTTATTTTTTATTATAAATATTGATGTGTAAAAAAACAACAGATATTGGAAGCACTAGAGATGTAACAAAATTTTACCGATACCGATAAGCCGGAAAATATTGTCGTTTTTAAATTTGAACTTGGCTTAAATGAAAAGCTAAATAGAGAAAACGATAAAATACGATGAAAAATATTAATTTAATGACCTACGAATAAACCAAATTTTAACATTTTTTTAAATTGTAAATTTATTCCCTATATAGGATAACATCAAAAATTTGCAATAAAGTTTTTAGATTAGATCTTCTGATAACGTATCATTACTATATACTATATATTCACTTCACGCCTCATACCCACAAAGAGTTGGGTAGACTCATTTTGTTGTAAAAGTTAAAAAATATATATATTATGTTTATACTCTTTCATCTAATCTGGCGATTGCCTTTTGTTGGCTTACGAATACTGTACTATTTATTACTATTGGTACTTTTTTTGATACTTGTTATTTCCATAAACTATTTTTGCAGCCTGAAGATCCGGACTTAAAGAATACATAGTAGACATACACACTCGATCGATTAATAATTACGGATGGGTTGAATTGTTACGTCCTACTCGAGCCGTGGTATAGTTCAGATGGTTAACGCTCGTTGTAAATATAACAGAACACGAGTAACCCGGGTTTGATCGCCGCCGGTACCAATAAAATTGTTAATTGCAATTTTAAGTGCTGATTTACCACGTGCTCGGCGGTGAAGGAAAACATCATGAGGAAACCTGCACGTCCGAGGAATAAGGAAAAAATATTTCGAAGACATGTGAAGTCTCGCCAACACGCATTGGGGCAGCGCGACGGACATTTCCTTGCCCTAAAACCCTCTCAGAAATGAGCGGAGGCCTGTGCCCAGCAGTGGGACGTATATAGGCTGTAACTTTACTTACTTTACTTTTACTTGTAGTAAGCTTTTAATAAATGTTTATTCCATCAATACTGTTTTATTTACTAAAGGAAGTAAGTACCTTCTTAATAGACAAACATTTAGTTTTAATTAGTTTTGTATTCATAGCAACCTGTTACAATTTGTTAACTAACGTAGATAAACAGGCCAACAAGTTTCAAAGATAACAAAAAATATAGAAATACTAATTTAAAGAAGTATACGAATACGTTTTCGTGCGCATGGAATTCAGTCATACCGCGTTATTTATTTGAGGATAAAAGGTAACCTAGCCTTTTTAATCTTTCCAGCTATCTGAATACCAAATCTCGTCAAAATCGGTTGAATGGCTTAGCATTTTGTATACTCACTAAGTTTTATACCCATTTCACCGTATTTATCCAAATTGGCGGTTTAACGGCTAATAACGACTAAATTAAAGTAGGTTTTTAGCCTACTTAGCTGTGATATCACTTTTTGACTTAACCAGGCCAACTATCTCAATTTTATTGAAATAGATTCAGCGGTTTAGCCATAAAATAATAGTAAAGTATGGATTTCTCATACATGTGATTCTGAACAACTCTATTTACCTATCTTTAATACATTTTGGCAGCAAATTACGTTTTTGTCTTATATTTCTTGAAGTAAAATTTCGGATTTTTTTATCGAAAAATTTACAAAGAATCGTGTATTTGGAACATACAAAATATTTTTATCATTGCACTTTTACAAAGTGAATACTTTAGTATTTATCTTTAAGTATAAAATTGTACTAAATGAATAACAAAAATATTATTGAAATATTTCAAAATAAATACACTCAAGTTTTACCGGTGCTTACCGGTAACCGCTAAGTCACTAAACAAGACTACATCCCTAACGGTGTTACCATCATATACTATAGTTTGCTTAAATGCAAAGACTAATATGATGCTACGTATCTTAAACGTGTTCAACAATTTTTTATTTACAATAAGAAAAAAATTAGACTTACTGCGATTGCACTTACGATTAGTTTGCACACTATTTACAAATAAATATGTATTAAAATTTAAACGATTTCATCTTTATATTGACGATGAAATTCGCTCAGTCTGTCAACACAGCGAATTGTAGTAGTGATTATACGAAGTAATTGCGTGTAGAATCCTCGTACAAAATAAGGTTGACAGCCACTCTATTCTGTATTATAGTATTCTATGTTGTCACCCCTGAGAACTAAGGTGGAATGCCTCGTATCCAGTGAAAAGGGTCTCCGGTTCTCTACACTCACCATACGAAACACAGCAGCATTACGCTGGTATTCTGCGAGAGCGTGGTCCTGCCCCGGTCGAGCCGACCCATTCGTGCTATAATATAGCTGCAGCGTGGCTCTACCACGTACCATTTAGTAAAGTATAATACAATACCTGTGCTTCTCCCACTAGCTGTTCCGTAGTGACTGCTTCCAAAATTGAACCATCTTTTATATTGTCATTTATGTTATCTAAAAAACAAAATAATTATGATCACATAAAATAATTATTAAAATAGGCCCGTGAAAAACTCACGGGTGATTATGATGAAATGGAAAGGAAGATTCTTCTTTGAAATGAAAAGAAAGTCCTATTTGCTTTTTTTTTCCCTACCACTCGCTCACTACATTACGCGTAAATTAAACTTCAGGAATAATTGTTATATTAGTATTCTATGTCTAATTTCACGACATATTTTACCTCGTGAAAAATTTCGTTAGAATCCACAAACATACTTAACAATTCTACATTAATAAAAAAAATATAGAGCATTGGGTGAAAAACTAGCACACAGTCCACCCGATGGTAAGTGGATGCTGTGGCCCATCATAGAAATCCACATTTATCCTCAATTAAGAATCAAAATGCAAATGCGTTGTCACCCACGATGACTAAGACGGAATGCCTCGATTCCAGTAAAACGGATCTCCGGTACTCTACACTCACCATACGAAACACAGCAGCATTACGGTGCTATTCTACGCTGGTATATTGTGAGAGTGTGGTCCATCCCCGGTCGAGTCGACCCATTCTTGCTACAAATATACTACTAATATAACTGCAGCATGACTACTACATATAAAAATGTTGTAAAGTTGTTTAAGAAGATTGTTTGTGGAATTAGAAAAGAATATTGAGGGAATATCATCGTAACCTGCTCCCTTAGAAATGTCCACACGCTTTAAATTTTATCTATTGCCTACTCATATGGGGCATTTTTCAAATTGTTTGGAGATAACGGCCGATTTACACTTCGACAAGTTCAGTAGCGAGTCTAGTTACAGGGCAGTTGACAGTAAACGGTTAAGTGGACAGTAGCGTTCAAATGTCTTCGTGGCAAGCTTAGTTAAAAAAGTACAATTTTATATTTTGAGGGTCGAACGCGAACACGTTGCGTCCTGTCAACTTATGCACTAAGCTGAACTAAAAGCAGCGAGTTTAGTTGCGGGTGGTGGGACACGCACAGGAGGGCAAAACTTCGAACTTGACTCGCCTAGAAATAGACCGACTGGTTATCCCGTTCAAATTAATTGTTATTTTGCTACTTAACTCACTAATTACCGTTCAAACTATTTTTGTTTTACTTAACTCGCCAGGTTCGCAAGTTAACTTACTACTGTACTTATCGAATTATAAATCGGCCTTCATGAATATCCTTTTAATCATTTGGTACATAACATACACTGCCAACGCGTCGCACTGTTCTTTTCCGAACTTGGCTGACACACTACTGTATCTAGATATAAAATTCAACTTACGTATAGTCAATAGAGGGGTTTCCTCGTTGTCTTGCATTAAGTTTATTGTGGATTTACCTAAAATAAAAAATAACAATAAAATAAAGAAATCATATGAACCAACAATAAAAACTCATATAAAAAATGGGGCAAACTGTTAAAAAATAACAATGAAACTATATAATTGACGCAACCGTGCGGCGGCGCAGCGATGACTTTGAGAAACTCCAATTATGGAGTCTTTCGAAAGATTTATTTACGATACTTTTTTCTTTAGAAGTCCCCTTTTTTCTTATAGAACAAAAGTGACAATCGAGCACAATTTCCATCTGATGGTTTTGAATGCTGTGGCTTATAGATGTAGATCTACCTTAGATAAAGAATCACGATGCAGATGGATTGTTTCCCTTGAGGAGTTTGTTTTTCTAAGATAGAATGCCTCGTTTCCAGTAAAAATTGGTTGTCTGTAAAGTCGGTATACGGGCGAAAGTTTTACGTGACAACGACTTTGAGTGGTAAAATAATTTTAATGTGAATATTCATTCGTATAGTAGGAAGAAGGATGAAATAACACTTTTTATGTCTGTCTCTCTCGCTCTTAGGCGGGCTAACCATGCCCGAGTGGAAGGGACGCGTGCCTCTCACTCGCTCTCATTGTGAGCGCATAACGTGAGCGGAGCGTAACGCAGTTTCTTGAAGTGTCACCCGGCAAACCAATTTATAAGACGTTGTCACGTCAAAAATGCTGTTCAGATCTCCTCAATGATCATAAGAAACACAACAGCATTGAACTGCTGTTTTACGCTGGTATTCTGTATGAGCGTGGTCCTTCCCCGTTCGAGCTGATCCATTCGTGCTACAACTGTATCATAACTTGAGCCTGGCTCTACAACGTATAAAATTTATACAAATGAAAAACATTGTAGATCATTGTTTTCAAAAAACCTAATTATAATAATTTAAATGCGGAAACTGTGGTTTTATCTCTTGGTAACAAAAAATTGTGTGTGTAATTGTGTACACGTACGAAGTGAAACTTCTTTACGACATAAATTTCTTCTTTTATTTTATATTTTACATAAATAGTTTCAATAATAGTACACTCATGCAACGCCGGCGGTGAAACGTTACAAGAAAACGTGACTTTTGAAGTAAAACTTATTTACGCACGCTTGACTTGTGGAGTAAGCTGGCAAACGCGTGACGAAAGCGTTACGAAAAATGTGATAGGGCGAGGCGAACGGGAGACATATCTTTTTTGAATTGTTATATTGTTGAAATTTACTAAAGCAGATATACTTTCGCATTCGCATCGCATATTACTCTTATAGTTGTAGTATTACATCTCGATTTTCAGGAACTTTTAAAATAAAGTGGCAACACTTCTCTAACTAACACAAAGTTATAAAATTAGTTACAGTTTCTTGTTATAGGAGCGATATCTACCTTTTTTTTTTACTTCGTCTGAGTTTGTTCAATACATCTATATATATATATATATATATATATATATATATATATATATATATATATATATATATATATATATATATATATATATATATATATATAAAAGAAAGTCGTGTTAGTTACACCACTTATAACTCAAGAACGGCAGAACAGATTTGGGTGAAAATTGGTATGGAGGTAGTTTAGAGCCAGGAGACGGACTAAGATACTTTTTATCCCGTTCGACAGCGTTCCCGTGTGACTTGACATGAAACGTCAGTCACTATAAAACGTGGTATAACAAAAAAGAATCAGACTTGGAATAACGAAACGCAAATGATAGCTATGTAATTGACGTATAATGACAGCTATGTTTTTAGAGATTGAGGTATACCTTTAGACTCAGAAATGAGGATATCCGCAGTAAAACCAGAGTGACCGACATAGCCCAACGGATTAGCAAGCTGAAGTGGCAATGGGCCGGCCATATAGCTCGAAGAACCGATAACCGATGGGGAAGAAAGGTTCTCGAGTGGCAGCCTCGTACCGGTAGGCGTTGTGTAGGGCGACCCCCCACTAGATGGAGTGACGACCTGGTAAGATATGCAGGAAGTCGATGGATGCAGGTGGCTCAGGACCGTGCTTTGTGGCATTACTTGGGGGAGGCCTATGTTCAGCAGTGGACTTGTGAAGGGCTGTAATGATGATGATGATGATGATGACAGCTATGTAATGACGTATAGATGACAATTTGATATTTGTAAGAAATCAATATTCAAACTATTTCTATTAAATAAATAATTAACAATTATAATGTATTGATAGTGCCATTGCCCATTCGTATAAACAGTGAAGTGAACTATAAAACTCGGTATGGTTGAAAATTTGAGTTTTGAAATAAATTTTTAGGTGAATAGAAGTGAAGTGAAGTTTAATTAATAATGCCGCGAACAAGACGATCGAATCTTTCCCGACAAAGCCGTAATGCAAGAAGAATACGAAATACTGCAAATGAAAGGACTGAAGAAGAACAAGAAATTGCACGTGAACAGCGCCGCGATAGTATGGCTCGACTTCGTGCTTCTCAATCACGAGAGCAAAGTGAAGCAGCCCGTGAAACAGCTCGGTTGGCAATGCGGAATCGTCGAGGGAACAACAGAGGTCAACAGATAGATAATTTGCGACGCAGAACAAGATATTTATCAAGTGCTGATTTGAATCGAGCAGCGTTTCGATACGATTGCAGCAATGATTACAGCTTGCATCCTAGCGTTTGTATTGGGCAAATGGACGTTGTTTGTGAGTATTGTGGTGCATTAAAGTTTTCCGGAGAAACGGCTGGATTATGCTGCCTTAATGGTAAAGTGAAATTACCGTTGTTGACTCCGCCACATGAGCCATTGTATTCATTGCTTTGTGGCGAAACACAAGGATCACGCCACTTTCTTGCAAACACTCAAAAATACAATGGTTGTTTCCAAATGACGTCATTTGGGGCAGATATTATCGAAGAACGAGGATTTAATCCGACATTTAAGGTATTTATTTTTGTACTTACATAGAATGTAGTTAAAGAATAACTTACTTTATCTATTGGTATGTATTATATTTGCTAATTCTGAACTCTACTCTCCCACCGAAAAAAGTGTTTATAACCCATAATGATTTCTTATATTTACGCGAACACTACACATTGAAATAATACTAGTTTTAACGGAATTTATCGCGTATATTTAACTTTTTTACCCGACGTTTCGAGAGCTTTACAGCACCCATGGTCACGGGAAGGACTGAGATGTTCAACGTCCAGCTGTCATAGTTAACCGCGGTTACCATAGATTAAAATTTTAACTTTTGTTCCGATCTACACAGTATGAGCTTATAGGTATATGGAGTCTTGCAGTTGTATGCTTGGGTTGGGATTTAATTTTATTTATTATAGGATCCCAAGCAGATGGTAGCACCCAGCCATCTTCTCTATTGAAATTAGGATGTTTTTTGATTTCAATAGCCTCGCGAATCATCCTTGGAAGGAATCGGTGTTCTTTAGCGAGGATTTGTGGTCTATCAAATCTGATGTAGTGACGGGGGCGATCTTGTACATGTTCACAGGCTGCAGACTTCCCGGAGCGTCGATTCTTCACATCAGCTATATGTTCTTTGACGTGGGTTTTAATTGATCTTTTAGTTTGTCCTATGTAGGAGAGACCACATTCACAATCAAGCTTGTACACTCCTGCATCTTGCAGAGGGACGTTACACTTGACTGATGGTAAAAACTGACCAATCTTCTTCGGCGGCTTGAAGTATGTTTTGATGGAAGCGCGCTTCAAGATGTAGCCAATCTTGTCAGTGACTCCTCTAACATATGGCAGTACAGCAGGTACACGCTCGACTGTGGCCGGCTTCAATCGTTCTCTGTGACGTAGGCGTGGGACCCGAAGCTTGTTGTCATGCAAAACTTGCTTGACATGTTGGAGCTCGGCAGCCAGGTGTTTACTGTCACAGATCCCTCGTGCTCTCTGAAACAAAGATTTACCCACGGTAGCTAACTGTGAAGGATGGTGGTGAGAATCACCGTTTAAATATCTATCTGTATGGGTCTTTTTTCTATACACAGTATGGCTCAATGTGTTATCAGGATTCCGAATTACTAACACATCTAGAAAAGCTAAGGAATTGTTTGCCTCTAACTCCATTGTGAACTGAATTTTAGAATTTATAGAGTTAAGATGGTCTAAAAATGCAGTTACTTTATCTAAAGGTAGAATTGTGAAAGTGTCGTCTTACGTACCGCTTGTAGAATCTTGAATTTATGGGAGAAGTAAGCAGGGCTTTCTCCTCAAAGTCTTCCATGAATATGTCGGCGACAATGGAAGATACAGGTGAGCCCATCGCCACACCATCTACTTGCTTGTAGAACTCCTCCTTCCACAATAGGTAGCCAGATGTAAGGCAGTGTCTGAGTAATACTGCATATTCTGCGGGCATGTTGTTTTCTTCCAGCCTTCTAGTTACAATTGAGATGCAGTCTTCAACAGGTTAGCATGTAAACAATGACTGCACATCAAAACTGACCATAGTTTCATTGTCTGCCAGACGTAGGTCTTTAATCTCGCTGACAAAATGGTAGGAATCCTTTATGTGTGCTCTTGTATGTCCCCTGAGCGGTGAGAGTATTTTCGCTAAGTGTTGAGCCAATCTGTAAGTTGGTGAATCGATTTGGCTCACTATGGGGCGTAATGGAGCATTGGGCTTGTGTATTTTTGGTAACCCATACAACTTTGGTGATTTGGCGCACGTAGGTATTATCCATTTTACGTCCAGATTTAATTTTTCGGAGTGTTTCTTTATGAGTTCACTAGTTGTTTTTAGTGTGCTATTTGTTGGGTCGTTTTTAACCTTTTTATAAGTACTTACATCCGACAAAAGTTCTTGTATTTTAGAATTATAATCTGACGTATCCATGACCACCGTGGCGTTTCCCTTATCTGCGCGGAGAATCGTAAGTTCTGGTTTATTGCGTAGGTTCTTTAACGCTATAAATTCGTCTCTGGGAAGATTCGGTTTAGGCACTGAACATCGACGTAACATAGACGAAATGTCTTGACGTATCGCCTCCAAATCTTCTTTCCGCATATTGTTTTTAAATAAACAGTCCTCGACACTACAGATAATTTCTTCGTACGGTAATCTGCTAGGAGTTATAGCGTATGGATATTGTTACGGGCGGTAATCCAACAAAAACGCTCCGATCTATATGACATAAATAAATCCATAGAAACATCATCCAGTGAATTAAAGAAAGTTTTAACGACGTTTGATTATAATTTTTGCATGGAAACATTAAATAAACGCGAAATTAGTAAATATAATGAATGCAAAAACAAACATATAGAAAAATATCAAAAATTAACGGCCAAATCAAATGTCAAACATCCGAATCAATGCCAGAACCAAAAGCAACCATTGACAAACACAGATCATAGATTAATCGCGTTCTATAATCTGTCAAAACAAACACTGGATGATGCAACAATAAAGGTTTTATCCAAAGGACTAAACTACGCTATAACTCCTAGCAGATTACCGTACGAAGAAATTATCTGTAGTGTCGAGGACTGTTTATTTAAAAACAATATGCGGAAAGAAGATTTGGAGGCGATACGTCAAGACATTTCGTCTATGTTACGTCGATGTTCAGTGCCTAAACCGAATCTTCCCAGAGACGAATTTATAGCGTTAAAGAACCTACGCAATAAACCAGAACTTACGATTCTCCGCGCAGATAAGGGAAACGCCACGGTGGTCATGGATACGTCAGATTATAATTCTAAAATACAAGAACTTTTGTCGGATGTAAGTACTTATAAAAAGGTTAAAAACGACCCAACAAATAGCACACTAAAAACAACTAGTGAACTCATAAAGAAACACTCCGAAAAATTAAATCTGGACGTAAAATGGATAATACCTACGTGCGCCAAATCACCAAAGTTGTATGGGTTACCAAAAATACACAAGCCCAATGCTCCATTACGCCCCATAGTGAGCCAAATCGATTCACCAACTTACAGATTGGCTCAACACTTAGCGAAAATACTCTCACCGCTCAGGGGACATACAAGAGCACACATAAAGGATTCCTACCATTTTGTCAGCGAGATTAAAGACCTACGTCTGGCAGACAATGAAACTATGGTCAGTTTTGATGTGCAGTCATTGTTTACATGCTTACCTGTTGAAGACTGCATCTCAATTGTAACTAGAAGGCTGGAAGAAAACAACATGCCCGCAGAATATGCAGTATTACTCAGACACTGCCTTACATCTGGCTACCTATTGTGGAAGGAGGAGTTCTACAAGCAAGTAGATGGTGTGGCGATGGGCTCACCTGTATCTCCCATTGTCGCCGACATATTCATGGAAGACTTTGAGGAGAAAGCCCTGCTTACTTCTCCCATAAATCCAAGATTCTACAAGCGGTACGTAGACGACACTTTCACAATTCTACCTTTAGATAAAGTAACTGCATTTTTAGACCATCTTAACTCTATAAATTCTAAAATTCAGTTCACAATGGAGTTAGAGGCAAACAATTCCTTAGCTTTTCTAGATGTGTTAGTAATTCGGAATCCTGATAACACCTTGAGCCATACTGTGTATAGAAAAAAGACCCATACAGATAGATATTTAAACGGTGATTCTCACCACCATCCTTCACAGTTAGCTACCGTGGGTAAATCTTTGTTTCAGAGAGCACGAGGGATCTGTGACAGTAAACACTTGGCTGCCGAGCTCCAACATGTCAAGCAAGTTTTGCATGACAACAAGCTTCGGGTCCCACGCCTACGTCACAGAGAACGAGTGAAGCCGGCCACAGTCGAGCGTGTACCTGCTGTACTGCCATACGTTAGAGGAGTCACTGACAAGATTGGCTACATCTTGAAGCGCGCTTCCATCAAAACATACTTCAAGCCGCCGAAGAAGATTGCAAGATGCAGGAGTGTACAAGCTTGATTGTGAATGTGGTCTCTCCTACATAGGACAAACTAAAAGATCAATTAAAACCCGCGTCAAAGAACATATAGCTGATGTGAAGAATCGACGCTCCGGGAAGTCTGCAGTCTGTGAACATGTACAAGATCGCCCCCGTCACTATATCAGATTTGATAGACCACAAATCCTCGCTAAAGAACACCGATTCCTTCCAAGGATGATTCGCGAGGCTATTGAAATCAAAAAACATCCTAATTTCAATAGAGAAGATGGCTGGGTGCTACCATCTGCTTGGGATCCTATAATAAATAAAATTAAATCCCAACCCAAGCATACAACTGCAAGACTCCATGATACCATAAGCTCATACTGTGTAGATCGGAACAAAAGTTAAAATTTTAATCTATGGTAACCGCGGTTAACTATGACAGCTGGACGTTGAACATCTCAGTCCTTCCCGTGACCATGGGTGCTGTAAAGCTCTCGAAACGTCGGGTAAAAAAGTTAAATATACGCGATAAATTCCGTTAAAACTAGTATTATTTCAATGTTTATAACCCAGTTAATACTGTCTGGTTTTTATTTTGTAGATACAGGGACAGATTCACCATCGAATTGGATCATTACTACCTTTCGAAGATACACAGAATAAATTTTTACAAATATATTTCATGGGCAACATGGAAGAAGAACTTGATCGACGCCTAGGGATCAATGCAGGAATGAAGCGAGCAATTCTTCAAGACTTGCAGTGTCTGCTTCATGAACATCATGCGTTGGTCAGGTTGTTTAAGAATGCTTTAGAGCGCATGCCAAGTGATGACTATAAAGTTGTCATCAAAGCAGATAAACGACCATCTGGAACACACGAACGCACATTTAATGCTCCAACATTAGACGAAGTTGCCATCCTGATTGTTGGTGAACAATTGGAAAAACGCGATATTGTGCTTACACGTCGCGATACTGGGCAACTGCAACAAATATCTGAAACACACCGATCATATGACGCATTGCAATACCCGCTGATGTTTTGGCAAGGAGAAGATGGATATTATTTTAATATTAAAATGATAAATCCATTGAATGGTGAGTATCAGTATCAAAATTTATTTCATTTATTTGTGAAAGACACTGATTTAAAATAATGCTTATTAAAAAATGGTTAATGTCTGTATTGTTTGCCCTTGAAATTTGCCTCTGAAATGGTTAATTATCAAATTTTTAATTTCAGGTGAAGAAACTACAAAGAAAGTTAGCTCAATGAATTATTACGCATATCGTTTGATGATTCGTCAAAATGCTGACAACTATTTGCTGCGGTTTCGTCGATTGTTTCAGCAGTATTGCGTTGACATGTATGTAAAAATAGAAACGGAACGTTTAACATTCATTAGGATGAACCAAGCCAAACTGCGTTCTGAGGAGTACATCCATTTACGTGATGCAGTTAGTACTGAAGAAAATGCAGCTAATATTGGTCGATTAACTATTCTGCCGGTGACGTACATTGGTAGTCCACGTCATATGCATGAATATGCACAAGATGCAATGACATATGTTCGTCATTACGGTCGCCCAGATCTCTTTATTACTTTCACCTGTAATCCAAAATGGATAGAAATTACTCAATTGCTGCTTCCCGGACAAACATCAAGTGATAGACACGACATCACAGCACGTATATTCAGGCAAAAAATTTGGTCCCTGATGAACTTTATTGTTAAACAACGCGTCTTTGGAGACACTCGATGCTGGATGTATTCAATCGAATGGCAAAAGCGAGGCCTGCCGCACGCACACATTCTTATTTGGTTAGTGGAAAGAATTCAGCCTGACCAAATAGATGATATCATATGTGCCGAGATTCCTGATCATGAAGTCGATCCAGACCTACATGATGTTGTTACTACTAATATGATTCATGGACCGTGTGGTGCCTTCAATCCCCAATCACTTTGCATGGTCGATGGAAAGTGCTCTAAACGATATCCACGGAAATTAACGGCGGAGACTGTCACTGGCAACGATGGTTATCCGCTGTATCGGCGTCGATCACCAGATGACAACGGTCGAACTGTCACAACGAAAGTGAAAAGAATGGATTTCGTTGTCGACAACAGTTGGATTGTTCCATATTCGCCACTTATTTCTAAAACGTTCAAGACACATTGCAACGTTGAATACTGCAATTCAGTTAAGTCCATAAAATATATTTGCAAATATGTCACGAAAGGCAGTGATATGGCAGTTTTTGGATTGCAATCCTCGAATATCAACGATGAAATTTCACGCTATCAAGTTGGTCGTTATGTGAACTGTAACGAAGCGATTTGGCGTATATTCGCATTTCCCATTCACGAACGTCATCCTACTGTTATGCATTTGGCGGTGCATCTGGAGAATGGTCAACGAGTATATTTCACGGCTTCGAATGCTACGCAACGTGCTGAAACACCTCCAGCAACTACATTGACCAGTTTTTTTGCAATCTGCCAAAGCGATCAGTTTGCACGAACTTTGCTTTACTCGGAGATGCCACGTTATTATACTTGGAATGCTTCATCGAAGAATTTTCAAAGACGGAAGCAAGGCGATGCGGTTCCTGGGTATCCAGATGTGCGTTTTACTGATGCTCTTGGTTGTATGTATACAGTTCATCCAAAGAATGATGAATGTTTCTATTTGCGGTTGTTGCTGGTAAATGTGCGTGGGCCAAAGTCATTTGAGACACTACGAACTGTTAATGGTGTAATATTCCCAACATATCGTGCTGCATGTGAAGAATTGAACTTATTAGAAAACGATACCCATTGGGATACGACAATCGCTGAAGTTATTATCTCTGCATCTCCAAGTCAGATACGCACATTATTTGCTATCATAATTTCGACATGTTTTCCATCAAACCCATGTAACCTGTGGCACAAATACAAGGATAATATGTCAGAAGATATTTTACATCAAATTCGTGTCAGTTCCAGAAATCACGATATTGAGATGAATGAGGAGATACATAATCGTGCTTTACTCTTGATCGAAGATATGTGTTACATCATGTGCGGTAATTTATTAATCAGGTTAGGAATGCCAGCGCCATATCGTGAAATGAATGACGCATTTAATCGAGAATTGGAACGGGAACGTGAATATGATCACCAGGAATTAGATTTAGTAGTTCAAACGAATGTACCCCTGTTGAATTACCAACAAAAGGAAGTTTATGATACTTTAATGAAGGCAATCGATGATGAAAATAGTGGTTTATATTTCCTAGATGCCCCTGGTGGAACTGGCAAGACATTCCTCATGTCATTAGTTTTAGCAACTGTTCGGGCGAGATACAACATAGCGGTTGCAGTTGCTTCTTCTGGAATAGCAGCCACATTGTTAGAAGGATGCCGTACGGCTCATTCAGCATTAAAATTACCGTTAGATCTTCAAACTATTGAAGAACCAACGTGTAATATTGCAAAACACTCAGCAATGGCCAAAGTTTTAGCGGCATTGAAAATCATCATCTGGGACGAATGCACAATGGCGCATAAACGTGCATTAGAAGCACTTAACCGAACATTAAAAGATTTACGCAATGACTCGAGATGTTTTGGAGGAGCAATGATTTTACTGTCTGGCGATTTCCGCCAAATACTGCCAGTAATTCCAAGATCTACGGCTGCCGACGAAATAAACGCTTGCCTCAAATCGTCAAATCTATGGCGCTATGTGAAGAAACTGCAGCTGACAACAAACATGAGAGTTACATTGCTTAATGATACATCTGCTGAAGATTTCTCGGAGCAAATGCTGACTATCGGTAAGGGTCAAGTACCTGTCGATGAATCGAGCGGATTAATATCATTTCCAAATAATTTCTGTAATTTTGTCTCATCAAAAGACGAACTTATCAACAATGTATTTCCAAACATTATTTCTAACTACAAAAATAATGAATGGTTGAGTGAGCGATCAATTTTAGCGGCTAAGAATAAAGATGTAGATGATCTGAACTACATAATTCAAAATAAGATCATTGGAACAATGCATTCATTCAAATCTATTGACTGCGTCACAAATGAAGATGAAGCCACCAACTATCCAATTGAATTTTTAAACTCTTTGGACGTGCCTGGCTTACCACCGCACAATTTACGCCTAAAGGTTTGGCTCCGTAGTAATCATGCTTCGAAACATAAACCAACCAAAACTGTGCAACGGTACGCGTTTGGTGGTTAGAAAATTGATGAACAATGTAATTTACGCTACGATAATGATAGGAAAATTCAAAGGTGAGGAAGTTCTTATTCCGAGGATCCCGATGATCCCAACCGATATGCCGTTTGAATTTAAAAGACTTCAATTTCCGATACGTCTTGCATTTGCCATGACCATCAACAAATCACAAGGCCAATCCTTAAAAGTTTGTGGTTTAAATCTAGAACATTCATGTTTTTCCCATGGTCAATTATACGTGGCATGTTCACGGGTCGGAAGACCATCTGCGTTGTTTGTTTTTGCGCCTGATAATAAAACAAAAAATGTCGTGTATCACAAGGTACTTAAGTGAAGAGCAACCTATGTACTAAAATACAGAAATAATAATGAATGATTTATGTAGGTATTTAATTTTTTTGTATTTTTTCCAATAAAAAAAACAAAAACTGCTTATTTATTGCCATTAAGGCGGAACAAAGTTCGCCGGGTCAGCTAGTTACATTATATTTTTTAACACCTTACTAAATTTATCCACTACGTCGATAAAGAAGTTTCACTTTAATAAAGTTTCACACATTTAACCCCTTTTCGAGCATGCAATAATTTAAATGTTGATATATAAATCTATAAGTCACAAACTCACCATCTTGCAGGATAATTTTCTTATCGTCCGTTATAAACAACTTCGCAGCGGTGTCAGCTTCCGATGTACTTACTAAAAATATAATAACAAGAAATACATATTGAGTTTGAACGTTCTGTACGTTGTAAGACGACGGTGTAAGAATATCTAATATTTGTATACCATCTAGTGGGTCTCTTAGGATACGACAGAGTGAAACAAACTTTGCACACAATCGACAGTAAACGATTATGCTTCTGTTTTTTATTTTTTTGCTTACCGTACGAGAGAGCTTCAGTAGTGGACCTTTAAGAATAATACACCACGCATTATGAGGTATATTATGATTGTAGCACGAATGGGTCGGCCACACCGAGGTAGGACCACGCTCTCACAGAATACCAGCGTAAAATAGCAGCTTAATGATATTGTGTTTCGCATGGTGAGTGTAGAGAACTGGACTCTCTTTACTGATAAAGAGGTATTTCATATTAGCCCTCACGGGTGACTACGAATCTGCATTTGGATTCTTAATATTATAAATGTAGATACTATGGGCCACAGCAAGCACTTAGCATCAGGTGGAATGCGTGCTCGTTTGTCACCTTTATTCTATATAAAAAAAAACGCGCAACCCAAGTTTTCCCTGCATATATTTTTTTCCGTATAATGATCATAATTAAAAAAAAAACTGAAACAACCATAATCAGAAACAAATTGCTCAAATAAAATCTGATTTAATTATTAAATGGAATAAAATCAATTTATTACCCAAATAGAATCGAATGTAAGACGTTCAGATCACAAATACTCACCGATGGATTTATCAGTGGATTGCGCTTGCAGTGCCTCTGTTGCTTCGAAAATCTGTGAAGACGGAAAGAAACAGTATTAAATAGAAAATTATATTTAGCGTGCATGGTAATATAAAAGTTTTTTGTTGTCCTCTATTTGTATTTACCAACATCTTTATTCACTCCATCTTTCTAAGAGTTGGCTGATAGAACGCCATAGGACATTAAAGTCCATCCTTTCAGTCTTCCTAGTTAAATATATAAGTATAAATAAAATAAAAATAAATAAATAAGATCTGTCAAACAGATTACCATCTTTCTAAGAGTTGACCGGTAGAATGCCATAGGGCATTAAAGTCTATCCTTTGTAACCCCTAGTTAAATACAGGATGTTAGTGTAAACACCGTTATTCTTGAAACCAGTGGTTTGGTTTCACTTATAGAACGTAAATTTAATGAAAAACAACATTATTTTTTTTTTAGGAAAAATCCCAATTTTCCTAAATTCCTCAATTTTTGCCTGTCCTAAGCCAGGGTGAAAGTATGAAGGAAAAGTTACATCACAGGTTATGTGTACCTGTTGTGTTTTATTGGAATGTAATATAGGTAGCTAGCGAGGGCGGTGATCTTTACAGTGATTTCGTCACTCGGGCGCATAGGGTATCCATGAATTTACGAACGGTGTCGGACAGAAACTTTTTAAATTTTATGAAAGAAAATAGCGTTTTTTTTTAAATTCATTGAATTTAAGTTCTATAAGTGAAACCAAACCACTGGTTTCAAGGATAACGGTGTTTACACTAACACCCTGTATATAAGTATAAATAAAATAAAAATAAATAAATAAGGTCTGTCAAACTGACATTTAATGTTATTTAACCGCGAAATGGCTGTGTAAGAATATCCACTACCCCATATCGTCCCGAGGTTGTCGTAAGAAGCGAATAAGGGAGACTAAAACAAGAAATGAGCAGCAGTATCTTCCTGTCAACAACTTAAAATAATAAAAAAACTGCGGTTGCCAAACCGCCTCAGCGTGGCAACTATGGCAAAATCCCCCCTAAGGCATTTTGTGAGGGAGGCCTATGTTCGGCAGTGGACTTTCATAGGCTGTAATGAATGGATTGATGAAACTGACATAGTGCATTGTCGTAACACCGACAAGGAACGAAAGACTATCAAACTAGGAGTTCTCGACAACTATTGAAGTTTTCTTCCTCATACGATTCCTTTGTGGAATCGTACACAAGCGACAATTTTTCCGGAGCGATACGACTTAGGGACCATCAAGAAACAAGCTTAAAGTAACAATAACATAAAAAAAATTCTTTCCCTATTTTGCCATCCTTAGTAGGGGTTCAATTTTATCTCAATTTTTTATAGGACCACCTCCGATATAAAAATCATCAAAATTAATTCACATTTGACGATGATATCGCGTTATTTTTTTAAAGACGGATAAATATATTCATGACATATATTTGTTTTGCTGACAGTACCACAATAAGGATTAGATAATGAAGTTATTAACAAACGCATTAATTCTCTTGCGCGTTAAGTACTGCTCATGTTTTGTGTCTGATGTCAAGTTTTAAACATACAACCAAGTTGCAATTCGAAACCATAAGGTGTAACTCGAAAGGCTCTCTTCAAAGCGTGAAACTTACCGCGTCCGTGAACTTCTCTGTATATCCATTGCCAGAGTCCAACACGACCGGCGTAGAAGTTGTTACAACCTGAAATAAGAGAAATTAAAAATATTAACACTTATTTTATTTTAAGAATTTATACCACGTTATTTTTCATATTCTTACATTGTCATCCGATTTTGAGCTATGTTTAAAATCTCAAATCTCTAGGTCTTCAGGAAGTTAGTTTAAAATCAATTATCTACTAATTTCGACCCGAACAGACGTACACGAAAGCGAAAAAATTTAAATAAAAATAGTACAGACTGTGTATTAAAAATTGTCCATAGAAAACCGTTAAATAAGGATGGCACTATAGCTACGGGCTAAATTTTAAAGAACGTGCCGAAAAATATAAGTGGGATAGACGACTTTTTCGAGGTTATATTTACTAAATAAATTTATTTTAGATTTTAGACCTACTGAGCAGTTTAGCAGCACACTTCAAACCGTCGACAACTGCTAAGTTCATTTCATCCCAGTAGCTACTCCAGCGATGTTGTTGAGAGTTTTTGAACTGTTATTTACTGCTTACAGATGGACACTTTTTCAACTATTCTACTATGGGAGTTGGTACTCCTTACTTCTACACCCCATAACCCATGGTCAAGGACATAGATAATATACTATATATAGGACATAGATGGGCAACTCTAACAAATTATTTGGTGACGAAACGAGAGAAGTTTCCTCTGCGCTGTAATAGATGGCGTTGGGATTATAAATTATAAAATTACCGAGAAATACACAGCGCGCTATTAACTTGGTTCAGTATTATTTCGTACATCTCAATAAATAATAAGAAATGTTTAATAGTTAGAAAGTAACCACTTCGCTTTCTAATCGGTGTGTATTAAATTAAAATCTCAAATTAATTATAAGATCAAACTTATTTTACGCCTACGTACATCTGTGTTAGTAATATAATTTATACTCATTTTTAATAGGTACTAAATTATTAAGCAGGACAAAGTCCTGGAGATCATATGTCTGATCAGTGGACAGCCCCACTGTCGGCAATATCACTCAGCACACTGTGGCCGCTGCCGCGCTCTCCAGTGCAAACATCGCAGACGCGCTACAGTAGCCCTGAATGCCTTATTGTATTGAGTACGTAGGGCACTATAGATCTTTTGGTGTAGTTGGTCCATAGACTGCAAGAATAAAATGCCGCACAATATGCTTTGAAAAGCGTGATGTTGACAGCGTCAGTGGAGCGACCAAATCTATGCACCAACATATTCACCCTGACCGTCTGTGTCTTCATCGTCTTTAAGGCTGTGAGTCACAAGTATAATTTAAATGTCCAAGATATTTAAAACTGTACACCCCTTCTAGTCGTTCGTTTTAGAGCTTTCTAGGGGGTTTAACACTAGGATATTTACTGCCAGTCTTAAATACCACGAACTGCGACTTTTTGCTATTATGTAGTAAACCATGTGAGACATAATTAAATGTTGAATTGTCGGAAAACGTTATACTTTATAGCTATATATTATAATTATTAAATACCAAGAATTATACCAAATCCAGTAATTCTAAGCTTTTTTTTTGTCTTTTTTATTTTTTTCTTTTTTTTAAAAAACGTTACCCCTACACTGGGATTTTCTCCTGTATCGCGGGGGCAGTTTACAAACATAAATTGCACAAGGACAAACATCCAGACCCGGAACAATTATTTGTAGGCTATACAAAATACTTGTTCCGTGCGGGAAGCTTAACACTAATATATGCATAGTACACTGCAATGCATATATATATATATATATATATATATATATATATATATATATATCTTGTTTTTATATGACAGTTCGTTTCTAAAATAAAATACTTATAAATAAACGAAAAAGAAAAACATGTTTAATAGAAACCATAGAACATTGAACGAATGATAGGTAGTTATAATTGCTTACATTCTCTGGGATCTTCGAAACCCTCGGTTGATTCACGACTATTGACTCGGCCAAATGACCCTGAAATAAGAAAAAATTGAAAAATATTGGAAAAGCCTAAGAAATTCTATATACTCCAGAGAATCATTTTGTACAGTTTAACAAGTACATTTTTTCTTACACGAGTCCTACTTAGTCCGCGTGCGTTGAACTTACTTGAACTAACGAAGGATCAGTGCATTTCTATTAAGGGTAGAGTGTTTCTATTAAGGTATACGTGGTAGAGCCATGCTGCAGTTATATTAGTAGTATAGTTGTAGCACGAATGGGTCGGCTCGACCGGGGAAGGACCACGCTCTCACAGATTACCAGCGTGAAATAGTAGCTTAACGCTGCTGCATTTCGTATGGTGAGTGTAGAGAACCGGAGACCCTTTTTACTGGAAACGAGGCATACCATCTTAGTCCTCACGGGTGAAAACGCATCTGCATTTTGATTCGTAATCGAGGATAGATGTAGATGTCTATGGGCCACAGCAACCACTTACCATCAGGTGGACTGTGTGCTCGTTTGTCACACAATTTCTATAAAAAAAAGGGAAAGAACCACATCTAAATTAAATTTCTGTACCCAGTTTTAATTTCAATTAATTATTCATAGTGTTCAGCCGACACTTCGGATTTCGGCCTTGGCCAGTTTAGGATAAAAAACCAGAAAGATTTTGGCCGATGTCTAACAAGCGACGAAATTGAACGAACTGTTACGAAATAGCGAGAGGGCGATGGACGTGACCACTGTTGCCTGGAAGAGATCGCTATGTAGCGATAAGGCCGCCAAATTGTACTTACATAATATTATAATCTTTTTTGTGTTTTGTTAACTGTATATTTGTTTGTGGAGTACAATAAAAGTATATTCATTCATTCATTCATTCACTGTTTTTAATCAACTTCTAGAAATGACTAAAATTACCCTTTGACATAATACAGTTAATATAAATCTTTGATTCAAAATAATTTATATTATTAGTTTTACCCAAGCTTGATTTGAAATTTTTAGGGGTTTTTAAGCTTTTAGCTTCGGCTTCGGTCAAAGGTGGCGATAGTCGATCCGATCAATTAGTTTCGACTTTGGTAAGTAAAAGAAAGGACGCTATTTATTACTATGTTCTCCCTCATTACACTTTATAACTAAACTACTTCAGTGTACGAAATCAAAACTAAACCATACATTTTTAATGGTCCTTCGAGCCGGATTACATCCTGCGAATGTTAGCAAGTATAACCTATATAATAGAAAAGAAATCATAAAATTATATATCGCGTAACATACATACAAAATAAGTAGAATCGAAATCCTTTATTTCTCGACTAAAATGCTATTTGATGGAAGAATATCGTAAGTGATTGTCGTAAGAGATGACATAGGGAAACAAACCAGGATATGGGTAGCATCATTTTACACCTCAAAATGCTTTCCCCCCTGTGAGTGATTTAGTTTCGTTGTATCCAGCTAATACTTTATACACAAAATCGCATCACTTTTACGTATCAATATTCACTTCAAACCATTATTTAAACGATAAAACATGAGCAACAATCCGCCGACGGTCAAGTACCAGCTAAAACTCGCCTACTAAGCTCCTTTAAATATATCTGTATAGCTATAGGATACTAATGCTTAGCAGCAGAATTTTGATAGTCAGTTACGGTAACGGTCACGGTTACGTTATTTATACGCACGCTAGTGTTCATGTGATGGTACAGCAGCTGCTTGCGCATATAGCCGGCGCCACACACGACGCACTCGTACGGCTTCTTGCTGCTGTGCACGAAGCGGTGCGTGTTCCTGTTGTCGCGCGAGTTGAACGACTTGCCGCACACCTGGAAAGTGATTTAACAATTCAATCATCAGTATATGACTAATGACCATAAAGAATTAAGAAAAACCAAAACTGATAAACGAATTCAATGTACATGTTGTTATATAAAGTTTAAGTCTGTCTATGATATCGAAATAACTGGCTTCTATTACGCTCAGGGGGTTGTTTTAACCATTTTTAAAGTTTAATTTTTGTCTGTCTGTTCGGCCTAATATTCGGAATTGGCGATGTGCGATATCGATTCGGTTAATCGACAGATCGATTAATCGTTTGTCAAATTTATTCGACTCAATCGATTAATCTAAAATTGAAATAATCGATAACTTTTTCCACTTAATCGATATGTCACGATATTATGTAAAATTGACAACATTCGTCATTTGCTGTTTCATTCGATAACAACAATCTATCGTTTTATTTGTTTATTGTATGACGGCGGCTGTACTCGGTGCTCTCGTCACGTCGCGGCGCGTCTCGCAGCCATCGATCGCTCTCGCAAGCCGGTCGGTTTTTTGCGCTCGAGTCTCGCAATGAAAACGAGAACGTACTCTATTCTATTCACCGTACATGGTTCTGTTACGGTAAATAAAACCATCCACCATCTTCTTCTTCGCCGTGGCTTATTAATTTTCTTTTTATGATAAATATTACAATAATAGCATTTAATTCCCCTGGTGTTGCGGTTGATCATGGGCGGCGGTAGTCACTTATCAGGTGAGCCGCATGCTCGTTTGCCTCTTCTTCTATATAAAAAAACAAAGACAAAACACAGCAACCATTTCATCTAGATCCATCTCAACGGGCATACGAAGTTCAGATGATACAACGAGTGTGTAAATGGTGTATTCTCGTTTCGAGCCTCTACGCGACGAGAGGCACGCGAGGCGACGAGAAAAACGTATACAGCCGCCATGAAAGCTGATGTTAAGTCAAGGTTTGGTGATTTCTATCTATACTGAATGATTTTTTTAGCGCCTAGAAAAAAAATTGCTATAACATATGAATGGAGTAGAGCCTTATGACACTGATATTTTACAATATCTTTTTTTACCTAACATATTATGAAATTGAACTATCAATAAATACTACTAATTTGAAATGTACTTTTCGTACCAAAAATATACATTATAATTCCGTACTATAACAATATATAGATGTAAGACTCGCAATAGAAGAAGCTTCATGTGCTCTTGTTAGGTACAGCCTATAAACAGAATTATTTTTCAAAGGGTATTTACATATCATTATATATTGGATGACCATTTTTACCGTCTGGAAACAAATAGGGTGTAACATGTGAACGTAGTAGAAGCCTATGGCACGGATATTTATAAAAAAAATATAAACAAAAATTTTTGGATTAAGAGGCCAGTCTTTCAGAGCAAAACAGAAAAATTGCGTTCTGGTGACACATCTACACCCTCCCTGCCCCGCCACTTCATGTACCGCCACCGCAGTTATCTTTCTGGCCGTAGCGTGGAAAGTTGCTCTACTAAGATTTTCCAGTATCAATTTATCTAATATACAGGATTATTGATAATTAGCTAACAAATTTTCACATACAGATTTTCTACCTCGTATCTATTTTTGTTCCATGCTTTTATTACAAAATTCGTTACACAAAAAAAATATATTTTAAGTTTGTATAATTTTTGTTGTTTTGTTGAAAAGGTTTCTAAAAGATAATCATCTAGAACCTGTATAACATGTACTCGTATTATTGATTATTCAAATGAATCTGGCAAGTGCTAGAATGAGTCGTGCACTGAGGGTTTCGTAATAAGTCGATGACACTATCGAAAATCCGTCAAGTACGTCAAGTAGTTCTAAATACTAAAATAGATTAAAAAAAAACTCAAAATAATTTCTATATAAGTACAAACAGTCCACTATCACACATATTTATAGTTTCTCATTAAAGTATAATGTAACTTTGTATAGCATTTACCTATATGCATGAATTACTATTCGAACCCACGACCTTTTTGAGTTCGCGGTCCGCTCCCTGCCATTAGGCTACTGTCGCTTGTACACAAAACATCATGTGCAATCCAAAAATGTATAATACTTCTATATTTCCTTGAAGAACTTACATAATATGTAGGTAGGTAGGTAGGTTTTCTGGTACAAGCATATTTTTTACGTTTATGGTCCATATCGAAATTAAAAGTTATAAAACAAATACAAAATGATTTATAAACCCTTAAAGAATTATATGCAAAAAATAATAAAGTAGAGAAACTTTCAATTCGTAACAATGCGCAACCAAGATTAGGGAAAGAGAGAGAAAGAGGAATGTTAGAGCGAGAGGAAGTGCAAAAATTTGGCACAGACAAGATGTCTGAACGCTACAGCCGCTCAGCGGCTACTAAGGAATATTGCCCGCAATTATTGTTTATAAAGTCAATATTTTATAGGTCGATCGAAATAATTATTAATTTTGAAATAAAGTGGTTTAAATTATTATTTTTTAATATTTGTCTAATTAAACACCTGCCCTTGAGAAAAAAATAATTATAGCATAAATATTTTCAGCTATTGCTATGAAACAAATAGTTTTTTATGAGGCGAAAACAGCGAAATTTAACGAAATTGAGACCTCTTATTTAAGACAATGAAAGATATTTAGAAAAAAAGAAACAGCGCATTTTGGAGATGAAGATGTTTAGCTATTAACGCGCTGAATAGATTTCGCCTTTTTATTATCGATTGCCTTATAATGGTACACGAACAAAGCTCGAAATTGCGTTGGGTGCGAGAGAGCTCTATTTACCGTTTGATTTATCTAACATAGACCATATAGATGAACCAAAAAAAAAAAATTTTGCCATTACTTATAATCTGGGTATTTATGTGTTATCAAAATATTTTACTCTGAAACAATAATTTGCTGTAAAAAAAGAAATCAAAGTGGCGCTAATGATTCGATGTGAGTCAACTTTAAAAGACTGTAGCCTTAAGCGTTTGAATTTTTTTTATTGAACAGTTACTTTTCCTTTTGCTCTCGAGCCTGTGACCCTGCGAAGTGACAGACTGTGCCTGATGGTAAAGTGTGTATACAAATGTAGCCAAAAGGACTTTAGTTGTTATTTAAAAAATTGTTGAATGCTGGAATAGAATCCTGGCTGAGAGCTGGAAGAGCTAAGATGAAATGCCTTTTCACTTTTGTAGGCAGCTTGCAGGCTTTTGTTGTCTACTAAATTTATTGTTTTATAGCCGTTCGTAAAGTAGGGTAGATATGATTTGAATTTCGATAGATTTTAATTAATTTATTTAATTTATTAAAATCTATCGAATTATTATTTTTTATAAAATATCAGTGTCATAGGCTCCGTTCCTCCGTTGTCTCCATTCACATGTTAAACCCTATTTTTGCCAGAAGGTAAAAAGGTATAAATAATTTGTAAAATGACCCTGTGACTGCGACGCTTTTGAAAAAAGCATCTGTATTTTGATAATTAATCGAGGATAGATATAGATGTCCAAGGGACACAGCATCCACTTACCGTCAGGTGGATTGTGTGTGTCACTCTTATAATATTAAAAAAAACTAAACACAATTTTCCACTTTCTCACCTCGCAAAGGTAGGGCTTTTCGCCACTGTGTATGCGCATGTGCTTCTTAAAATGTTCAGGATACACGAAGGTGGCTTGACACACTTCGCATTGTAATGGTCGCTCGCCTGTGTGCGACGCTTTCACGTGGTAGTCGAGCAATCTGTCATAAATAAAATAATAAATACTCAATTACTGAAGTGAGAACGTCTTTAGAAGCATTTTTTCAACAGTAAACGAAAGTGAATGGTCACGCTCGGCTCGGTGACGCTGGATCGGGTTTACTCAGCTCCACTTGACATCAAGCGCGTTCGGCTCAACGACACACATAGTATACTCGGCTCCAGTCGTCATCAGACACGTTTACTGTCCGATAAGGAGTGCACCGTTCCAATAATTACGTTTTTATTGTTCCGTAAGTTCCCACTGCTATCGTGTGCTCATACACTTTTTTTCGTTAGTCTGTGACAGTTCACACTGCCAGTCTTTCATAGGCCGGACATGGACATTTGTCGTTGCAGTGTTTACCTTAATGATCATGCTTGGCAGGTAGATTATCGATATTTGTACTGTACTAATGGTGGTTAAAGATATTAATATCTACGTTGCAACCATCCACTAAATTAAATACAATGATGTGTCTTACCTAGATTGAAGAGCACCTCCCGCCCTCCCTCAATTTCGTGCACTAATCCCGTCACCACTAATCCCAGCAGCACTACTCCCAGCACCACTATTCTAGAAAAGACACACCATCGACGATAATAAGACACATGTTTCGCCTCTACACGAGGCATCTTCAGGTGATGTAGACTCTACGGCGGTTGACCGCTAACTCAATTATTTAATGGTGGTTGTCGTCAGTGATGACATATGGATTAAAGACATTATCCTTCATATCGCTCAGCGAGATATGTAGAGGGCTATACTCGGGAGTTTATCTCCATGATAATATATAAGATTAGCAATTAGGATATCCGCAATAGAACCAGAGTAACCGACAAAGCGTAACGCATCAGTAAGCTGAAGTAGCAATTGATCGACCATGTAGCTTAATGAAGCGACAACCGATAAGAGAAAGATTCTCGAGTGGCAACCTCGTACCGGTATGCAAGATGTGGGTACCGATCTGGTACGATATGCAGAAACTCGATGGATGTGGGTGGCTTAGGAACATGTTCTGCGAACATTCCTTTCATCATATAAGCCTCTTGGCTTATGTGATGAAAATATAGCTAATGGTACACAACAGCGACGCTTAAAGCGCGCCGTTGCTAGTGCAGGTTGGAGCGCTGCGTGCAGCGAGCGGTGCGCTTGCAGCGCTCGCACGCGCGCCTGCAGCGAGCTACCTGCGGCGCTTGAAGCGCTTGGGGCAGAGCTGGCAGCGGTGGCGCCGGTCATCTAGGTGCGTGGCGCGCCGGTGCGAGTGCAGGTTGGAGCGCTGCGTGAAGCGCGCGCCGCACACGTCGCACGCGAACGGACGCTCGCCTGCACGCAAATTTTATTTTATGTTATTTAATATGATGACTAGAAGTGGATGTAGAAGCATCAGAGGATCCGCTACCCCACGTCATCCCGCGGGTATCGTAAGAGTTGCAAGAGGAAAATGGCGATAAGCAACAGGACGTTACTGATAAAAACTTAAAATTATGAAGATCTACAGTATTCAACCCATCTGCTGCCCAGTACAGTGCTGTATATGTAGCAGCAATTATGATAAATATTAGAGGAGACCTGCATGTCAAAAAATTACCCATACATATGGAAAACATTATTCTCCATCTGGGCAGTCAGATAAAAAGAACAATGGTCCCAATATTGTTCCTTGGGGCACACACATTGTTCGCGCCACTTTGCACTATCGCCTAACGCTTATAAGAGATTCGTTAATTATTATCCAATAAGATTACTGCAAAGCTCATTTCCGGGTTTCTTATCTATCGCCTTTTTATGCCCAGCATGTGCATTCGTGTTAACGGGCTCACACAAGTTGAGAAGACACGCAACCAACCGCATCGCTTATATCTCGCGTCATCGCTCCAGCTCTTATGTAATTTGGATATTGAATTATACAAGCATATAGTAAAAAGTATAGACATTTGCAATAACGCTATATTTCGTGTTTATCTGTGAAGTTGATAAGTGTGAAGAAAGCCGGCAGCCATCGACACACGAGGCAGATCAGCGGAAGTCCAGGTAGGTGCACATGCATTCATTCACGCCCTTCCTGTATCCCGAATTTAGGGCATTTGCAGTATCACGAATAAATTAAACTCCATTCACCGCTCGCACCGCGCTAATTTACAGTCCACTACTCTATTTAATTTAATAGCCGCACCGCATAAAATTATTTAATACATTTGAACCAGCAGTTTGGTAGTTAAAAACCAAAACGCCAAACCACCCATAATTGAGTGTGCACCAAAGACTCAGTTCCATTTATAAACACATTTTGCAACCAGTGGTAAAGCCACGCTGCAACTATATTAGTAGTATAGTTGTCGCACGAATGGGTCGGCTCGACCGGGGAAGGACCACGCTCTCACAGAATACCTGCGTAAAATATTAGCTTGATGCTGCTGTGTTTCGTATGGTGAGTATGGAGAACCGGGGACCCTTTTTACTGGAAACGAGGCATTCCATCATAGTCCTCACGGGTAACAACGCATCTGTATGTTGATTCGTAATCGAGGAAACGAGGGCGGCACTGAAAATTTCGGGAATCAAGAAAGTGACACAACATTACTATTTAAAAATGTATTTATTGCTTTTCGAAGTTCTCTCCGCGAAATTTGACACATTTTTCCATACGATGGAACCAATCATTGAAGCAACCATTCCATTCGGAAGTTGGGGTCTCCAAAATGGCCGTTTTGTAGGCGTACACAGCTTCTTCAGGTGACGAAAATCTCTGTCCACGCAATTTGTTCTTTATTTTAGGTAAAGTATAGAAATCATTAGGGCTTAGGTCGGGGCTGTACGGCGAATGGTTTAATAATTCTATGTTTTCTCGCTCTAAAAACTCTTTTGTTCTGTGTGCGGTGTGAGAACTCGCATTGTCGTGATGGAGGATGATGCGGTGGTTGCAGTTCTCTTTACGGAGTTCTGAAATGACCTGTGGCAAACAAATGCTAGCATACCATTCTGCATTAATCGTTCTTTGTCCCTCAAGAGGAATAGTCGTAACACGACCGGTTTTGGAGACAAACGTGCCCACCATTTATTTTGCAACAATCCGTGAACGAACAATTTTTGTTGGCTTTAACTCATTTTCGAACACCCAAACTCGTGACTGGTTTTTTGTTTCGGGTTCGTACGCGTATATCCAGGATTCGTCACCCGATAAGATGTTGTGTACAACATTTGAGGCTCCTGCGTGGAATCTTTCGAGAGTTCTGATGCACCAAGTAACGCGACTCGCTTTTGGCTCTTCACAGAGCGAATGCGGTATCCATCGGGAAAACAACTTTTAAATACACCTAATTGTTCATGCAAGATTATTTGTATTTGACTCATGCCAATGTCTAAAGTTGCCTGAATTTCGCGGTACGTCACATGTCGATCTTCCTCAATCAGCTTACGCACAGCATCAACGTTTTCTTGGGTGACTGCAGTTTTGGACGACCTTGACGGGGATCATCACTGAGCTTGACACGTCCACGTTGAAATTCAGCAAACCAGCGAAAAATTGTGGTTTTGGATGGGGCTTCATCACCAAATGCAGAAATCATACGGTCAACACACCGTTTTTGTGTTAAACCACTTCGAAAGTCATAATAAATCATCGCTCTTGAATTTTCTCGAGTCAATTCCATTTTCTCAACGACTAAACAAGTTTGACAAAACCTTGTGACAAGACCGAGAATCTTTTAAAACAAAGGAGTTTTCAATTAAAAAGAGTTTAATATGACAGGAACAGTGGAAATATTCCATTCCCGATACTTTTAGTGCAGCCTAGTATTCATGATCGATGGTAGTCACTTACCATCAGGTGAATTGTGTGCTAGTTTGTCACCCTATCCTATAAAAAAAGAATTTAACACTAGGAGGCCTATGTTCTATAGACTTTTTAGTAGATGTAATGAATGAAAAAAACAAAGTGATAACATAAAACATAACATAAACACTCACGCTTGTCACCCAGAGGGGTAGGCAGAGACTACGGACTTCCATTTGGCACGATCCTGACACACCTCTCTTGCCTCCTTCACATCCATACACCTACGCATACATGCTCGTCGGTTAAGGGTACTCCTAATTTGGCCCGTTTTCAATAAATCGCCAATTTGGTCGATAAATTTTCGCCTAGGACGTCCCTTTCCGACTCTGCCGTTCACTTCTGCACCATAAATTTTCTTTGTCACTCTTTCCTCATTCATTCTTTCCACATGACCTAACCACCGAAGCATTCCTTTCTTAATCCTGGTCACAACATCATCTTGCAAACCACACTCTTCTCTTATTACACAATTTCTTACCCTGTCATTCAGATTCAGCCCTAACATACTCCTTAACGACCGCATTTCTACTGCGTTTATTCTACTCTCGTGCTTCTTCTGCCACACCCAACTTTCACTACCATACGTTAAAGTAGGGACCAACACAGCATTGTGAATTGCCATACGTGCCTTTTTCGACACATTTTGACTCCTCACAATAGAGTGCAAGGCCCCATTTACTCTATTTCCCGAATTCACTCGTCGTTCTATATCCTTATCATATCTCCCATCCCTGCTGAATACGCAGCCCAAATATACAAACTCATCTACTTGCTCGATCAACTCCCCTTCTATTCTTATTTCACAAATCGTTTTAGTTTCTTCTCTTTCAAAAACCATAACCTTCGTCTTACTTGCGTTCACTTTCATACCCCTTTCTTTTAATGATCCGTTCATTAATGTAACCATCATTTGCAACTCGGCCGCCGACGACGCAAGAATAACTTCATCATCGGCGTACAAAAGGCATTTGACGGTTAACTCACCCATTCTTAATCAGCATCCTTCAACTTTCAAATTTTGCAAACAACTGTCCATAAATAGGTTGAACAGCCACGGGGAAGCCACACAACCCTGTTTGACACCTTTATGGATGTCAAACCAGTCCGAGTAGACCCCGTTGATCCTAACACAAGCACTAGAGTCCCTATAAAGAGACTCCAATGCCTGTATCAAGCCAGCGCTCAACCCAAATGAGTTCAGTGTTTGCCATAGCAAATCCCTATCCACTCTGTCATAAGCCTTTTCCAAGTCCAAGAACGCACAAGAAACCTTTTGGTTTTTGGCCAGAAACTTCTCCGCGATCATGCGCATGGAAAAGACTTGATCTGTACATCCCATTTCCTTTCTAAATCCCGGTTGCACATCCCAAATTTTTCCATCAGTTTCTTTCATGACCCTTTCAATCAGTACCTTAGCATACAGTTTTCCCACAATGCTAAGAAGGCTGATGCCACTGTAGTTTTTACAGTCCTGCTGCGACCCTCTTCCCTTATATACTGGTATATTAGATGTGTATAAGTCGTTGTAATTATACACATCTAATAGCTCACCTGTGTGAATCCGCATGTGGTCTCTAACTTCAGCTCGTCTCGCGAATGCCTTCCCGCAAACACCACATACAAATGGCCGATTGCCTGAATGCACCACGCCGTGAACTTCGAGGTTGTGTTGGGTACCGAAGGCTTTATCTGAAAATAAAGAAACAGAAAACGGATCTGAGCACTTACAGGAATTTTAGGAAAATAAAACAGTACAGTATCAGCGTACACGTACCACTGGTAGGTACGAGTTTCCTCTCATTTCCGAGAGAGTTTTACAAGGCAATTTTTATTTATAGAATAAGGTTGACAAACGAGCACACAGTCCACCTGATGGTAAGTGGATGCTGTGGTCCATAGACATCTACATCTATTCTCTAGGGACAGGGGTCCCTAACATACGTATTGGTGGAGTGTTTTTGAGACGGCGTCGTTTATAATCGAAGGGAACGGCGGAGCTCTTCTCCGGGTTCACATCGATGCGCCATTTTTTGAACCAAGCTCCTAGGTCATCAACTGACTTTTGAATCTTCCGTTTAGTTCCGTATGAAGGGTAGTGAGATACCTTTGCAGTAGATAGCAGTGTCGTCTGCGAAGAGGGAGAGCTGAACACCTTTCGACGGGATGGGAATGTCGTTGGTGAACAGGATGTACAGCAGAGGAGCAAGTACTGAGCCCTGAGGGACACCAGCCTTGATAGTTTGCTGTGAAGTTAAGAATCAAAATGCAGATGCGTTCTCCCACCTGAGGACTAAGATGGAATGCCTCGTTTCCAGTAAAAATGGCCTCCGATTCTCTGTACTCACCGTACGAAATACAGCAGCGTTAACCTGCTATTTCACACTGGTATTCCGTGAGAGCGTGGTCCTTTCCCGGGCGTGGCGACCCATTCGTACTGCCACCATATAGCTGTAACATGGCTCTACCACGTAAAAACTGACAAATTTCCGCCGCGCTGACCCAAAAGCGTGTTAGAGCTCCCGCAGTCATACAATTGTAAGTTGGCCAACTATCGAACGACTAAATTGCGTACTTTTATAATTTAAAGACTTAACCAATTTAGTCCGTGACAGTGTTGCCAACGCGGTGCGTATGTGTGATAATGCGGGAAAAAAATAATATAGCTGCAACGTATAAAAAAATTGCTTTAATAATAAAAAGAAGACGAAAACAAAAGAGAACATTTTGGGTTCATTCTATATTAAGTGACAGATTAGAATAAAGGAAAAAGGTGTGATCCTTGCACTCAAACTCGGATGTTATCCAGATATATTTTGATGAATTTGAGAATTTCGTCTTTTGATGAGCTCGTATATCTAATCGGGCTAGCGATAGTCAAACGGGATACAACTTTCCGATTCGCTATCACCGTTGAAGAGAGGCTTGAATTAACTCTCCGTTAAGTATCTGCTATAATAGCTCACCACACTACGGGTTGACTGGCAGAGAATGCCAAGAATCATTAAGTACGTCCATTGTTACTTTAGTTGTAAGGTGTTACAATTAAGAATAAAAAAATAAAAAAATCGGGAGGGGGGGGGGCTGATGTGGATCCCGTCGGCGAAGGTCTAAGTCCGAGCGTAGGGAAATCACACGCGCGCAACGGTTCGTCTTGCATCTTGGCATGCGACTAACCAACAAAGTTGGATACTCTGCGAGCTTGCATAAGGTAATAGAGGCCGCACACTTACAATTATAAGTTGGCCAACTAAATCGGAGAGCATATCAATAGGTATATTGACATATGCTAGCCCACACATCTTGTCCAACTAAATCGTCCAACTAATTAATTGGACACCGATCGTATTAGAATCAAGATTCCCTTCCGATTACGCACAATTAAAAAGTTGTCCAACTATCGGCCAACTGCTCGTTACTACAACTACAAAATACTACAACGTATGTGAACAATGGGTCTGACCATCCAATTTTGATAGTAGTTAGTACTGAACTTAGGCTAGTATTTATTGCGCGTTCGATCTGTCGAATTGTGACGTCACGTCACAGTGAACGAGCGGGCAGAAAATTAAAAAATTAGCGAAACTTCAAAACGTTATAACTTTCGTAGTTCTGCACCAATTTGGATAAAACAAAAACTATTATTATTTTCGTAAACATAGCTTTAATGCTATATAGGTTTTATTGTCAAATTATCACATGTTGGTGTAACCCATTACGTCTTCATTTTTCTCCCCACACAAGTCCCTAAGATACACTAGTCACAACATAGTTCGCAACACTACCATCCAGTAAGAATGCCTGTTTGGCACTTTTACCCTTTTAAAAAGAACTCATTGGGTAAGCAATTTAAAACACTTACTGCACACATTACAGACGAAGTCCTTAACACCTGAATGGGTTTTTTCGTGCTGGTTCAGATTTTGCTGGGTAAGGAAGGATTTCCCACACTGATCGCATTTGAATGGACGTGGTCGATCCTGCAAAAGGGAATAACAAAGCTCAATAGATTGAGAAACAATTGCGCGGATATTATATAATATATAAAGTATAAGTCTGCCTGACTTACTTTTAAAATAAATAAGGATCTAGCAGAACAAGTAAATAATAACATATACCTACTTCACACATTATTATAGTACAATGAATATATTCAGAGTGAAGAAGAGTGTGGCGAAGAGTTGACTACCATGTGACTAAGCTTCGGTAAAAAATATCGAAAATATAAACATAGAAAAATATCGGCAATATTTTTAAATCTCGATATATCGATATTCAATATTTATTTTGGAAGAATTCATATCATATACGATATATTTTAAAATGTTGTTTTAATCGACAAAATAATACTACTTTGGATATATACTTTGGCTATATCGATGTTTATCACGCGATAAATATCGATACTTTTTTAAATATCGACACGATATATATCGATATATTTTTTGACTTGCCTATCCCTACGTCTGACTAGGCCTGGTTAGGGTTGAAGTATAAGATGGTATTATAATTCATTGAAAACCCGACCACATTCAAAATCTTTTTTTATTATTATTTTACTTTTTTATTATATTTTGTATATACTATTATAAAATTGTACATTAAATATGTTTGTTGGGGCATCACGCAATAACTACAGATACTATTTTTATGCTGTTTCTATTAAATTAATGGTCTTACTCAAACTTAAAATTTAATATATAATAATTGTAATAGGTATCATTTCAGAATATGAAACAGTTTCCATGTCGTACTATGCGATCTCATAATAATTGATGGATAGTGGATGCTGTGGTCCATTGACATCTACATCTATCCTCGAATTAAAAGGCAGATGCGTTGTCACCCATAAGGACTAAGATGGAAAGCCTGCATAATATACGGTTGCGGGACATTGTCTATCACGGAAAAGCATCGAAAGACACTTGCATGTTGTTAACGGATCTTGAAGAGAAGTAATTAAGGGTAGGAACACTCAAATAAGAAAAAAGCTAAAGTTGCCGACATACCTGCTCGTATTGACCATACCATAGAACTGAGCTGAACAGGACACATGCTACGTTGCAAAATAAATAAATGGGCTTGCTCCATTCTGAAAAGCACCCAAGGAATCGTCCCTAGAAGACGTCCAAAAAGAAGTTCGGATGACAAAATTAGTCTAACCGAACCATATTGGATGAGGGTTGCATTGGACAGAGTTCAATGTAGACTGTTGAAGGAGGCCTATGGCAAAAGGCACGTCGATTTGAGAGTCAATTGAATAAAAGGGTTATATTAATAAAGTGAATTTTTTTAGAATCGTGATTCGATGAAACAAAAAAGTGACATTGAAAAGAGACAAACATATACATCTATAGGATTTAGCCTTTGAGTGAATGAGATAAAATACAGTGTACAGTGTTTTGTATTATGAATGGAGATTATGGATGTGATATATGGGCAGTAAGAAGGCGTAACACATGTCGTATTATAGACGGTGATGTGTTAGTGTAGTGCTGAGATTAGTGGTGACAAGATCAGTGGTGGAGGACGGGAGGTGGGGGATCTTTTAAATAGTTTTTTTTTATATTAAAAATGGGCTCACTCTTTACCTTCATCTGGCCCGGTAGCAAAGATGAGGTTTACAATGGAGCGAGTTTGCCCAGGAGAAAACAAACTTATCATTTTATTTCGGCTTTAAACAAATTAACTTTTAAGATCTTTAATATAATTGATTTATGCAAAGCAATGCCTGATTTTATAATATTATTAAGTACTAACAATGACCTTGTCCTAGCAAATCGTGCAAAAGATGACGATATATCGATATATTATCACGCGATATATATATCGATACTTTTAACAAATATCGATACGATATATATTGATTTTTTTACTTGCCCATCCCTACGTGTGACTAGGCCTGAGGTATAAGTTGGTATTATAATACATTGAATACCCGACCACTTTTAAAATACATATTATTAAGTAAAAACAAAAATGCAATTAAAAACTTTTTTTTATTTATGGCACTCACGCCTGTCACCTAGAGGGGTAGGCAGAGACTACAGACTTCCATTTGGCACGATCCTGACACATCTCTCTCGCCTCCTCCACATCCATATACCCACGCATACATGCTCGTCGGTTAAGGTTACTCTTAATTTAGCCCCTTTTCAATAGATCGCCAATTTCGTCGACAAAAATCATCTTGCATACTCGTCCCAACATTTTATCTTGCGTACCACCTAATCCTAGGCCCAATCTACACGTGACCCCGGGTGGTGCTAAATGAGTGACCAGCCGAAAGTACAGGCTCGGCTCCTCGCCGTGTGGTATCGGCGGAAAATATACCACCACCTAGTTTCACACCATGATGCAAAAAAGCAAGAAATCAAAAACTTGTAGTCAGTATAACGTGTTATGTAATATATGTAGAATAAACAGTAAAATAATTTTTGAACTTAGTAACAATAGTAAATAATAAATAAACCCTACAATTCTCTCAACTCTTGATACTCTGCGTTCGTCTGATTCTCACGAAGTTAACATTTCAGTAGGTTTCTCTCTGTGGAATAGTTTACCAGCGGCGATTTGTCGTCCTGGGGACCTTCAAGAAAAGAGCTTACTCTTTTCTAAAAGGCCGACAACTCACTTGTAATTCCCCTGGTGTTGCGGTTGATCATGGGCGGCGGTAGTCACTTAACATTAGGTAAGCCGCATGCTCGTTTGCCCCCTCTTCTATAAAAAAATAATATCTGCACACATTTTATTATTATTATCATTTAAGCTAGGATATGGCGTTTGTGTTGGTGTACATTTGTATTTGGCTTACATTTGTGTAAATCATTGATTTGTGAAGAGGGCCATTGGGGCGGTTGTTTCGTACTCACCAGGTGCGTCTTGAGGTGCGACTGGTAGGTGTATTTGGAGGCGAAGGTCTTGCCGCAGGCGGGGCAGGCATGCGGCCGGCTGCCGCTGTGCGCGTTCATGTGCTCGCCCAGCAGCTGCCGCGAGCTGACACACACACACACACACACACACACACACACACACACACACACACACACGCCATAACAATTATAAATTATTTATTCATTATCGTTCGTGAATTATTTATTCATAAACATCGCATACATAAAGATTAAATGTGTATGTGTTTGTGTGTACGCGTGCGTGCGTGTGTGCGTGTGTGTGTGTGTGTGTGTGTGTGTGTGTGTGTGTGTGTGTGTGTGTGTGTGTGTGCGTGTGTGCACGTGTGTGTGTGTGTGTCTCTCTCTCTCTCTCTCTCTCTCTGTGTGTGTGTGTGTGTGTGTGTGTGTGTGTGTATGTGTGTGTGTGTGTGTGTGTGTGTGTGTGTGTGTGTGTGTGTGTGTGTGTGTGTGTGTGTGTGTGTGTGTGTGTGTGTTCTGTAGTATTTGCATTAAGTAACATCACTACGCTAAACTATTAACTACCTATACAAGTCCACCAATGAACATAGACCTTCATCATATTTAAAAAAATACTAGTAACGCTATTAACATTACTAAAATACACTCGTTGACCACTCTAAGTCTAATAATACTCGTGTTAAAAATGGTTCACAACAATATTGAATACCGACCTTAAAAACCAACACCAACACTTAAAAATGAAGTGAAATTTGACAGATTTAACGACGGAGGAAGTTAATTTGTTAACCGACTTCAAAAAGTAGGAGGTTCTTAATTCGAGTGTATGTTTTTTTTGTATGTGTATTACGCGATATTTAATCAAGGTGAGTTTATTTAAGGGTGACAAACGAGCACACAGTCCATTTGATGGTAAGTGGATGCTGTGGCCAATAGACATGTACATTTATCCTCGATTATGAATCGAAATGCAGATGCGTTGTCTCCCCTGTCTAAGATGGAATGCCTCGTTTCCAGTAAAAAAGGGTCTCTAGACCTCTACACTCACCAAACCAAACACAGCAGCATTATGCTGCTATTATACGCTAGTATTCCGTGAGAGCGTGGTTCTGCCCTGATCGAGCTGACTCATTCTTGCTACAACAATAATATAGATGCAGCATGGCTCTACCACGTCCAAATTTCTGCATATCTTAGGTTATAGGTCTCTAAACCTAAGAATCTGTATGGGTATCAATCTTTTACCTATTTCTGCTGACAAACAGAAGTGCATACACTGCTGTGTTTTGATCTAGAGGGTGTATAGAGCGAGCACAATGACAGGCTGAGAGACATTCCATCTAAGTCCTCAGAGGTGACAACGCATGTGTGCTCTTCTTTGTTTGAAGTTGGCTGTAGGTGTCCGTGGACTGCAGCAGCCACTTAACATCAGGTGGACTGTAATTTCGTTTGTTACTTTTTCATTCATCGTTCCTTTGGAGCTCCCATGTTCAGCAGAGGGCGTGTGATGCTGTAAGGAAGATGACGACGACTTACCTGTATTTCTTTTTACATATTGTACACTCGTGGGCTTTGCTTTTATCGCTTTGCAGTTTGTTCGAGTGCTTCTCTGAAACAAGAACGAACGATAGAATCACACGATCAAACGATTACATGGGTCCTTATCTATATACTACAATATATGAAACTAATAATAAATGGTAAAATAATAAAAATGGTTACAAAACAAACATGAAAAAACTGAGGCATTATTAAAAAATCCTCTCTAAATTAATAAACACATTCGCGGACAGCATACACAATAGTTGTTGTATTGTTAAGCCTATAGGCGTATACTGTGCTTTAAACGGATAATAATATCTCAAATAAATAAATAAACCTGTTAGTCTAAATGCATATTGAGATTAAATAATCATTTAAATGATGATTTCTTATATTTACGCGAACACTACACATTGAAATAATACTAGTTTTAACGGAATTTATCGCGTATATTTAACTTTTTTACCCGACGTTTCGAGAGCTTTACAGCACCCATGGTCACGGGAAGGACTGAGATGTTCAACGTCCAGCTGTCATAGTTAACCGCGGTTACCATAGATTAAAATTTTAACTTTTGTTCCGATCTACACAGTATGAGCTTATGGTATCATGGAGTCTTGCAGTTGTATGCTTGGGTTGGGATTTAATTTTATTTATTATAGGATCCCAAGCAGATGGTAGCACCCAGCCATCTTCTCTATTGAAATTAGGATGTTTTTTGATTTCAATAGCCTCGCGAATCATCCTTGGAAGGAATCGGTGTTCTTTAGCGAGGATTTGTGGTCTATCAAATCTGATGTAGTGACGGGGGCGATCTTGTACATGTTCGCAGACTGCAGACTTCCAGAAGAACTTCGGGAAGTGCGGGATGTTCGCAGACTGCAGACTTCCAGAAGAACTTCGGGAAGTCTGCAGTCTGTGAACATGTACAAGATCGCCCCCGTCACTACATCAGATTTGATAGACCACAAATCCTCGCTAAAGAACAGAAGAAGAGTGTTTATGTTATGTTTATGTTATGTTAAATATAACATAAAAGTGTACACCAAACACAAATAAGTGTTAGTTTTAAAATATGTGTTAGTTTTTCTTTTGTTTAACTTTTTTTCTATGTTGTAAACTAAGTATGTGAGAAATCCACTCAAAAAAAAAATGAGTACACTGGTCTCCACGACACAGGAATTCCTAGTGTGAAGCCCAGTGAAACTGTTTGAAATTATAAATAATAAAATATGAAACAATAGTAACTAAGTCGGTATCTCTTATACTCTTTGAACTGAATAAATATAATATTATTCTTATTTGCTTTTACAAATTGTACAATCGTGGGCTTTGTTTTCATCGCTTTGCAGTTTGCGTTTAGTGCTTCTCTGAAACAAGAAAGAACGAATGACTGAAGGAACCGTAAGCAAGTTTGGTCTTTTAAAAGACGCATTTAAAAAAGCAGCGGTTCTTTATAAAACTGCAGTGATAAACCAATTTACACTCTACTCAATGTTTTTTTTATAGGATAGGATGACAAACGAGCACACAGTCCACCTGATGGTAAGTGGTTGCTGTGGCCCATAGACATCTACATCTATCCTCGATTACAAATCAAAATTCAGATGCGTTGTCATCCGTGAGGACTTAGGTGGAATGCATCGTTTCCAGTAAAAAGTGTCTCCGGTTCTCTACACTCATCATACGAAACATGGTAGCGTTAAGTTACTATTTGACGCTGGTATTTTGTGAGAGCGTGGTCCTTCCCCGGTCGAGCCGACCCATTCGTGCTACAACTATACTACTAATATAACTGCAGCATGCCTCTACCTCGTAAAAAGTTAGGAAGAATGATATAAATAATAATAAGAAGGAATAAGGTAATTGCAGCGTTGGACTAAGTTGAGGGACGTTCTTAGAGGCTTTGGTATTCTTGATTTGGTTGAAACCAACCTTGTCAGCCTCGAGCACAAGCGCAGAGCAGCCAGCCTCTCGGTATTCTATGGATCCATTTCGGTGAGTGTGCGCAAGAATTACACGCTATACCATTGGCCAATCACAAGGTCGGCGGATCTTGTGATCACCCCTTTTTCGCCGATATTCCACGCATTAGAACCAATGGTGCTTCGTCATTCGTAATGAGTACAGTAAAGGAGTGGAATAATTTGCTGGCGTTTATTTTCCCGTCTGAATACTATCTGGTCGTCTTTAAAGCATGAGTGGATAGGCTTTAGTTACGCTAAGATTGTTTAGGCATTTAGAAATGAAAAGTGGATTGTATTAACAATGGGTTCAATGCCGTAACTTCTAACAAGTTATATAATTAATTGAGGAATGAAATTCCCGTACGCTAGCCACGCAGCTGAGTGTCATGGAGACGCTCGCGCTGCCCGAGGTGCGCTGACAAAGACAGTGCGATTTACCATCTAGAGCCACACTAACACTTACCACCAAATGGGATGGTAGTCAAGCACTATCTTATAATAAGGTCAAAAAATGGCCCTTGCAATCCATGAATACAAGCAGCTAACTTCAAACAAAGTAAACTACAGATGTTTTGTCATATCTGAGGACAAACTGTACGGTCAATGTAAACACTGAGGTATAAAAAACATCGGGAAAATGTTCATTCGTTATTGTTTTCCTAAACCGTAGACTGTCCATATCTACTAAGTTCAATAAATATCAATGTACCATTCAAGCTAGTGCGTGTCAGGCGATACGTTCCCTTTTCAGCTGAAGGCAGTAAAACTAATTTGGGTCACCACGCCACCATAAACAGGTTACAGAGGCAACATAACCAGCACTGCAAGACATATGACGTCGATATCTTTGCTGATAGGCCTCAATATTTTAAGCGAAAATTTTTGCAGTTCTTTGTTGTTAGCTAACATTTTAGATAACATTTGGGTCCAGTTTAAAAATATATATTAAATAATAACCGAAATTGCTAGAATACTTTTAACATAAACTTAGACACTTAACATAAAATTTCCTGTTATTTCTAGTATTTACATTGTGTTCGTGTATGTCTTGTAGGTTGTGATAATAAAATAAAATAAAATAAAAAATGTACTACTAATCTTTTAACAAGAAACACAGCTTTAATACGGCATTAATTCAAACATGACTATGACTCCGGTCATATTATGCTGAGAGGCTTAAAGAGTTTAACATGACACCACATCACCTTCGTCGCGACGAATTGGACCTAGTTAACCTATACAAAATAATACATTCGAAACTGGACAGCCCCGAGGTCTTGGAACTGTTAAATTTTAACATAAAACACAGCCCACGTGAACCCACCAAGACCTATGAAAAAAAATTTGACATACCCCTATCGCGAAATAATATCTCCCGGAATCAACCCCTATTAGAAATGTTTTGAAAGACATTCTCAAGGACATCCCCTTCGATTGATATTCATTATAGTTATAGTTATTGATTTTTTAGATGTGAGCCAATTTTATTTAAAATGTTTGTTTTTCAATCTTGGCATGCCGTGATAACACGTATAATGATTATATCTTGTATCACACTATTATTATTGTAAGTTATAGCTTTAAGTCATGATGAAATCTGTTGTGTTGTCCAATAAAAAAAATGTGACACCAAGTTCAGTGCAAAATATCGAAACTTGCTCATATAATATTGTTCATATACTTAAAATAGAATATGAATAAAATACAGTATAGGCTTTTAGATTCGGATAATCAGATTGACATTTAACATTTTTTCTCATATTAACATTTAACATTAAGATTAGTACAAAATTTAAACTTCTTAATAGAAAGACCTTTTATTCTTTATGAAACATTGTTATAAAGTAAAATAGTAAAGATGTACGTCCCACTGCTGTACACAAACTTCCTCTCATTTCTGAGTGGGTTTTAGGACAAGGAAATATCCAACGTACTGGCCCAATGCATATTGGTGAACTTCACATATCTTCGTAATATTTTTTTTCTTATTTCTTAGACATGCAGGTTTCCTCACGTTTTTTTCCTTCACCGCTGAGCACGTAGTAAATCAGCACTTAAAATTGCAATTAACAATTTCATTGGTGCCGGCAGGGATTGTACCCCGTTCACTCGCGTACTGTGAAATTTACAGCGAGCGCTAACCATCTGAGCTACCACGGTTTTACTTTGTTGTATATTATTGCCCTAGGAATTAATTACGCTGTGGAGAAGAGTAACTAGTATCACTAGCTTATGTTTGTGTTCTTGGTGTATAAAAATTGTAATGTAAAAAACTTAGTTGAGTTACGTTAACCTTGTTTTCATTGCGTATTACTGTTAAATATTGCACTTATTTCTATAGCTGTTCTGCTCCTAAACCGAAGTGGCCTGGTAAATTTAAATCCTGGTTTTTAAAATTCGATACTGGCAACCCTTTTTTAAGAGTTCAATTATACATATGAAAAGATCAGTAGATCGTAGCCTAAAATAAAATTAAGGTTTAAGAAGTATTTAAAATAAATAAATGACTGAAATAAGAAGAAGAATTTCCGAGGATAGATGTAGATGTCTATGGGCCACAGCATCACTTTCAGGTGGACTGTGTACTCGTTTGCCACCCTTATGGTATATTTAAAAAAGAAGACAGAAGAATAAACAGAATTAAGAAGAATTGCAAATACCTAAATGACTAAGGTAATCAGCCTTCTTCCTCAATACGACGCCGCAAATGGCACAGATGTGCAACCTCGCGTCGTGTACGGAGCGGAGATGCTGCATGGTGGTGGTCGCGTCGCCGGTGAAAGTCTCTCCTTCTAGAAATCAATACAAGGTACGTGTTATTATTTAGCTGCTAAAGCACAAGATTGTAGTAATGGAGAAAATAATTTATTTATATAAATATTACTGTTTTTTCAAATTCTTTACGTGGTAGAGCCACGCTGCAGCTGTACTGTAGTTGTGGCACGAATAGGTCGGCTCGACCAGGGCAGGACCACGCTCGCTCAAGCGAAGCATTTCATTTAGTCCTCAGGAATGACTACATTTCTCAATCATATAATCTTAACCGTTTATAATACTATATAATGTTCATCTTTAATCTTAATCGAGGATAAATGTAGATGTCTATGGGCCACAGCATCCACTTACCATCAGACGAACTGTGCGCTCGTTTGTCACCCTTATTCTATATAAAAAAGACCACGCTAATCCGCCGTAAGGGGTGACTATGAGACATGACAGAAAGTCTAATGGCCTCTTTGTTAAATTGTTAAACAAACTCACCACCTGATGGTAAGTGGCTATTGCTGTCTATAGACACCTGCAACCTACTTTAAACAAACAAGGCTACAGATGCGTTATTACCTCTGAGAATACGGAAGGAATGCCTTACAGTCTGTAATAATACTGGTTTTCTATACCCTTCAGACTGGATATTATAGTACATTTTCTCTCTCTCTCTCTCCTTGTTTTGGTACAAACGGTCATTAGCTAAAATTTTATATAAACTTAACATAACATTTTCCGTGTAGTGGCGGTGCGGTGTGAGAATAACAACTACCCCTAATCGTACCGTGGGTGTCGTAAGAGACGACAAACGGAAACAAATTAAATCTATGGGGAGCCAATCTATGGGGAGGCCTATTTTCATCAGTGGGCTTTGATAGGCTGTATTTGTAACATTATCTAAATAAAAAAACAAAGAGTGCCCAAATATTTTATATTTATTTCACTTTATTAGATTCTTATCAAATCTAAGACTTATTTGTTTGACTTGTTTATTTACCGTACGGGGAAACATTTTTTTGTATAGTATAAGGGTGACAAACGAGCACACAGTTCACCTGATGGTAAGTGGATGCTGTGGCTCATAAACATCTACATCTATCCTCGATTACGAATCAAAATGCAGATGCGTTGTCATCCGTAAGAACTAAGATGTAAAGCCCCGTTTGCAGTAAAAAGAGACCCCGGTTCTCAATACTTACCATACGAAGCACAGTAGCATTAAGTTGCTTTATCACGCTGGTATTCTGTTGAGACTGGTTCCTGTATTCGTCGAGGCGATCCATTGTGCTATAACTATATTACTAATGTTAGTCGAAAGTAGCTTCTATGACATATTAAAAACCCGGACTTCAGAAGCTATTACTTGGAAATTATTGTATTCTTTTTATACCTGCAGCATGGCTCTACCATTTCAAAATCTACTTCTGTTTTTAAATATATAACTTATATCTATAACTTTTATATAAATAATAACTTTTACCTATGTAAATAACATCAGTAAAACTAACCTTTGTTTTGGTTTTTCTCGCATAGCAAACATTTGAACTGTCCCTTGTCTTGAGCTACCACCTGCAATTAAAATCATTAGTTTTTTTTAAATCTAATTTTTTATTTGATAATAAGCAAAAACATCGTACATCATCATCATTCATCATCATTGCAGCCTTTCACAGGTCCACTGCTGAACATAGGCCTCCCCCAAGGTATGCCACAAGGCACGGTCCTGAGCCACCTGCATCCATCGACTTCCTGCACGTCTTACCAGTTCGGCACTCCATCTAGTGGGGTGTCGCCCTACATCGTACATGCTACAGAGCCCTCGAAAACGTTAAGTAATATTTTAACTGGATGGCTTTGAGAGATATAAGTAAGAGTACGTCTAGATTTCTGTCAAAATAATTTCAATTTTGAGCGATAGATGGTAACGTCAACTGCAGTATGAATATAATAACATTAAAATAACGTTTTCACTAAAAAGTAATATTTTGTATAGTCCGTACGGATAAAGAATGGGATTAGAAATAGCGCTCCTCGAGTCCGTACCGTCAACATGCACAATACAAATAGCAAAAACCCGCTAATAACGGTATATAGTTATAACGTTATATTAATCGTTTAATTGGAAATTTTCTATTAATGGAAGTATATTTAAAAAGAATTGTAAACACATGTAAGTAGATTCATTTTTAAATATCATTTATAACTAGCGACCCTCTTTGGTTTCGCCTAGGTGGTATTTATTAATGTGGCGTTATTTAGACTTAAGGTAATATAAAATTCATTCACTCCCGGTATTTCTTCGTGAAGTTTTATTACAGTCAGTTCAGCCATTTCTAAATTTAGCTCGGACAGACAATCGAAAATTTAAAAAATGGTTACTCATGTCGCAATAGCATAACAAACCCAACAATAATTACGAAGAAAACTCTCAGAACGCGTCGTAGCTCACAAATTATTTAATTATATGTTTTTTTTTGTAGTTTACGGTTTTTTGGATTAATTGATTACAATAATAAGTTAGACTGAATTAAACTTTTACGGATTTTATCGCGTTTTATTTATTTTTAATACCCGACGTTTCGGGTGCTTTCCAGCACCCATGGTCACGGGGGACTAAGGTGACTGATGTCCCGATGTCAAAGTTAAATAAATAAATAAAAATATAAAATTTTATTATAAATAAAAATAAAATTATTTTATAATAACATTTTATAATAAATATATAAGCACCAGGCAAATGTTCGGACGACTGTCTACTTACCGCAAATGAACCTAGTTTCTAGAGTGGATGCTTTGATTAATATCCTGCTAATGACAGATTGCCTATCTGTGGGGTGGTCTATGTTCCGCAGTGGACTCGACTTTGATATGGTGTAGTAAATGATTAAATGAATGCAACACTCACCATATGTAAGTCATCATTGGATACGTCATCTTGTTCTTCCTCAGTCTTGCTCTCAACAGACTTGACTTGGAACATCTCCCCCGATTCCACCTTAATGAACGCTCCACCTGATTGCAAAAAAAAATCTTAAACCTTGATGGCTTGTATGGAATGTGAAGCATGTGAAGCCGAGTTATAGAACCGCCCAGTTTCTGAAACACTCGCCGAAGTACTGCAGTTGTTAAAGTGACTGGCACATGTTGCCAGGTTGCGCTGCAGGTTTTGATTATGTGGACGCCTTTCATCTTGCCATCTCTTACTAACTCTTTCTTATGAATGTTTGCCAGAATTGCAGCACTTGGACGTGAGATGGCAACTGCAGTGTTTTATTGCGTTGTTATTGTTGCGCGCCTAAGTTGACGTCAGGTACCTGGCACTAGCGCCATCTAGTGTCGGGGACCAGGTCGAGGAGGTCTTCCTAGAAAATGTCAATCTTGACTTTCGACCAACAGCGCCATCTAGTGTCGAACAGAAGAATTAAGCTTTCTAGAAGCCCCACACTCAAACTTTCTGCGTCTGGTCGGTCGGCACCCGTATTTACTAGAATATTCTGGATATTTCGGTGTAAAAGGTGTATTTAAAGGCGCTGCAAGACGCGATCGGGGCAGTATTGAATTTGGCGAGACAAGCGAAGCTTCAGAGCGAAATAAAGTGAATCAGTGTGGTTAATTATTAGTGTCTTTTAAGTTTTAATGAGTGTAAAGTGAATTATATATCCCGCACCGCACTATCCCGCACTGTACATTCCCTCACTTCCTCTGCATTTCAACATAGGACGTGTGTCTTTTCTCTTTATATTTGTATATAAAAGCAAGTCATCGTCATCTTCTTCCTCTTCTAAAAAAGATACAAAAATAAATCGCGATCGCTAATTTCAAACACGTCGGATATCATGTCCCACTGAACACTCGGAGCAGACTGGACACGGGCTCCTGCCGTCTGCAGTCGGGTTCGGAATCATGACTGCAGCGACATGACGTCACGACACGTCGCCTGCTGCTGCTGCCTGCAGTCGGCTACGGAATTGCATCCAGTAAAAGGGTCTCCGGTTCTCTACACACACCATAAGAAACACAGCAGTATTAAGCAGCTATTTTACGCTGGTATTCTGTGAGAGCGAGGTCCTGCCCTGGTCGAGCCGACCCGTTCGTGTTACAACAATAATATAGCAACAGCGTGGCTCTACCACGTAAAAAATATAATTTTGAGTTGTTATTCTTATACTGGCGGTATAAGAATATCTACTGCACTATAACGCCACGTTTAGTTACGTTTAGTCTAGAATAAACGTTTAATTTATTTTTAGATAAAAGAACTTTAGGGATTTTTTTTAGAACAGAAAGAATAATAAAACACTTTACGTCGACACAGGACGTTGACAAACACTACATGAGTAATTTAATAGTTACATTTAAATTTCATGGCTTTTATTCTACCCTTAGGGCTGGATATGTTTCTTTAAATTTCACACCACCACCCTGTAGTTAAAGTTAAAAAAAGTTAAAGTTACAGCCTATATACGTCCCACGTCTGGGCACAGGCCACCACTCATTTTTGAGAAGGTTTCAGGGCAAAGAATTGTCCGCCGCGCTGCGCCAATGCGTGTTGGGGAACTACACATGCCTTCGAAATGTATTTTTACTTATTTCTCAGACATGCAGGTTTCCTTACAATGTTTTCCTTCACCGCCGAGCTCGTGGTAAATTGTAGTTATCGCCTATTTAATAAAAAGTTCACTAAAATGGGCTATCAATTGGAAATAAACATAAAAAAAGGACAAAATATAAACAAAATGAAAAGTTCCTCATTTTTAAGGCGAATAAAAAGCACGTCTCAAGAATAGTAACTGCTTACCCTGTTCCTGCGCAGCCGCAATGATAGCGTTAGCGGTCTCCTCGTCGCCAGCCACTTGCAACTCTATTTGCTCATCGTTTGAATCTGAAACAAATTATTTATTAGTATCAATAACAGATAGATTTGAAGTATATGTAATAACCTTCTGCAGACCGAATTTCAGTCTCGGAAGCCAGTCTCAAAAGAGTGTAGCCATTGGCGCAGGACAGGATTATAGTGCCCAAGTGTAAGCGCAAGCACAGGTGCACTCTCTATTCCCTCACTCTCATAATCCGACGGGACGGTAAACCGACACGACCGAAAAGAAATCAGGCGCAGGATCAAGGGTTTTACGTGCTCTCCGAGGCATGGAAGTGACATAGCCCACTACCTGGCTGCTAGTGATAAAATATAATCCAGATCCCTCCTGGTATTTGTTCTCTATCTGTTCGTAAAGTTTCATTACAATGAGGGCAAATAATGATGGGCAGATGTCGCTAATCAACATTGAGGTGAAGTTTTTTGTTACACAATGTCATTTATTTAATAATTTAGTTTTTAATAAAAGTTTATCGGTTTCTAGAGTATTTATTATATTAATACACAAAACGCCTCCGTGGTTTTTTTTAAATTGTTTGCACATTTTTAACAATTTTTTTTGATTTTTCTATTTTAATGAATATCTGTGGTTTGGTTTATTTATTTTTAATCTAATTAATACAAAATATAACTAACGGTACAGAAAGAAACATTAGCTTTTACAATTTTCGAACAAATTAACTACGCGACTTTGAAAACTGTCAAATATTACACCTCATTTTAGGTGGTGACGTCGTGGATGTCCTCATTAGTCCAGCGATTTCAAAGATTATCTAGGACAGATAGAATGACAGACAAAAAAATCAACATGCAAATTGCAAATAACCCCGAACCTCATTAGGAGTCAGTTGCTTCGATATTACATACAGACACTTAAATTTTAATTGTGTATATAGATACCTTTAAACGAGCAATTCTTGTATATACATAAATATAATCGGACTCTCTGAAACGGCTCAAACGTTTTTCATAAAATTTAGTGTCCAGGGAGTTTCGGGGCAATAAATCGATCTAGGTAGGATTTATTTTTAGAAAATGTCTTTTTGTCTGTATTTTCAGGCAGTAAAAAACTGCTACAATATAAGAAGGTAAATTTTGACACTGTGTTAATGATCGTAATAGTTCAAGTGGATATCGAGCGGTCGCGAAATCGCAATGCCTTGGTTCGCGTCCTGTCTTCGGTCTGAATTTTTTCATGTTTTTTTTTCAAGTTCCCTTCTTTTGTGAGAAAATCTATTATTTCGAGCCCTTTTTTAGTATTTTTTAAAAATACTTAAATAATAAAATTTTTATTAAACTATTTTACTACTTGCACTCATGATTTTTTATTCAAATAACCAGTTTTATTGTATTATGTCAATAAGATCAAAAAATATTATTTATCAGTATGTAATTTGTATCTAAATGTAATTTAAAAAAAAAGCAAATCTCCGTCATCCGGGTACTTTTATTATATAGATGTAAACTAAATGATGTGTTGAAAATGGATCAATGAAACAAATTAGCTATATTCGAAATCGGAAATATTTTTTTATTGAATAAGGGTTACTAACGAGCACACAGTGGACTGTGTGCTCGTTTGTCAATCTTATTCTATTTAAAAAAAAACTCACCTTGATTATCCCCATGATCGTTGCCGTCCAAGCTACTCCCTTCCGGCACCATAATTGATATCTCGTTACCGCCGTACAAAAACTTCTGTCCAGACACCACGTGTATAATCGAACCATTCTCCCCGTCCATCACAATCGTATCTGCGAACCATTAACGAATAAAGTCAGCATTATTGTTACCCTTCTCGATACATACCACTACTATAAAAGTACCTATATTACTGTTATTCGTGTATACAATCAGTTACCACCAGCTATTAAACAATTAAATGGAGATATGTTTAAAACAAAATTAAAGAAATTGTTAATTGAAAATGTTTTTTACTATCTCAATGAGCTTTTTAATTAAATTAATGTTAATAAGTAGTAAATTTAAAATTTATTTTTTTAATTGTTCCATATTCGAAATGGGTAAACCGTTTTTTTTTAAATCCAGCTGTTCTTGCTGGTTCTTCCCAGAACAAAGTTTTTTTTCCAAACCAGTGGTAAATTATATGTATTATTTATAATCTACATTGAATTTTATACGTGGTAGAGTCATGCTGCAGTTATATTAGAAGTATAGTTGTAGCACGAATGGGTCGCCTCGACCGGAGAAGGACCACGCTCTCACAGAATACCAGCGTAAAATAGCGCTGCTGTGTTTCTTACGATGAGTGTAGAGAACCGGAGACCCTTTTTACTGGAAACGAGGCATTCCATCTTAGTCCTCACGGGTGACAACGCATCTGTATTTTGATTTGTAATCGAGGATAGATGTCTATGGGCGACAGCATCCACTTACCATCAGGACGACTGTGTGCTCGTTTGTCACCCTATCCTATAAAAAAAATAAAAAAGTTTCTGTCTCTGATTAGGAGTACCCTTAGCCGACGAGCATGTATGCGTAGATATATGGATGTAAAGAAGGCGAGAGAGGTGTGTCAGGATCGTGCCAAACGGAAGTCCGTAGTCTCTGCCTAACCCTTTCGGTGACAGTCGTGAGTATTTATGTATGTAGTGTTTATGTAGTTACCATTAGGAAGTCGTTTCTCCCTCTCTCTACTGATTTGTTTTCCTCACTCGTTTCTTAAGACACTCACGAGATAATATGGTGCAGTGGATATTCTTACACCGTTACTACACGGTAAAGTTATAAGCCTATATACGTCACACTGCTGGGCACCGGCCTCCTCTTATTTCTGTGACTGTGGCTTTAGCAAGGAAGTATCCCTCGCGCTGTCCCAATGCGTGTTAGCGAACTTCACATGTCATCGAATTTACATGCGAATTTATTTTTTCCTATTTTATAGACATGCAGGTTTCCTCGCGACGTTTTCTTTAACCACCGTGCACTTGGTAAATCAACAGTAGCAATAAAACTTTTCATTGGTGCCGGCGAGGTTCGAATCCGGGTTGCTAGCGTACTGCAAAATTTACAGCGAGCACTAACCATCTGAGCTACCACGGCTAACCATTTTACATTACCAAAGAGATAAAGAAATTAAAAAAAGAAATCTCACGTTCTTCCTCGTCGTCTTCCTCGACTCTCTCGTCCAAAATTTCAAACTTGCCCAGTACGTATTTATCTGGAGACTCGCTTCCAGGATCGTCGTTCGTCGAACTGTCCAAGCTAGAAAGTAAGTTGACGTCGAAATAGTTATTTAATTTCGACTTGTCTTCGTTCTGAAAAAAAAAACATCATATTGATTTATTTTCTTTTCAACTGACTTCAAAAAAGGAGAAGGTTCTAAATTCGACCGCATTTTTTTATTTCTTGCTATGAAAATCAATGATTTTCATAAAATTGTGAAGTTTCACCCCTGTTTCCGAAAATCGAGTTTTCATCAGGATCTTCACGTTTTGAGGTCCCAGGTGGCTATTATGTACGAAAACTCCTTATAACTTTTCAACGGCTTGACCGATCAAAACGCGGTTCACGTCATTCGAAAGAGTTCTAACGTCATTAGTTTTCATGTGAATTTAAATCAATTTGCCTCGGTAGATTTTGAGAAATAACAAAAATTAAATTTTACGATAGGATTCCAAAATCTAATCTGCTCTTAACCTCAAAAAACAAATAGTAATTGCCGCAAACCGCATTAAAAACGGTTCATTCGTTTAAGAGAAATCTTGGTAGAATTTCTCTTGAAAATTGTATGGAAAATTAGCAGGAAGTTGCAGGGATGGCCTGTACCAGTATGGCCTGGCCAACCGTATTTTTTACGTGTGTTACTTCAGAACTTTTATCTACGTGAACTGATTTCGATGATTCTTTTTTTTTCTCTTTTTGTTTTTCATGCGATCCTATATAAATTTGATCAAGATTTGACCAGTACTTTTTGAGTTATCCATAATAATGCGTATTTTCTTGACTTCGACTACATCGAAAATGTTCTGATTTTATTCATATTAAAGTCGATTGTACATTTTTTTTATTTTACCACTTGGTTTTTTTTAAACACGTGGCTTCTTTTTTATAGTTTACATACATAAATTTCACAACGATAAATATCCAGACCCGGAATAATTACTTGTATTTCATACAAATTCTTGTTTCGTGCGGGATTTGAACCCGCGGTTCTTAGCGCTGTAACTCATCGTTAAGCCACTACTGCGCCACGGAGCCGTAAAACGTTACGATTCACTCATTATTAAGTTTTAATAGTGCACCGGTGGGAAAGAAAGGTTCTCGAGTGACAGCCTCGTACCGGTACGCAAAATGTGTTACCCAAACTGATGATAACCAAGTGGTTGGATACAGTTTGTTGTTGCAAGTACATATCTATCATCTTCATCGAAAATTTAATTATACCACTAGTTAAAGGATCAAAGAATTCGTTATGATGAGTGAGGACTGTGACGCGTAGAGGGGGAGCGCCGCCATATTGAAGTCGTTTAGGTGACGAAACACAGAGTACTTTGGTGACGTACACGTTTTACGGCCGTGTCTACTAGCTCCTCTATACGATAGGCCAGCCCTAGCCCAGCGAGATGGCCGTGCGATGGTTGAAACGCATCCACACGATGGCGACATTCGGTTGTGATCGAAACGTTTTTCGAGATGGACATGGAAGAATTAGCTGCGGCAGTATATTTGTACAACGTATCATTTTTTATTTTCTTTTTTTAATGTGCACAAGAATAGTTACCAAAAAGAAATCACATAGGAAATGGTGGATGTTATATTCCATCTATCATAATAGAACTAAATATGTCTGTCATGAGTCAATTTAGTTTTCTTTAAACAAAAATAATTAAATAATTATAATTAATTATTAATAATTTAATAAATAATTATTAAAAATAAATAAATAAATAAAAAATAAAATATGTAGGTATATGTTCTGATTTTAGTAGCTCTATGATTAAAATTTTATAACTTCATTAAGTGGCCACATATTAGTCATTTTTAATTCGATACTTAATAAACAAAGCACGAACGTCCGCACTCAATCCTCGAGCGCGCACAGCTGTGGAATGGGCCACGTGTAGATGCATACCGCCATCGCTGGCCCACTGCCTTTGATGTGCGGCGGAAAAACCGACACCGTCGCCATCTCCAAGACCATCGCATGCGCCATAAGCCATCCGACGCAACTACGCCCTCCACACGCTGGCCCATCATAGTGGGCCATCGCGTTGGCCCAACGTGTAGAGGAGCTATACGACACAACCACATATGAATTATTATAGGAAGTGCTTCTTTATATTTACAAACTATTCCTTTAACAGGCGTCAGAGTCAAAAGGGGGAAACTGAAACAGGAGACGGGCAGCAACATCTTATTGATAACAACTCAAAATTATTTAAAAAGATGCGGTTGTCAAAAATAATAATTTATTGAATAAATTCTATAGATGAAGCGAAAACTTGGTAAGAGTTCATTGAGCTATTATGTACTACGTACTAGAGGAGACACTGCATGCAGCTACTCTGTTTCACTCAACTGCAGTGCATGCACCGCACTTTCATCAGTCACTCGCTAGGCGCTTGTAGAGTTGTCACGTGTTGTGTTGATTTAAAAAAAATCTCTTGATAAAAATATGCCGTCTTGTGTACTTAGATATTGCACAATTAATTCAAGAAATGTCAGTAAAAACCAAGGAATTACTTTTCATCGGTTAATAAGATACTTAATCAATAAAAAAGTATTATAAATTAATAATAAAACAAATTATTCCTAAGACGCCATCTCGTATCATGGAATATAGATTATGAAATTAATATGTTCAGATGCGACATTTCTGTGGGTACTTAAGTATAGGACGAATATATTATTATACACATTTTTTGTAGAAAATTATATAAGTTATTATAATTAGAATAAATTTTTCGTGTTTAAAAACTCTCGCGTGCCCAGCATTTTTGAACGATTAATTACAGCATTTATGATTCTAATTTAAATAAATATATTTGTTATTTAGATTTTATGTTAATAAGTTTTGTTAAACATACATTTAGTATGTTTTTTTTTATATTTGACATAGATACCTTTTAAAATATTCAGATAAAAATATCATTAAAATGTAATTGTGATGTAATATTACGTAATATTATATTAAATAAACGAATATAATATACAAAATAAATGACAAAATGTAAATATTGTTCTCGATATAATGTAGCTATTTAACAATACAATCTACTATTACCTACGGATCATTCTACCTATATTTATTCTATGATAAAAAAACCAAACGCGCGAACACAGAGTAGCGCATATTTTTTTGTTTGATATAGCTGTTCTAGTACGTAAGTACATATTACTTCAATGTAAGAGATGAAGGAAGTTGATAGATGCAAGTTTTTTTTTTAAATATAATTAAGGCAACAAACGAACACACAGTCCACCTGATGCTAAGTGGATGTATATCCATCATATAGACATCCACATTTAACCTTAAAGAATCAAAATGCAGATGCGTTGTCACCTCAGAGGAGTAAGATGGAATGCCTCGATTCCAGTAAAATGGGTATCCGGTTCTCTGCACTCACTATACTAACACAGCACCATCAAGCTGTTATTTTACGCTGGTATTCTGTGATAACATGGTCTTTCCCCGGTCGAGCCGACCCTTTCGTGCTACAACCATAATATAGCTGCAGTGTGGCTCAACCAGAGATGACTCAGGACCGAGCTTTGTGGCATTCTTACGTTCAGCAGTGGACTTGTGAAGGGCTCTAATGATGGTAATATTATGTAAAGACTAAAGTCGAAGGTATTGCATTACATAACTATTTAAAAATGGTAATAAATTATTATATATTATTTCTATAATTATTATATTATATTATGCATACCTGTTCGGAAGCACTAGCGAAAACCAACTTATTGCAGTCCTCTGACGCTGTTATAACTGCTAAAGAGCAATCTGAAAAAAAATATATTTCACTATCACATTCCATGGTGACGATGATGACGATTATTATGATGATATCTTTCAGCTTGATTAATTTCAATTAAGGTGACAATAAGGTTAATCTTAATCGAATACTATCGAAAGTTATCGATAACACCGGAGATATTATATCGGTTCGGTATAGAAGGTGCTAGAACTGCTAAAATAACGCTTTTACTGTTATGCTTTTTTTTTAAATCCATGTGACAAAAAAGAAAAAATATTTCGAAGACATGTGAAGTAAATTAAAAAATTTAAAAAAAAAACGTTCGTCAACACTCATTGGGGCAGCGTGGACATTTCCTTGACCAGAACCCTCTCAGAAATAAGAGGAGGCCTGTGCCCAGCAGTGGGACGTAAATACGCTGTAACTTTAACTTTTTAACAATGTAACAAATGAGCACATTGTCCACCTGATGGTAAGTAGATGCTGTAATCCATAGACTCTTGGATATCGTAACGATATAGCATGTCTAATATACCAGGGGTAAAATGCCCAGACCAATGACAGGTGAGCGTCGTAAAATACGTCATGCATTGGGAACTTCGCTGATAGCACGAGCCTTGTGGAACACCAGCGTTAATGGACTTGTAAACAGAGCATGCACCGTCTACTACGATGCTCCGATCTGCAAGAAAACTGGTGATCCAATTGCATAACTTCTCGGAAAGCCTATAGGAAGGAAGCTTCGAAAGAAGCGCTTTGTGCCAAACCTAATCGAAAGCCTTCGCTATGTCCAAACTAACAGCCAACGCCTCCTTTTTGGACTCTGCTGCCTCCGCCCATCTATGAGTTAGGATCATAGACACCAGAAGATCACCAGCTGAGCGACCCCGACGGAAACCGTTCTGGCGGTCACTAATCAGCTGGTGGTCCTGAATGGAGCTCTTAAGATGACAGTTTATAATGGATCCCATTACTTTGGAGAACAAGGTGATAGCGATAGACCTGTAGTTGGACGGATCCAAGCGGTCGCCTTTTTTAGTGATCGGGTGTACCAAAGTTGTCATAAGGTTGGGACCGTAGAATCGGCGCCAACTCCGGAGCATACGTCTTCAGCATAGTAGCCGGCACTCTATCAGGCCAACTCGACTTGTTGATGTCCAGGGAGAAAAAAGCTTTGCGAACTGAGCGCCGTGAAAACCGCACATCCGGCATGGAGCACTCACACTGCGGTATGGTCGGCGGTGTGCACCCCCCGTCATCGAGAGTCGAGTTGGACGCAAAGAGAGCCCAGCAGATCGGCTTTCTCCTTTGCGGTATGGGCCAATGAATCGTCCTCCCTGTGCAGAGATGTCAGTGACGGCTGACAGAAGTTCCCTTGGATAGCAAGCAAGTCGAACTAGTTTCTCGCCAATTCTGCCGATGTGCTCTGAATTTGCCTTGGCAACGATACTTTTGAAGGACCTGAAGGCGGAATTATACTTCTTATTAGGAGCACTGGCGTTTGCATTCCGAGACGTTGATGCTTCAGCCCCGGCTCAGTAGCACTCCTGCTTATGGCATTATTTTACAGGAGTGACAAAACCATTTCTGAATTGTGCCTTCAATAGGCGCCACAAATAATGAAATAAATAGTTCCATTCCCTGATGTACCACATTAACGACAGAATCAGCAACAACGTTGGGATCATCAGGCTAGAAGCAAATCCGGGGCGGGTTTGCTTCTCGTCAGATCTCGCCAGCAATGAAAGACCGCACCCTGTTCCAAACGGCGAACCTGTAGTGCCAAAAACGGCGGCAACTTGCAGAACGCCACAGCGAAGGGAACACGAATGGCACAGCACTCCGGATCAGACATTGGTCCGAAAAGCCAACAGGGGCGTCGACGGAGAGCTGATATCCATCCGGGTGAGAGGTCAGCAGAAAGTCCAACAGAAAAGGTTGGTCCATCTAAGATCCGCGTAGGCGAAGTAACCAGTTGTGTCAGACCATTCTGATTCTTAATCGATGTAGATGTCTATAGGCCGCAGCATTCTACTTACCATCAGGTGGACTGTGTGCCCGTTTCTCACACTTATGCTATTTAAAACAAATCCACGAGACAAAATGAATGGTGAATTCTTACGGTGCCACCGCTTGGTGATTTCCATAATTACCTTCATCGATCTCCATCGGCTGGTCATCGTTGGTATCCAAATCATTTTCAATTTTAGTACCATCACCATCCCCCTTCTTGATTATTTCTTCTATATCGTTTGATACGCAATCGCCGATCCTAGTCAAGACGGCTGATGATAAGAAATCCTTAGGTAGCGTGTTGACGTTGAAACTCAAAACCGGATTCGTTTTCGTGGCCACGATCGAGGTTAGCGATTGCTGTACTGACGTCACCGTTGACGTCACCACTGCGCTCGTCTGTGACGTCACAACGTCCAATATATTTTTCGTTCTTTGACTAGTTTGGGACTTCATTGGCGATACGTTGGTATCCACAGGTTTGGGGTTTTGGTTTGGTATCGGCACAACGACTTTCTGTAGTGTTTTATTTGACAGTGCGCCTGTCGTTTTGATGCTTTGCGTGAGTACGGACGAACCGACGGTAACTTTTAAATTTAGTGTAGATGGTGATAATATCCTTATCTCCGGCTGTAAAATGGACAAATATTGTTAAAAAAAAGTAATGACATGAAATGAAACTTATTTTACGGGTTTTATCGCGTAACGTTAAAAAAGTCAAAATTCTCTGCGAAACTTAAAAAATTCAAAATTAAACGCGATAAAATCCGTAAATTAATTAGATAATTAGTCTTAATTAGTTTAATTTAAAGCGTAGTGTTCGCGTTAATATAAGGAATCAAAATTAATGAGTATAGATTTTAATGGAATAAGTTTTGTTACAAAATCTGGAATCAATAACCGGTAGCAGGATCGTCAATCCCTGAATAAAACCTAATTTTCATTCACTTTAACCGTTATGGCATTAAATATTTATTCAAAATATAAGAAAGTTCTAAATTAGAATATATGGTTTTTAGTATGTATGTCACAAGAAGTCTCTCTCAATTGTTAACACTTATTATAACATAATAACAGAACATAAACACTCACGCCTGTCACCCACGCCTCTCTCTCGCCTCTTCCACATCCATATACCTACGCACACATGCTCCTCGGTTAAGGAATAATAACAATATATAAATAATAAACAAAAATGTAATGTTTTTAACAATTTTTTATATATTTTTAATTTTTGTTTATATTTTATTTTTATTAATTTTTGTTTATATAATAATTTTAACAACTATTATACAATATATAATGTAATTAACGCACATCCTCAGACACCCCAATTAGTATATCATGTTATAATCATAATACATGCACTGAATTTTTATGCACTTATTATTTATCAAATTAGTTACACTAATTCCGGAAGAATTTTGTGGTCACAGTTACAAATCCACAAACGCAAAGACTTTAACTTGCTTGAAATAAAGTTCATATTTCTTTATTTTTATTGAATGACAAAATTAGTAATAATACAAATAAAACTGCACTTTTAAAAGTCTTATTGCCTTAAGTTACGGTCCATTTCAGTTTGTTTTGACTGTACAGATTTAGTATGACTGTAATTTACGTAGTTTTAATTATTTTGGGATAAAAAATTACCTATATTAAAAATTGTAGGAATCGGTTCAGTAAACAATTCTGAACAAACTACTTTCTCAAAGTGCGTTAATTATGTTACATGTTGTATAAACAAAAATGTAATGTTTTTTTATTATATAGGTTGACATAAAATTTGTTAAAAAATATTAAAAAAAATAATTATATCAATTTGTTTAATAAAAAGAAAAAAAAAGCTGACTTGAAAGCACGTAAATTTTTTTTTCATCAGCCTTCAAAGTCTGGGCATTTATTCGCATGTGCACTTATGTGTCTTAGAACCGATTTCAAAAGCTATTAAGCGGAAATTATTTAGTTCTTTCTATTTCTTTGAAGTCGACTTTTAAAGTAAAGTAAAAAAAAAGGTAAAAAAAATATAGTTCACTGCTTAAAGCCGCTGATCGAGCTATGGGAGCTATCCTCGGGGTTTCTCTGCGTGATAAACTTAGTAATTAAGATATCCACAGTGGAACCAGAGTAACCGACATAGCCCAAGGAATCAGGAAGCCGAAATGGCAATGAGTTGTTTATATAGTTCGAAGAACCGGCTACCAATGGGGCAGATAGGTTCTCGAGTGGTGGCCTCGCACCGGCAGGCGAACTGCTAAGCGGTCATTACTAGACAGTGATGCAGGTGGCTCAGGATCGTGCTGCGGGGCATTCCTTGAGGGAGGTCTATGTTCAGTACTCAACTTGTGAAAGGCTGTAATGATGATAATGATGATGATGATCAGCGTTAATGATAGCAGAAAGTGAACTTGACCAATCGCGCTAGGGTGAAAGTACCACGTATTCACAGCTGTGGTCACTTGTCAATAGGTTTTTATATTTAGTAGAGTCACGCTGCAGCTAGATCATGGTTGTAGCACGAATGGGTCGGCTCGACCGGGGAAGAACCACGCTCTCACAGAATACCAGCGTAAAATACCAAGTTAATGTTTTGTATGGTGAATTTAGAGAACCGGAGACCCTTTTTACTGGAAACGAGATATCCATCCTCAGTCCTGAGGGGTGACATTGATTCTTAATTGAGGATAAGTCAAGATGTCTATGGGCCACAGCATCCACTTACCATTAAGTGGATTGTGTGCTCGTTTGTCACCTTTATTTTATAAAAAAAGAACAAATAAAAATATTTCTTATCTATCTAGCTTACGTTTAGCTAAGCAGCGAGACTTACGCCGGGTTTGGTTATGGTCGGCCATTTTGGAGATTTTATCACGAAATTGGGCGGTAGCGGTTGTAGCTTAGATGCTGGCAACACAATTTTTTTCCCGTCCAGCTTTTTCTCACTAGACGCCGGAATAAGGATACTTTTACTGGTGGGCTCTTTGTTGAAGGTGTCATAATTCAGATTGTGATCGGGCAGCGTCTTCTTGAATTGCCCGAGCAGATTCGCCTTTATCGATTTTAATCTGTAAATAAATTAAGTTGGTTTTTGCCTTTGCTGTGCCTGTGATTTGTTAATATCCTACACTAGATGTAATCACGACTTCGTTTGCATTGAATTATTTTCTTCAGCCGTTATATAGTCGAATAAACCAGTTATTACCTCAATTTAAAACTACATTATTTTGAAACTGTCAAAGTATGGATGACTAGTATGTTTGACATCGAGGGTTCTTTACAATAATAAATACTTTTTATTGAATAAAACTAGTAGTGTTGGTTTTAATCGCATTTAATTTAAACTATCGATACTTTTACTTGTTAGTGGTATCGAAGGAAATTATCGATATCTACTTGTATCAATATTTATTTATGTTCCTTCAACCATCAAAAAGTTCACCGCAAAAAGGCCCTATAGTTCACTGTTCGGTTCACTGTTCCCCGCGACTTCACCTGCGTGTAATTAAGTTTTAGTTTATTTACTTACTTATTCCTTTTCTAAATTAAAGAAACCAAGTTACTCCTTATAACATCAGCTATCTGCCAGTGAAAGTACCGTCAAAATCGCACCAGCCGTTTCGGAGATTAGCCGGAACAAACAGACACACAGACAAAAAAATTCACAATTTCGTTTTTGTTATGAGTACCATATATACTTTCATATGCATTTAGAAAAAAGCTGTTATTTTGACATTACAAATAGACATTTCAATTTTATTTATTTCTATAGATAATCCAACTTAAATATTATTTCCCGCGTAATAGCTATAAGAGAATTCATTTCCACAGGTATCGCATATCATGTAGTGGGTCGGAGGCGACAGGGCAAAACTGAGACAGGAGAAGGGCAGGAGCATCTTATTGATAACAACTCAAAATAACAAAAAAACTGTGTTTGCCATCACACCTGCTAAGTATGGCAGCTATGACAAAATCTAAATATAAGGCAATTTACGGGAGAGGCTGTAGTTGTGTGGCTACGAATAAATGAACAAAAAAAGGCATAAGTTATAAAACATTTTGAACAATTTTCTCACCTGACTTCTATAGAATCATATTCGGTGCACATCTTATAACATTTCTTGCAGATAATTTTCGAGTATGCATTGTCCTCTTTTATGGGCTTCTCAACGATTTCACAGAGCACCTCCAAAAGGCTCTTTCCTGATTGTAAGATGGTCTGAGGCTGCTGGCAAACATCAGATTATTTTAACTTTATTTATATTTTTTAATAATAAAAACAAAACTAAAAAAACAGCAAAACTATAACTAAAACATGTTGTGTAATAACGAAAAATAATACACTAGTCTTTGTATGTGTTAAAAAGAGAAAGAAAGAGTTAGCTGTTGCAACTAACTCTTTCTTTCTTTTAACATTTATACATTTGTCAACCCTGACAAATAAATCGTATGATTAAGACTTAACTTAAAAAAGATAGTCAACCCCTAAAATTTTCAAATTCACAAAATATTCAGAACCGAAGGCTCTACACATGAGCTACTTGCAAAATAATGAATATTTTGCTCTGGATAGATGTTGCAAAAACGCGATTTGAGCGAGTTAGACCGACTTTTAAAATGACGCGACTCGAGAGTCATACGCAACACAGATAAAAAACCGGCCAAGAGCGTGTCGGGCCACGCTCAGTGTAGGGTTCCGTAGTTTCCCGTCCGTCACAATAAGTGTTCCCACTTGTGAGTTTAAAGGTGGGTATCCATTATGTTCGCGCTCCAGCAGCGCTCCGCGCTCCTGCAACTGTAGTGGGTACTATTGTTTCCATCCAAGTTCAAAATGATTTTCCTAGAAAGCCCTTATAAAGTTATACTTTTCAGATTTTTTTCATATTTTCTAAACTTATGGTTCAAAAGTTAGAGGGGGGGGGGGGACACATTGTTTTTTACTTTTGGAGCGATTATTTCCGAAATTATTGACATTATCAAAAAATGATTTTAGTAAACCCCTAATCATTTTCAAATACCTTTCCAACAATATATCACACGTTAGGTTTGAAATTAAAAAAAATCACTTCCCACTTTACATATAGGGGGACTACCCTAATAAAACATTTTTTTCCAATTTTTATTTTACCACTGTGTCGGCGTGATTGATACACATATTGGTACCAAATTTCAGCTTTCTGGTGCTAACGGTCACAGAGATTAAGCGAGGACGGACATACGGACAGACAGACATGGCGAAACTTTATGGGTTCCTAGTTGACTACGGAACCCTAAAAAACCGATGGCGCGAAAGGCGTGCTATCCGCAAAGCCAGTAGTAATGTGGTTGGCTCAGGCCAGTGCTTTGTGGCATTCCTTGGGGAAGGTGGCACTTTAAAGCAGTGGACTTGTGAGGGGCTGTAATGATGATTTTATTTTGTTTTATGGAATAAGGGACAACCTGATGGTAAGTGGATGCTGCGGCCCATAGACATCTACATTTATCCTCGATTAAGATTCAAAGCGAAGATGCATTGTCACCCCTGAGGATTAAGATGGAATGCCTCGTTTCCAGTAAAAAGGGTTCTCTGGATCTCTACACTTACCATACGAAACAACTTGTATTCTGTAAGAGCGTGGTCCTTTCCCGGTCGAGCCGACCTATTTGTGATACAACCATAATATAGCTGCACCGTGGCTCTACCACGTAAAAATTTATAAATGATGAATACAGTATTGTAAAGATGTCGTTGCAGAAATGTTAAATGCATTCTGTGCTTTCAATACGACCTAATACTTTATTATCTGGAATATATAATAGAATTGACTGCCTCTTTGGCCTAGTAGTCGTAAATTCTCAGTCGCATGATTATTAAAATCAATTATTAGTTTTTCTGACAAGAAATTTTGTATCACTATACCCGGAGGCGGGAAGTTGGCGGTATTTCACCCCTGTGCTTTGAGAAAGTCGTTGGCCCTGCGCCTGATTTCTCTCCTATCGTTTCAGATTATATATGGTACGAGAGTGAGGGAATCGAGAACGCATCTGTGTTTGCGCATACACTCGTGCACTACAATTCTGCTCTACGTAGATGGCTAGTCTCCGTTGAGCTGACTGAAATTCGGTCTGGAAGACATTATCATAACATAGGGTAAGCACTTATCAAGGCAGTTAAAGGACCAGCAGGATTACCTGCTTTCAAATTTTTCACACCTTTCCAAGTTTATTTTCAAATCTATTTGAAACACAATTTTGTTTTAATCGTGGTAGAACCACGCTGCAGCTCTATTATGATACTAGCAGGAATGGGTCGGCTCGACCGGGGAAGGACCACGCTCTCATAGAATGCAGCACCATCCGAAACACAGCAGCTGTGTTTCGGATGGTGTGTGTAGAGAAACGAAGAGGCTTTTTACTGGAAACGAGGCGTTCGATCTTAGACCTCATGTGTGACAGCTAACAACGCATCTGTATATTATAATCGAGGATAGATGTAGACGTCTATGGGACGCATCTACTTACCATCAGGTGGATCGTGTTCTACAACAAAATAGGTACTATCAAGCGTTTTTATCATAGATACACATCCTGGTATTTTTTTAGCCGGAGATCATTTCTGATAAATTTAAAAGTTCACTTCTTAAATATTAAATAGGACAAACTTACAAGCGCCATCTAGTAGCAAATAGCTGAAGAATTGCGTTCTGATAATTCCAATAAAAACTACCTTTTTATTGGTTTTGGGAGCATAAAATTACACTGAGTTTGAATAAAATTAGATTAATTCAGATTTCGGCTTTCGATTCTGTCGGGACTACCCCGACTAGTTTTTGAATTTTAAAGTTCGAACCAAATCGAACCCAGAAATAAATAATATCGATTAATGCTTATATAGGTCCAGATTTATTTGCCCAAAGAACTTTATTAATAAATTAAAATTTACTTCTTTATTATTATGGATAAATAGGTACAATATAAATAGGACAAACTTGTCAAGAAAAAGAATTTTCATAGCGTCTACGAGCGCTATCTAGCGACGGACAGCTGAAGACTTTCGTTCGTAATTTAAAATATTTCAAAGATTGAAGTAGACAGATTTTATAGCAAAAGCAACTTACATTTTCTTCAAAAATTTTTACAGCATTCCTTAAAGAGATAGCACCTTTTGTGTTGCACACGAAGCAAGATTGGTTCATCCTAAAATAATATAAAAATAAAAAAAAGGAAATTATTTTCATAATTCATTAAAAATTAATTAATTAAGAAAATAAATTGACAAATTAACAATGAAGAAAAGCTGAATACCCTGATTTATGGATATTATTATTTATTACACGCTTAGGTTGTATGACTTATCGCCTTTGTCTTTTTTTAATTATGCTTAAAAAATCAATACTCATTACACCATGATAATGGTGGTTAATATAGCGCGTAGCGCCATATTGTAGCGCGCTATCTCCCCATAACACATAGCGCGTGCTATGTAAGTAGTCGCCACGGCGCTATTGCGCTATTAAGTATTAATATCTAGCGGCAACTAGAACTGTTTAATATCTAGCGGCAACTAATTCTAGCAGCAGCGCTGTTGGGAGAGGACGTGTGACGCAAATTTGATCTAGTAGCACGCTATTCATTGCGCGCGACCTATTTTAGTGTTAAACGTTGTTTAGTTAGTGTATACAGTATATTTATGAGTGATCGAAGGACACAGTTGTCTGCTATAAAAGAAGTCTAACTAATGTTTTTAAATGTAAATAAAATATAGATACAAAAGTGTATGTAAATAGTTCATTTTTATAAATAAAATCAATAAACTTTTAAATACACCCTTATTTGATTTATAATTTATATTAAGGTTAAAATAACGTTTACATCAATTATAATTAAAAATAATTAATTTTATTTCGTTTTGAAAAGTACGTGCCGTAAAAATATTTTTAGGATTGTAGAAAGTCATAAACCTGAAAAGCATGAAAAAGCGTTTATTGGCGAACTTCACATGTCTTCGAAATATTTTTTTTCCTTATTCCTCAGACATGCAGGTTTCCTTCACCGCCGAGCACGTGGTAAACCAGTACTTAAAATTGCAATTAACAATTTCATTGGTGCCGGCGGGGATCAAACCCGGGTTACTAGCGTTCTGTTATATTTACAGCGAGTGTTAACTATCTGAGCTACCACGGCTCTCACGGCTATTAATAAATAATAATAACTTACTAATAAATAATAATAATGTTACAATAACACTGACCTCTATATATACAGAGGTCAGTGTATTATAATCATTTCAATCTAGCGCACAACAGTTGGTTGCATACTTTTATTGAGACAACTTGACGATCGCAGCGCTTCACTATTTTGTCCATATTTCTAGGACACTATTTTCTGCAGCGATCGTTCTCCTGTTCTCTAACCTCCATGCTCCACATCCTCGAACTCTCAACGTAGACAATCCTCCATCTACGCAATAGATACTCTATAGTTCAAATAGGCTGGATCATTTTACGCATCGTTGGTTATTAGTTACAAGATAAAGGCTAAATAACGAGTGATTAACAAAGCTAAGCGCGAAAGTGATAAAACATAAACATAACCAGCTAAAATACTGTTACAGTAAATTCGGAACATATTCTCAAAAGCGTTTCGTTTTTTATTTACTTGAAGTTTTTTTTATAAAAAGCTTAGGAAAATAATGTAGCATGGTAATAGCTTCAAACGAAATTAAAACTTATTCTTATCACTTTTAAACTTTTACTTACGCATTCATGTATTTCAAGTTGTTTATGATGTTGAAACAACTTAGTGTAAATGACAAATTATTTCACTTGCAGATAATTCAGTCATTGTAGTTGTCATGCCCCTCCACGGCTCAGTGATATGGTTAAGTATAGGTAGTGATTTTAATACATTTGTCTCGTTATCGAGTGTAAATATTTTTTTCGTATAGAGGTATCTTTATTTCTTAAAGGTATAAATAAATAGTGTAGTGTCTTTAGCTCAAGAATTGATCTAGACTCTCTATTAAGAGATCATAACGAAACAAGACTTATCTTCATCAAATTGATGCCATTGAGTTAAGCGCTGGGTATGGGCGTTCTAACCGTTGCATTTCGTCAATATTTACAATAGTTACGGGCCGTTATGCCGAATAACTCGTTTCTAGTCGAACGACTAACCAGTGATTTTTTAAGAGAAATGAAATAAAAGTATATTGCAAGCACATTGCACATGTTGTTTTTTTGCTATTCTATATTTAAAAAGTAAAAATATAACATAACAACAAATAGGCTAAAAACATTGAAATAGTGTAAGTATACTAAAAATAAAAAATATTAATACCTACATAAAAATCAAGTTCACCAAAAATATGTTAATGCATTGCATATCATAATGACAACCAAAGTACCACTCAATTAAGCAAGCATTACTATTCGTATGGATTATTTGATGCATGTTAGACTTAACACAAGATTGGTTTTAACCAGATGAATGATCCGAATCTGATAAAAATCAATCTAATAATAAAATAAATCTAATAAAAATTAAAATCAAATATAAAATCACATACGTGGTAGAGCCATGCTGCAATTATATTAGAAGTATAGCTGTAGCACGAATAGGTCGGCTTGACCGGAGAATGACCACGAAGAGACCACGCTCTCACAGAATACCAGCGTAAAATAGTAGCTTAAATGCTGCTGTGTTTTATATGGTGAGTGTAGAGAACCGGAGACCCTTTTTAGTGGAAACGAGGCATTCCATCTTAGTCACGAGTGACAACGCATCTGCATTTTGATTCGTAATCAAAGTCAGTCAAAAGTCAAAATCAATCAGTAAAATTTGAATCGTAAATGTCTATAGGCCACAGCAACCATCAGGTGGACTGTGTGCTCGTTTGTCGCGCCCTATCCTATAAAAAAATCTTAGTAAGGACAATTTCGGAGTGTTCGCAATAATTACATAAATTAATTCCTCACTTTCCCTGCCACCATCGGACAACCAGGCGCTCGGCTCGGCCAGTCTTCACCCTTTCGTCGTCGACTTTACCACGAATTCGAACCAAACGATTTGTTTCATGGTTCGTCATACGTACAGCAAAGGAGTGGAATAATTTGCCAGCATTTGTCTTTCCATTCGATTACAATGTCGGTGTTACCAAGCCAAGAGTGAATAGGTTTTTTTTTTAAGTCAGTGCGCTTTACCATCTTCGACTGATCACGACTTAGCATCAGGGGGAATAGTAGTCAAGCACTAGCTAGTCGTAAAAAAACATGCGTGCAGTTCACACGCGGTAGAAGAAAAACTTCAAAAATACATTGCGTAATTTTATACTATCGCGGTAACCTCGTTTTTTAGCTCTAGAAAATCTAAAAATCATCCGATTTCGATGATTTTTTTTTTAAAATCCTCACTATTAAGGCGGATTTATGAAAAAATTACAACAATAAAAAAATTATATTGGTTTCAAACTTTAAAAGTTCATGAAAGTGCACTCATTCATGTATAATTGTTGATAACTTTTTTTTTAATAATCGAATGAAGTTGTTATATTTTTTTCATAATCTACACAAAAAACAAACATTTTATATAAACAAATTTAAAATTTTTGTTTATTAATTTTTTATTTTGGTTTTTATTGAAAGTAAGATCGAGCGATGCGAGCTCGGGACTTAGGGCATCCTGACTCAGGCAGGTTAGGTTAGAAGATGTTGGGTGGCAGAATGAGCGAGCGAAGCGGGCGAATAGACCTCGCCATCTCTTTTGTGGTTATATTTTATAAATCACTCAAAAGTAGGAGCCCTGCAAGGCGGGGCTCCGTCGAACGGGCATCTTTCGACTACGCTACGTTGAGTGGATTGATGATTGTGATTTAGATTAAGATATAGCAATCACTGTCAAAGATTGCATAATTTTTTTATTTTGTTACAAGATTTCTTCAAGGATAATATAAGTTATTGATTTATTTTTGAATATAATATTCATTTTTGACTTTTCCGTAAAATCGAAGATTTAAAAAAAATCTATCGAAATCGGATGATTTTTCGATTTTCTAGAGCGTTTATGATAACATTTAAAGTCAAAAACTTAGCGAGTTAAAAATTTAATAAACAAACATTTTTCAATGCCTTTTTTAAATGTTTGTTTTTTATGTAGATTAACAATAAAAGTACACAAACTTCATTTAACACTTTGTAAAAAAGTTATGAACGATTATATTCGAAGAAGTGCGTTTATGATCACATTTAAAGTCATAAAATTATATGAAATCTTGATGTGAGATATTTTTTTTATAAATCCGCCGTTAAGACGAAGATTAAAAAAACATCGAGAATTTGGAGGCGCCATCTTGTAATTAACCAAAAAAAGAACAAATAAATTAATGTTTATTTTTCTATAATTATATTTTGTGTCTGTAGTGTCACATCACTATTGAGTTAATTTGCTTAAACAAGTTTTAAAACTAAATGAAAAATACACTAAAGAAATGATTTGATACAATACACGTAATAACGTGCTACATAACATATCGAATACCTACTTACTTCATTATAATGATATGGCATTTATAAAAAACATCGAATCAATCCGATATACCGTACGGAAAACATCGAATAAATTCGATATATCGATGTTAAGTGAACATACCTACTGTAAAGTTATCACTTCACACTTGTCAGACTCGTCAGAAAGTAATTTTTTCAGGTAGGTACTTATATGTAAAAAGTACTCTGTGGTACTATTGTTTTGTCTCGATCAATATTTAGTAACTAAAGGTAGAGATTTTATTAATATACTCAATGGGTCTATAATTAATTTAGATACATTACGAACACAGATCATTATGATTATAGTTAACTATACGATATTATACCATCTTCGATATTATTCTTTCTTATATATTTTTTAGAAATAAATTGGTGTATAAATGAAGATACCTAGGTTTGTTTCTATTTTAATGCCAAATTAAATCCCGCAAGCTACAATACACTATATTTTTCTATAAACTATACTCATTTTAATGAAGTATTGATTTATGAAAACAGTCTTACATATCAAAAAAGGTCTATGAGGGTTTATTTCCACGACCCTATGAAGAAATTTACCTTTTCTGATTACTAAACTATCAACGTTAAATAAAATATTGACATTGAAAATTATGTAATATAACAAAACTCATGGTTTCAAGCTTTATAAATAATGTCTTAGATTTGTTATTTGTTTACTTTCTTATCGTTATCAGCCAACTCTATTTTAAATCTACTGCCACCATACGCAAATAAATTTCACAAATACATAAAAGAAAATGTCAAAGCTCTTCGTTATTTTGTTTTGCTCATTTGGCAGCCATTTTGCCTTATCTTGCCTTTCATAACGTTTAATTTATCAAATAAAAAAGAATTCGAATGTAATTAACACGATTACCTGTTAAAATCATAAAGTTTTGTTTTGATATTCGTTCCTGAAGGTGTTCAGAAAGGTTTTTCCAAATAAGTTGTCAGCAATGATTCACACGCACAAGCAGCCACCATTACGTTTCAATTTTAAATAGTACCAGTATTTGTCACTAGAGGCGTTGTGTGTTTCCTTTTACATATTTGATAGTACATTTTATCAGAACTTTTGTTGTATTAAACAATTATCATAAAGAATAACGATTTGAAAGTAAGAAATTATTTATTATTCTATTTTTTAATTTAATAAATGTTTTATGAAGTAAAAAAAAAAAACAAAAGTTTAATGATTAAAAGTTTATGTCTATGGTAGGTACAATTTGGGCGGTAAATTTGATTATCGTGTGCAAATTCGAATAACGTAAGTAGTTTTTATCAATAGTGTTTTATGTTTAAAAGAAAAGAAAAATTTAAGGTACTAGGTATGTGTTACCTACACACTTTTGTGCACTACATACTTTTGTTTTATAATTTTATTTATATCTAGTATGTCATCAGGTGGGTGCAAATTGATAGAGAGAAATAAAGGAGTATACTTTCTCATATTTATTATTCCAAAGGAAATAAAACAAATCAATCGAAATATTGTTTATTTCTATAAAATTTACAATACTCTTCGCGTTTGCGAACGCAGCTCTATAGGTACTTTAAAATTTTATCACACAATTTTTACAAGAGAATCAAGGCAAAAATTAAAAACAACTTGATAATTATTTACAAAATGGCATAATTTTCATACCTTCATATCTGTACAATATCATTATTTTACTCTCACTTTCATGAAATCTTCCAAAATGGCAGTTGTACAGCATCTTCATAAAATGTTAAATAAAATGTATCGTTTCTCAAGGGCGGTGATAGTAATTACAACTATTACGTGTAAGCAAGGAAACATAAAATTATAAACTTTGGCTTTTTATTAATATAGTATTCTTTAAGATATAAAAATTGGGTGTGATTGGCAACCAAATTAGTAAAAGTGCATTTTGAACGAACTTTATGTTATTTTTTAGAAAGAAAGGAATACTTATTACCTTACCTGATAGTGACTAAATATATTTTTTCCTTATTTTTCCTGATGGAATGATGCCACATGCAGCGATGTCAATTTAATTATTTTTGTTTTTTTATAACGAATAGACGCCATTAAGTTTTTCATTGAATATATTAAAATGTATTTTTCTGACATGTTTGTTTAGTTTATTCTTTAGTTTGTAATTGTCATTTTTAGCAGATACTAAGCTTTTATGGAGAGTTGGTGTTTCAAACGAGGTAAAATAAGAAAAGGCAAATCCTGAATCTTTGTGTGATATAGTTTATAATGATGTGTTTTACTATCATATTGATAAAATATGTACAAAGTTCAATAATAACTCCTGGTCCAATATTTGAAAAAAAATAATTATGGTAAAGGTTTGTGCACTTTATGCCTCTATTTTAACGTATGAGTGGTTGACCATATAATTGCTTGCAATTAAAACCAATTTTAATGAGTTATTCAATATCTTATCGGGATTACTGAATTTGTATTGCAGGTGACTATAATATACATTATAGGCCCTAACAAGATCCCCGACACAGCAGTCTTTCCAATAAATGTTGTATGCAGTTATTCATTAATACAATATAAATGACCGGTTATAGACCGTATAGTGATTTTTATTCTTTTTTTTATAGATATATTTTACTTCTGATTGTCATGGCTCATACTCTTCCTTTTTAAAGTTTTCAGGTGTTTTCAATTGGTATTTACTGTTTTTTTTTTGTTAGTACGGCTTATCTTCATTGTAAATAAGGTTGGTGTTTGCGGATGAGTAGGATACGGGTGTGGGTTGTCATACATAAAAATATACAGGCTAAATTTCTTGCATATGATATCTTGAGTTTGTGCAGTGGTTGTGTTGAAATGAAAGATTGTTGTGTTGACATGTATTTAATGTTTACCATGTAACTACAAGTACCTAAATCCCAATGAAAGATCTAGAAATAATAGAAAAAACTAAAATTATAGTGGTTACATTATCTTAAAGTATTAATAATGCCAGAGTGCAGTTTCGTTTTTGTTTGAGAGTCCATCAGGCATAGTTTCGCGTCTTGACCGTGTTAGCATATCTGGAAATGTATTTAAGTAACTAAGTAACAGTGTTTTAAGTATATGTGATATTGTGGATATATTACATTTTAATGTTTCTAATAGTCTATTACAAAGAAGAAATAACTGCCATCAATGAATGAAGCTTGTTTTACGGATTTTAATTGGATTCTCTGATAGCAGTTTCATAGTTTCCATCTTCAAACGTCCCAGGAATATAGTCCACTTTATTAAAATCATTTAATATAGCAAATTTAATGAAATTATAACATTCAACCGAAAAATATATTTCTCTGTATGTACATTGAAACACAAAACAGACTGAAAGCTATCACGACATCAATGTACTAACACTAATACATTTATTTTTTTATTATTTTCATTGGATAATATTTCTAGAGAAAAAGATATGCATCTAATTACCTGATAACAATGGATTTTATTAAGCTATTTTACGGACTATCCTGTTTATTTTTTGGCTGGCTATAACACTGTAATTTACACTATAGGTTGAAAATAAAAACAATAATTAGTAATTGATAGATTTCCACTAATTTATTTTATTGTGTAGTGAGTTACTAAATTAACTGGGTTAACACAACTACCATTTATAAGTATTCAAGTCAAGAATTGAGATGGTAACACAGAAAATATGTAAATCGAAGGTTTTTTTATTAGTGATCTTTACTTATTAGTGGAAATCCTCAGTGCTAGGTTTAGTGCCATTTTAAATAGTAGTATAGACAATCTACCACAAATTCACATCATACAAACATCTATATTTATTCACAATAAAGAAAAAAATAGCGTTATTATATTGTTTAACAATTTGCAGACTAATTCTAAACAATCCTTGTGCAGGCTCAAATACATATATTAAAATTCCGATCGTCGCCATATCATGTTTTTCATTACTTTTAAGAAAAATTTATAGAAAATCTGTACTGACATTATTTTCCCACTAATCGAATATAATTGACATTGCCATAAACTACTAGCCTATAGAGTGCTATACTATTACTTACATTTAGAATTTTTTGGTTCTTAATAGACATGGGTAACTTAGTGAAATTCCTTGCGTTAACTCAGTGCGTCAACTTAAGGGGCTTGTTGCGTAAACTCAATATGATAACGCAAAAATTTTGAACTCATCTGTCTACTAAGCCATCTATCAAAATAAAACCGTGTTTCCAAAGAAAATGTAGAAAAAAATGATTACCTACATATTGTTAGGTAATATGTATCACTCATTTTACAGAGTTGTAGTTTAACACATTTCGAATTTTCCGGTCCGGCGCTGTGCGCCAACACATTTTGAAGAAGTAAGTTAAGTTAAAGCAGTTAACTGAGTTAACGCAATTGCGCGGCGCAGTGTTACCCATGTAGAGTTCTTAAAATATTTTTAAGATTTAAATGGTTGAACATAGGGAGTCCATTGCTAGCACAAACACGAAACTCATGCAAAAGTGGTGAAACATGCACACTCCAAGCGTTGTAACACTAGAAACGAAATGAAACTCAAATATTTTCTACATTACAGAATATCATCTTTATTTCATGTACAATTCACAACTGTCAAGTTTTCGCAACATCCAATGTTTGTAAACTACAGTGAAACGGTCGCACATTCAGTTTTTTTTCGTTCAAAATATATTTTATTTAAATCTTACAATGTGCGGCGTACACAGGGACTTAACAAAGGAAAACTACGTTGATTTTCTTAACGTCACATAGATATAAAGTCACAAACTAAACGGTCTAATGAAATAATTACTAAAAATCGGGAAAATCCAGTACCATCCTCAAAACTCTTTAGTTTTTAATATCTAAAATGTCTACATTGACTTGAACACTAAAAAACATTACACCGTAGAGTTTGAAAATGGCACCGTATTAAATGATACAAAACTAAATTCTAACATTACACAAAATAATGGGAATAATGCTTAAACTAAGCCACTAATTATTAAAAAAACAAAATGCATACGCATCAAAACGGAGTTTGGCTCCGCGTCAAAATAAAAGAGAAAATAATATTCATAAAAGAAACAAAATCGAAATGGAAATGTAGAATAGTGTTAAACATGAAAATTCTTGTTACTGTGTCTAAGTTAGATTAAAAACTATCTGTTAATGTCTTTATAGGAGTGATCTAGATCACAAAAAATGTAAAATAAGGAATAATAACGACGCTGCCATTGACAAAAATTATTACCCCTCGATGAGTTTTTCATCACTGGTAACTCAGGTTAGCTAAATGTTTGCAACACTATAGAATATATACCACATAAATAGAGCCCTTCAACGATTTGAATTTGTATCTGCACAAAATTCTTATTTTAAAATATCCATTTTAAAACAAAATACCTACAATAATAATCAGTATTAAAATAGAAGTTTTGTTTTTAAATGGAGTAATTAATAAATTTTTCTAAATATTTCCTCAACAAAGTTAGGGTCGCAAAGCAAAATGACATTTTTTTAAATGAGGTTGCTAATATTATATCTGAGTTTTCACAGCTTTTAAGGAACCAGACATTATTGTTAAGTAACACTGGGTTTTAAAAACACCCATGAAAGTATGGTAACACATTCCTGAATTACTTCAGGTCTTAAAACATACATTCATATGAAGTATGATACGAACTAAAATTTAAAATAGATACTGTAACCATAAACTTCTACTAAATTATTTTAGATTGTGGCTCTATGTATAGCTAGTATATGACCTAAGGTATTTAGTATATAACTTGGGTTTTTTTGCAATGGCAATACCAATCCCCCCCGGAAATAAACCCGCACTCGTAGTGTGGCTGTGTGTGTCTGTGTGCCGTCCGTCTTGATATGTGTGTGTGTGTTTGCGCCGCCGCTTCGCCGTTAGCTAGAAAAGCAAATACGTTCAAAATGTGAGTTTGGCATGTCTTGGAAAGGAGCGGCTCAATTCGTAGAAATATGTTTTTGAGGCGACAGATTACAAATCTCTTAATAAAGTAGCAAAGATTTTTTTACAGTAATCGAATATTAGTATATATAAAGTAGAAGCTGTTACATCGAAAACATTTCCACGATTTGACCGCGTCAAATGTAAATTGTAAGTAATTTAAAAATGTCTGTTTAACTATAAAGAGGAAACAGAAAAATTATAGGCGTTAACAAATAATAAAGGTGATAAAACAAATAGAATTCAACAAAAGAGAAGCAGAAATCAAACGCCTGTGACAAATGTTGATCGGTGAAGACATGTATTTGTGGGTGTACCCTTTTCTCAACACACTTGAAAAATATATACATTAATTATTTGTCATGTTGATATGTAAATTTCTATCTGAAGCGAATCGTTACACCTTACACACGTATAGTTAAATTGACTTAATTAAGACAGGACAAGCGATGTACAGTCGCGCACGACTTTGTCTATACTACGCTTATTAATACTATAATAACAGCTAGCTTAGCCGTTAAGTACAAAGTAAGCGCTTAAAAAGCATATTACGACATCTCACAAAATATATAGCGGCAGTTGTGCACGACTTTACTATATTGTATACAATTATACATATCTACAGCGCAATAAGTCGGGTCTTAGAAATTGACATTTCACACAATTATTCATATTTTTCATCACCAAGATATGTGTCATTCTGTAATCCATCACACCGTACAGTATAAATCACCGAATTGGCGCAATAAATATGTTACGCACTGCGTTTAATTCCACACTTACACACTAAAATTGCAATTATAATAATTTTATCAACTGTAACGTGACACTTGAGTACTTGATTGTACTTTTATTAACTATCGGGCCCAAAATAATGCCTCAAAGTTAAGTTATTTACAATAAAGAATATTTTTTACATGATTACCGATCTCGGCTATATTTTAGAAACTTTGGCTTATCATTTGGCATAGACAAGACAAAAAAAACAGTCAACAAAATTAAACAGTCATAAAAATATATATACATACAGTCATAGAAACTATGCTCTACTTTCAAATGCTCTAGTGTCAAATGATAATTATTATATTAAAATTTGAACGTACACAACTTAATAAATATTCGTATAGGGTAGATTCTATATAAGAATTGTCTATATTATAGCAAACACAACGAATTAAATTACGTACGTATGTTTATATAAAATATCTTATCTTTATTTTTTCTCGTTAAAGTTTAAAAATTCAACCTAAAAAGTTGTAATAAGTCATCTTAGAATCAATATTTTTTATTCTCCTAAAGAGGAGTACGTCCAATTTCTATTGTGCCCTACATGGTTTAATGATCAAGAACCAATTTGATATTCATATCAACACACCCATAACCGTGATAGCATAACTAAATTAATTTAACATTTATACAAGGTTCTCGAAGCAGAAATAAAGATGAAATTTGTTTTCTATGGTCCCTACTTTTAACTGTTTAAAATAGATTAAATCTTTATTTAACAAATGGTTAAAAATCCATAAAGATGCCGCGAGTAAAATGTCAATAGAAAATTTCGCAAACTAGACGATAGTTAAAAACTATTTCGAATAAGAGATTTCCTCAGATCTTTGAACAATCGAATGGACAAAGCAAGTATTTAATGTCCAAAAATAGTTTATTTTTTTAATATTTTCCGACAAAATATACCAGTTAAACATATAAGTTTATTATGATAAAAATAATAGATTAATTTATCTACTCCTGCTTTCCTTGATTTCAAATGTGAAACGAATGCCTTATAAAAGTTACAAGCATTTTATATAATAAACAAATAGGTTTGTTTTTGATAATTTTATATAGTTAAATCCTTTAATCTTAATAAAAATCTTATTACGTCATAGTATTAGAACGGTCATTTACAAATATAGACGTTTTCGCAAAAAAGCCACAATTGAAATGAATAAATTATTACTGGACAATTTAGGCCGTTACGTAAACTACTATAGACAAAGAAACTACTATTAATATATTACAAATCGTACCGAAATGTACTCATTTGTGCGGGGAGAGAAAAATCCGTTAACAATTACACGCTACCATATTATAATGTACAATTACGACAAAAAAAACCGACGACACTCAATAAAATAACAACATAATAAGCTGGTAACATATTCTTTGGCTTCACGTCACGAGTGCGGCAACACTGCCCGTACGTCAAAAGTGACGAACGGAAAAGAATCGACTTAACATTTGGTCCGACGCCCCTAAACACAATTTACATGTCTTTTTTTTAAAACACTGCGTTTCCTCGTGAATTTTTATAATACACAATTTATAACTAAGTGATCTGTTCTTTGCCTTACTAGTATTCGTGCTCGAGGCCGTTGTTCTCGCCTTCCATGTTCTGTTCTTGGTTCTGATTCAGGTTCTGGTTTTGATTTTGGTTCTTGTTGGGCGGCTGGCCCTTGCCTTGGCCGATTTGCCGGGACGACGAGAAGCACAGCTTCATGACGAACGGGAATTTAGCACCTGCAATCACGGGAAGATGTTTTGTTACTGTAAAAAGTTTATGCACTATATATGTGACGGTACAAAATATCTATAATTCCCATACTGTCCCTCTAGTAGGAAGCCTGTTTTGCCTAGAAGTCCGTTTAGGAGAGAACTATTCTCTTAGCTATTTATATTGCCAAATAGCAGTACTTACACTGCTGTGGTTCTGGTCTGAAGGTTTTTTTTTACTTATAGGATAAGGGTGACGAAAGAGCACACAGTCCACCTGATGGTAAGTGGTTGCTGTGGCTCATAGACATCTACATTTATACACTCGATCACGAATCAAAATGCAGATGCGTTGTCACCCGTGAGGACTAAGATGGAATGCCTCAATTCCAGTAAAAAGAGTCTCCGATTCTTAACACTCACCACACGAAACACAGCGGCATTAAGCTACTATTTTACGCTATATTCTGCGAAATCGTGGTCTCTCCCCGGTCGAGCCGACCCATTCGTGCTGCAACTATACTACTAATACAGCCGCAGCATGGCTCTACCACGTAAAGAGAGCCGGTATAATAACAGCCATCATAGTCTTCAGAGATGACAACGCATCTGCAGCCATCTTTGTCTGAAGTTGGCTGCAGGTGTCCATGGTCATCATCATCATCATCATCATCATTACAGCGTTTCACAAGTCCACTGCTGAACATAGACCTACCCCCAAGGAATGCCACAAAGCACCGTCATGAGCCACCTGCATCCATCGACTTCTTGCATGTCTTACCAGGTCGTCACTCCATCTAGTGGAGGCCGCCCTACACTTCGCCTACCCGAACGAGGCTGCCACTCGAGAACCTTTTTTCCTCATCGGTTGTCGGTTCTTCAAGCTACATGGCCGGCCCATTGCCACCTCAGCTTACTAAACCGTTGGGTTATATCAGTCACTCTGGTTCTACTGCGGATATCCTCATTTACAAGGTGATCACGCAGAGAAACCTCGAGCCCTCTCCGGAGCTCGCTAAACGTCCTCATACGGCCAGCACCCAGCAGTAAAGGACCTCGTCTCAGATCCATAATTCAACATTGGCAACACGCACTGGTGGGCTGCTGTACATAGTGGTAGTAGGTATAGAGTAGCCACTTACCATCAGGTGAGCTAAGTTCCCTTCATAAAAACCTAATGCAAGCAGAATGTTTACTGGAAACAAAACATCCTATCTTAGTCCTTAGGGGTGGCAACCCATCTCCTTTTTGATTCTCAATCGACGACCGATGTAGATGTCTATGGGCCACAGCATTCATTTACCATCACATGGACTGTGTGGACTGAGTGATTATTTGTAGCTTCCTTATAATTAGAGTAAGAATATTTTTATAATATTATAAATAGTCGGGACATCGATTATTATAAAAATATATCATTATTTATTAATTTTGACCGTTAAAAGATGTCAAAAAAGAAAACCTGCTAAGTCTAGACACACATTTTCACATTGTTGAGCTTGAATTACAATTCCAAATTGTTTTTAATTATCTATTTAATCTTCTCTCCTATCTTCCGACACTAGACAACCAGACGTCAGACACTAGACTTCATACTTGTTATCGTTAGGTTGGATCGTTTTTAGACACTGACTTATCTATACAATATGCATATACAATATACATATATAATATGATGTTGTGACCAGGATTAAGAAAGGAATGTTGCAGAAGTGAATGGCAGAGTCAGAAAGGGACGTTCTAGGCGAAAATTTATCGACCAAATTGGCGATTTATTGAAAACGGGCCAAATTAGGAGTACCCTTAACCGACGAGCATGTACGCGTAGGTGTATGGATGTGAAGGAGGCGAGAGAGGTGTGTCAGGATCGTGCCAAATGGAAGTCTGTAGTCTCTGCCTACCCCTCTGGGTGACAGGCGTGAGTGTTTATGTTATGTTATATACAATATACATATACAGTATACGTATACAATATACACAAACAATATATATATATAAATAAAATTGAAGTGTCTGTGTGCAATACACAAATTCATTGCAGCTTATTGGACTCTCATGGATTGCCCCATGGGTGAGGAGATATTTGCCAATAGTTGACACGCTTGGCAAGCGGATTGGTGACCGTAGTTGTTTTATTTTTAGTCTTTTTGAGACGACGCTGCTGCCCACCTCCTGATCTGTTTCCCCCTATCGCAGACGGTAGCGAAGGAAATATCTAAATAACTGCCTTATATTGAGCTAAAGGGTTAATTTGCATGCCATTTACTCAAGAACAGCCACTTTTTAATTTTTTGTATGTCTGATCGGGGTGATCTCCGGCATGGCTTCTTAAACAGATAGTGGAAATGCCAAGGACATTCTTATCCACAAAGACTTATTTTTTTTAAATAATTGATTTCTCACATCTAAACAATGCCACATAAATAGATCCCACCAGGCGAAGCATGGGAAACTCGCTAGTAATAAGTAATATAAATAAATAAATATAGTTTTAATTTTTGAAAGTAGCTGGAAAAATAGTCTACCTATGACATGATTGTTTAAAAAATTACCTAAAAGGCAAACCCGTAGCATTATTGCTAACAAATTTAAATGAAAAGGGATATAAATATGATATAATATCTATACGAGTAGATGGCTACAAAGTTGATAAGACACAAGCAAAGAACACGGCAGATACATGCTGTGACCTGACTATAAAATATCGCGAACATGACAAGTGTATGAATTAATCCGTTCCCCTAGGCACAATCACCAATCCTAAATTGAAAATATATTATTTCAAAGCCGAGGAACATAGAACGTTACACTTATGTATTTCGTCACTTTTGAGATTATGATACAGCAAATTAGAACATAACATTTCTTTTTTTTTAATATAAATTAGATGTAGGCAAAGGAATAATTTTAATTCAGCCAAGAATAATCTAGTAGGTAGGTCCCCCTAGGTAGATATATATGTAAAACTAGAAAATGACAAAATGGCGGCGGAGGGAAAGGGCAAGAGGTAGGAGAGACGAGGGAAACGTCATGTAAAGAATCGTTCATAGCATTTCATACGGTCAAAGATTTTAGCTGAGAGATTACCAGCCGTGAGAGCAACGAACGAAGGACTGTGCGTGTGCGTGGTAAACGCTTTGACAGCTCTGGTGTCATAATACCACAGACTATATAAAGAAATAGAGATACTCATAATACGTTCCGTTCTAACTATGTATTAGTGCATTCTATATTAAATGTCAACCTATCACTTGCAACTCATTTCGGAATACTTAATGCATATCCCATCTAAAAAGTGTGTGATTGATAATACACTACAGAAATAAATAAAAAAATCTACAGTAAAACCTAGTATTTTAAAAAGTAAACGCATAATGGTAGTGTTACTTAAGTGTTATGATGAAACGTGTACCACAGATAAAAACGGGATGGGTTTAGATGCGTTCAAAACTTATAAAAATTTGTAAGGAAATGAAGTTTTTATTACAGAGGTAATTTATTTCACTGGCTTCAATAAGTTGGACCCCGTATTTTAATATACACATAATTCACTATTTTTAACGTATCAATCATTGGAGGTCGTTTTATATTTTGGTCAGGTCATATTTGACCCATGTTCTTTGGCAAATTTTCTAACATCTAGAATATTTAAAAAAACTGCCATTGCCAATTCGCTATAGCAAAATCCCCCTATCACGCAATCTATGGGATAGGCCTGGATTCAACAGTAGACTTTTATAGGCTGGATGGATAGATGGAAGGCTATTTAGTCACTCAAATATACATATTTATAAAAATGATCTGCCCCGACTTCGAAGATTTTTGGGTCTCGACAACAGCACTAACTATGGACTCCAGTAGTGAATCTAAACAATTCAGTCACATACACACAGACAGAAGAATTATATATATAAACATAGATAACGTTACACCCACCTGGATGCTGAATGGTGGCGTGGTTGCATGCCATTATCGCCATCACGGACTGCGATATATTCGTGAACTCCATGAGACCCGACGATGATCTGAAATGCAAACAACATGAAATATTTAATAAGGAATTTCCTTCATTAACCAATGTAAGTCCACTGTTGGATATTTGTCCCACTTAATTTATCGACGGTTCTCCATAAACACCAGGATTGGCGATTGCGCCTTTTCGATTTGGTTATTGCCCATCGGGCTTTCACGTGGTGGAGCCACGCTGCAGCTATATCATGGTTGCAGCACGACTGGGGAACGACCACGCTCTCACAGAATACCAGCGTAAAATAGCAACTGAATGCTACTGTGTTTCGTATGGTGAGTGTAGAGAACCGGATACCCCTTTTTATTGGAAACAAGACATTCCATCTTAGTCCTCACGGATGACAACGCATTTAAATTTTAATTTTTAATCAAAGATGTAGCTATTGGCCAAAGCTTTTGTTTACTATAAGTTCATTATTTTTTAATTTGCAGGTGCTTAAAATTTTTACTTTAAATAAGTCCGCGCTTAAGCCTTCAATATTAAGCTTTAAGAAGCATTTTAAAAGCTACTCAAAACATTCCAGAAAAACTGTACGTTACCTCTCGCTCTTGAGCGGGAATTTAGAGATGGTGTGCGGTGGAGTGACGCCGTAGTCCTTGAACACCTGCAGCAGCTGCTCGTCCGACACGTCTGGCGGGGTGTTGAAGAAGTGCAGCACCTGCAATAACAACACCTCAATCATCAGCCCACAGCACGCAACTGGACATAGTTTTAAAACTTCTCAAAGTTCAGTCTCTGATAAATATAGGCAACTTTTATGCACAATAAAGAAACATTGTTTATTTGTTTTTTTTTATTTCTACTCAGTCACTGATAAAGGTATCGGTATCGGTATCGCCGATTATTTACTACCGGGATACTACCTGGGGATGTAACGATACATAATTGTATCGTACCGGCACAATTATATATCGTTACATCACTAGTTATTATGACTATTACAAAGTCTGTTTGTCAGAAACGTATATTTTATATATTTGTATAGAATGAAAGTCACCCCTATATTTAATTTACCACCGAGTCGGAAAAGATCTTCGAGTTTTATGCATCCAAGTTTTTATGTGAAGCCGAGCTCAATGACTGAAACATTTAAGTATGCCAGTCTGTGAACAACAATTCACACTATCTTTGCAAACATAGACGTTTTTCTAAAAGCTAAGTTAAATGGAATTATCCACTACCCCATATTGACCCGTTGGTGTCGCAAAAGGTGACAGAGGGTAACACACTTGGAGATGGGCAGCAAATAAAAAAAATCCGCGGTCCCCCACCCACCTGCTAAGCGTTGCTTTTATGAAAAATATTTTAATGATTTTTTATATTTACGCGAACAATAAACATTTAAATAAAACTAGTTTTTAGGGATTTTATCACGTGTTTGTGTGGGAACGGTGATAAGGGATAAATGTAGTATGCAAGATGATGTTTTGACCAGGATTAAGAAAGGAATGCTTCGGTGGTTTTGTCATGTGGAAAGAATGAATGAGGAAAGAGTGACAAAGCAAATTCATATGGCAGATGTGAACGGCGGGACGCCATAGAAGAAAGTTTATCGACCAAATTGGCGATATTTTTAAAATGGGCCACATTAGAATTACCCTTAACCGACGAGCAAGTATGCGTAGATATATGGATGTAAAAGAGGCGAAAGAGGTATGTCAGGATCGTGCCAAAAGAAAATCCATAGTCTCTGCCTACCCGTCTGGGTGACAGGCGTGAGTGTTTATGTTATGTTATCACGTATGTTAACTTATTTTATATTCCCGACGTTTGTCGAGATGCTACCATCTGGTTGGGATCCTATAATTAATAAAATGAAATCCCAAACAAACAACTGCAGGATGCAAGACTTCAAGATACTAAAAGTTTATACTGGAAGGTAGCAGTGGTTAACTATGAGACCGGGACGTCGAACACCTCGGTACCCCCGTAACCATGGGTGCTGTAAAGTGCTCGAAACGTCGGGAATATAAAATAAGAAAAATATCTTCATTATGAGACATTATATAGGGGAGACTGATGTTCGCAGTGGACTACTATAGGCTATAACAGATGGACGGATGAGAGGCGTTTCAAAAACTTTCTCAAGTTTGATTTTAACCCACAACCCGCAGCGCTACACCCAAACGCCTGGCCACTGCGTTACCAAGCCTGACACTAAAACTTTTAAAAAAATCTCACCTTGGATGGAGGCTGTATCCTGTTCTTGTGTATGGACGCGGGCGTTAGGAAGCGGTTGTTCTTGTTACCGACGTAGTCCTTGAACGACGGGCTCTTGTCGGGCAGTGGGTACGGGTTCATCACCTCGGAGAGGTACGCTTGTTTCGAAAACCTTTGAGAAATTAAACAAGTGGTAAAATTAAAAAAATAGTACAACCGATTACAAAAAAAATTAAATCTGAACATAACCAATGTAGTCGAAGTCAATTAAATGCGCATTATTAAGAATAACTCAAAAACTTCTGGTCGGATCTCGATCAAATTTATAAGGGATCACATGAGAAGCACCAGCATTCAAATAAAAATCATCAAAATCGCTTTACCTAGAAAAAAGTTCTGGGGTAACACCATAGAATACTATAATACACAATAGAATGGCTGTCAACCTTATTTTGTACACACATACAAGCAATTACGTAGTATTATCACTACTGCCACTGCTACTGCCCGATTCGCTGTGTGACAGGCAGTACTTTCATACATATTTAAATGTAAATAGCGTTCAATTTGGCATTTATATATCTAAATAATTTGCATGTGAAATTTGGAAACGATTGTAACGTCAAAATAAATCTCGTGTTCACATTTATACGTATGAATTGACGTTTAGTGGCTACACGGGCTCCGCCCACTCCCCCGTTCTATTATGTATGTAATTAAAGTATTCTATGGGTAACACACATAAAAAATACAGTCAAATTGAGATCCTCCTCTTTTGTAAATTATAACCGATTGCAACGGTTATAAAGTATTAACAACGAACTACGTAAGCGACATAATATAAGCGACGGATTAGTAAGCTGAAGTAAGCTGAAGTGGCAATGAGTCATTCGTATTCATAGCTCGAAAAACTGACAACCGATGGGGAAGTTATTTGTGGATAGATAGAAGGAGGTTATTTATTTATAAATAAATAAATTTGATTAGTTGAGAACCTTCAGGCTGTGCATGTCATAGCCGTTATCATCACGTCAGCTAAGTGTTATGATAAATTGCTGTGTTCGAATCCCGGGGCGGACCTTTCTCGGAAATTCTCAGTAGCGCTAGTAGTTAGCACCCGGGAGTAGCAACGCATCTGCATTTTAATTCTTAATGGAGAAAAATGTCTATGGACCACTTCATCCACGTCAGGTGAACGGAGTGTTCTTTCTTTACAAAAACCAACATAAATGTGTAAAATGCCCCATAGCTCAAGCTAAAAGAGTTAAGAAGCTGTTAACTCTCCTAGTAAATTTTTATCACGACCACGTGGTAAACCAACACTTAAAATTGCAATCAGCATTTAACAATTTCATTGGTACACTCAAACTCTGATAAATAAAGATTGGTTTCGATAGGCCATCGTACACAGGACCACGCAGGTTAGGACCACTTACGCCAATGTTAATGTGTAGTCGCCAACGGTAACGTTGTTCAAGTTCTGCACGCATCTTTCCACGGAGACCCCGTCTCCCATCTGAACCATTGCGGTGCCCTCCTTTGTCTTCAGGAACTTTATCTGTTTTAAAAATATTAAAAATTTAAAATACGTCCATAACTTTAAATAATAAAATTAAAAAAATAAATTCGCAATATTAAAATTTAATAAAATAAAATAAAATTGTTTTTAAATTGGGTAATAAGCACAAGCGGTGAATTTTATTTACAATACGATAGTACTGCTACGTGGAATGGTTTTATTAATCAAGTGTAAGTAAATGCCATCAAAAACAACTTGTAAAAAAACCAAGTCTTGCAACTCAGCTCCTCCACCGTCACCACCATGTAAACACATATTGTATAAATTAGATTGTTAAGTACGATTGCCAAGTCAATTTATTTTTACAGAAATTGTAAAATATTTTAATTTTTCCTTGATTTATACACTAAACACTAATTTTATTCTAAATTTATAGCTTCTATATCTGCTAGAAGTGCCTTAGAGTTTTGATGATCGGTCAGTCAGTGAGTGACAAAATTAAGAAACTTTGACTAGTTATAATTCTTAAACCTCTGGTTCAAATTGAATGAAATTCGAAATATACCGTGTTTCTAATTTTATCCACAAGGAAGTTATATGGGGAGTCGAAAATGGCCTGAATTGCTTCGAGAAAAGGATGCTTTTTTTTTTGCTCGCCTTGGCGGAGATATATGTAGTTAAATACTATTTATTTTTGAATGGACTACGCCAGTCACTTTTTTTTTAAAACGAAAAACTGTCCAAAATTTAAATAAAATCAAATTTCTGATGTGATAGGTAAACGGTTCTATAGCCTTTAAGATCTAAAAACTATACAAAATTCAAATTTTTAACATTGATTCGTGCCTGTTGATCTTAAACGTCTTGTTTTTGCAAACCGATGTAGTTTCTGACGTTCATAAGTACTGCAAGCAAGACCAAATTGAATAAAAAGCTTTGGATTTAACTACAAATTAAGGGGATATAGTAACTCAGCTCGAATTCTAATTTCGCCCCACTTCCCCGCGCGTCGTATGCTATGTACCGACATGTTTGTTATCAATAATATTGTAAGTAGATAGGTCGTTAGACACTTATTTCATTAGGTTTGTCATATTTATGCCTGTTGCTTTACGCCAACCCAGTCGCTTCTTATTTTTATTACGGTTATTTCCCATTTTAATTTTACGTCGTATTGTTGCGTAATGTGTATTCTGATGTTAAGTGACACAGCTTTCCCGTTCAAAAGCCCAAGCTAAACTAACCAGGCGGTATGATATAGGAAACAAGCTTCAAGCCGCCGATAGTTTAGGTAATTTCTTTTTACAGTGAAAATAATGGTAATTAAAAAAAATAAAAAAACACAAGCCCTGCTTTATAGTTAGTTCAGTTAGTATGCAAAGTTTCATGATCTAATTTAAAGTATTTTATGAATAGCAGCGGTTTGGAGGTAACTTTGGATTTTTTTTCTATCGAGAATATTTTACGGAATCGTGTTTTCGTCTAACATAGTACTTAACATTAATCCTCAACTTTACCATATATTTATTTCAAAATTAATGCTGCAATATTTTCGGCATAACGGAGGATCTTGCTAAGCCATTTAAGGTAGTATTTTTAATATTTGCCCTTAAGATTTAACAAAATTGGTAATTCAATCAGTCTGTGAGGAGACATTCCAATTGAGAACATTTTTCGAGTATGTTACAAATAAAGCACAACTCACTCTAACGACGTTCCCGTAAAGGCAGCACAAGTTGAAGAGCCGGTCGGCGTTAGCAGTTTGCGGGTCAAGCCCGTAGACCATCATTACGGCGCCTTGTTGCGGTGGACCACCCTAGGTTGAGAATTGTTCAATTAGCGATCATTGCAAATGAAGTGGAAATACAAAAATAGGTATTATTTAAGCTAAGGAATTTTACGAAATTTAAATTGGAATTTTACTTCAAATAACGTTAAAGTCATTTTAAAAAAACATAAAATTAATAAATAAGTTATAACCTGATTTTGTGGCTGCATAGAAGGATGATGCATCGGCGGCGGAGGTACGAAGCCTTCTCCGCCATATCCTTCAGGGCCGTAACCTCGACCGTCCCGCTGTTAAAATGAATACATTTTATAGGAAAAATGTGACAAATACCATCAATAAGATCAACATGCTCACGTTAAACATTTGCCCTTCCCTTGTGTAGAACCAATGCTGGCAAAAGAGCGCCATTGTATCGCTTAATGCAAAATTATAATGATCACTTTTGGGACATTGACATTTTTAACAACCGTGCTAACTCCTTTAGAAGCAAAGTGATTAATAAGCTTATTTTTAACTAATGTCTGTGTAGTGTGTCGAGAAATGAAATAAGTCCTTGTAAGAGATAGCGTTTAATTACATTTTATTCGCGTGTAACAACAGTGCCGGCCCGATCGTCACTGACTACAATTCAGTTATATAGGTACTATACTAAGTGTACTAGTTACATAGGTAGGTTAGTGTAGTTACATCACTCCCCCCCAAAAAAATTATTTTAAGATACAATTAAATTTGGATATACAAACAATAAGGTATAGGCAGAACCGGGTGACAACGTACTGCTTATCACTCGTAATGCACAAACACTTGGTATCATATGTCTTAATACTGAGATTTACATTTGATGCGTCAGTAGCTATCAACGCTCGACTTACATGCATTTAACAATAACAGCGAGTTGCAATTATAAACGTTAAAACATAGGTATATTACATTACACATTTTAATTCATTTCATTAATATTTATATAATACAAGTTTTGAATCTGCTTAAATTGTTAGGGCATATTCTCTTAAACACTACTTACAAGCTAGATAAACGAAACAGTACGTCTGATATCGCCAAACACCATTTAACGCTAAATAATATTTATTGAGTAGACTTATGTAAATTATAAATTGAAACGTACGGGCTTCTTTGAAATACGGCCGCTACGCGTGGTGTAGCTGAGCGGGCGATCACTTGTATCCGCTCCGCTTATGTTAATATTACCATCTCTTAAAGAAATTTCCTTATCACTACTATTATCTACGTTTTTTATATTTTGGCTATCACTAATATAAGCAGGTTTAAGCCTATCTACGGATATAAATACATCTCTACCGGGCATTTGTATTAGGAAAACTTTTCCTTTTCGTTCCAAAATTTTGAAAGGCCCCTCGTATGGAGGTTGTAATGATTTCCGTATGAGGTCACTCCTAACAAAAACGTGCGTGCAGCTATTTAAATCGCTATGAACAAATACTGTACGAGAGTCTTTATGTGCCGTAGGCTTAGGTTTCAGCTCGCTTATCATTTTTCGTAAACGTTCGACATATTCGCTGTGATTTAAAATTTTTGAATTACATTTATCACCAAAAAAATCTCCGGGCAGCCTTAGAGACTGACCGTATGTTAATTCGGCGGCACTAACGCCTGTGTCTGAACGCGGAGCTGCTCGCAGGCCTAACAAAACTATAGGCAGTTCCTCAACCCAAGTCTTAGAATCCAACCTGGCCATAAGCGCGGCCTTGAGGGATCTATGCCACCTCTCAACCAGCCCATTGCTCTGTGGGTGGTACGGGGTAGTCCTGGTTTTATAAACACCTAAATATTTCATTAAATTTTGAAAAACGTTGCTTTCAAATTGTCTGCCTTGGTCGCTGGTAAGCTGAACGGGGCAGCCAAAACGCGAAATCCATCCCTCGAAAATTACCTTAGAAACGGTTTCCGCAGATATATCTCTTACTGGAAATGCCTCTGGCCAACCGGTCTGTCGATCTATTATTGTGACCAGATACCTATAGTCTTGTAAGGAAATACTAAGTGGGCCAACTATATCGACATGAATGTGGGAAAATCTTTCAGCCAAAGGAAAGCTCCCTAGTTCCGATGTATTATGCCTATAAACTTTAGCACGTTGACATGCAACGCATGACTTGGCCCATTTACCTACGTCCTTGTTCATATTAACCCAGAAAAATCTGTCTCTCATTAGCTTACGCGAGGTACGGATTCCGGGGTGGCTAAGACTATGAACAGAGTCGAAAGCTAAGCGTCTAAATCGTTCCGGTAAATATGGCTTCGCTCGATTGGTAGACATTTCACACCAAACGGGTAAGTCGCTGCCAGGAATACATATCTGTTTAAAATTCCACTTATTAGAATTGCGTAGACTAACTAGCTGCTCGTCGTTATTTTGTGCACTGCTGACTGCTGCATAATCTAATACGGTCGAAGAAGTTACGGTTTCTATCCTTGATAATGCGTCCGCTACTACATTCTTATCACCTTCAATGTGTTTAATGTTCGTAGTGAACTCGCTAATAAAAAGTAGTTGTCTCACGCGCCTAGGCAACTCATCTTTACTATTTATTTTTGAAAACGCAAAAATTAAGGGTTTATGGTCCGTAAAAATTACTAAATCTTGACCTTCAACCATATTTCTAAAATATTTCACTGCAAGATAAATAGCTACGAGTTCTTTATCGTAAGTGCTGTATTTTTGTTGAGTAGGCGATAATTTTCTTGAAAAATACCCTAGCGGTGACCATGCATTACCCACTTGCTGTTGCAATACCGCTCCCACGCTTGAATCCGATGCGTCCGTCATAAGTGCGAGCGGGGTGTCGGGTTTCGGATACGATAAGCTTGCGGCATTTTGCAACTTAGTTTTACATTGAATAAATGCTTCATTTGACTTATCATCCCATTTAATTTTAGTTTTGTCTTTTTTCTTAGAGTTTTTTAAAAACTTATTTAACTCCATTTGATATTCTACAGCATTGGGCAAATGTAAACGATAAAAGTTGACCATACCCAAAAATCTCCTGAGTTCTTCAATAGTTACTGGTTTCGGAAAAGCACAAATAGCATCAACTCTATCTTTAAGAGGACGAATCCCTTCCGCGGATACCTCGAAACCCAAAAAATCTATTTTAGACTTTCCAAATAAGCATTTATTCAGGTTGATAGTCAAACCGCATTTATTTAGTCGCTCGAACACGATCTTAAGATGCTCTCTATGTGACGTCATATCCGTGCTTGCAATTATAACGTCGTCGATATAAGTATAAAGGAAATTTAGGCCATCAAAAACAGTGTGATTCATAAACCGCTGAAAGGTTTGTGCTCCATTGCGCAAACCGAACGCATGCGTGGGAATTCGAATAGACCAAAAGGTGTTATAATGGCGGTCTTCTCTACATCGTTAGGATTGACCATTATAACATGATACGCGCGATTAATATCAATTCTTGAGAATATTTTTTTACCTTCCAATAGATATGTAAAATCATGCAATCGCGGTATAGGGTACCTATCGGGCTTGGTTATCGCGTTAAGAGCCCTATAGTCGCCACATGGTCGTATTTGGCCGTCTTTTTTAGGCACAACATGTAGAGGGCTTGCCCACGCACTTTTCGACGGCCTGCAAATCCCCAACTGTTGCATAAGCCTAAACTCTTCCTTAACCTTTGAGTATCGATGCGGCGGTAACGGTCTTACTTTAGCGTGCACCGGTGGGCCATTAGTCTCTATATGGTGGTATACCGAATGTCTGGGTGGTTCTTTAAATGAAACCGGCTTGGTGATATCAGGATATTGTGCTAACAAATCATAAAAAGGATGACACTTATCTATGGTCTGGACTGACTGTTCTTGACAGAAAACAATAGGAGCTAAAACATTAAAATTTGTTACCTCGTCAATTAGTTTGCGAGACGCTACGTCGACCAACAACTTATAATGCGCTAAAAAATCTGCACCTAAAATTGGCTGACGCACGTCCGCGATAACAAATGTCCACTGATACACTCTGCGCAACCCTAAATCTAAACTTAAAGTTTTAACACCGTAAGTGTTTATTTTGCTGCCATTTGCTGCATATAAAATATATTCAGAACAACCATTACCACACGATTTAACATTCACTTTATTTCGCGGTAAAACAGATATATTGGCACCGGTATCAATTAGGAAAATAAGGTTGCTGGACTTATCTCTTATGCTGAGGCGATGATTAGAGATGCCCATGCGACTACTCGCCTTCTCCAGCTGCATGGCATCTAGTTTACCGTCTCTTCCGGTTTCCAAGCGCACGGCTGAACACATTTCTGCGCCCTAGCCTTGAAGCGATAATGGTAGAAACACAGCCATTTGTCCCGAGCAGCAGCGCGTCCAGGAGTACGGCTGCGGCGACCTTGAGTCTGCGAACGGGCTCGGATCCTGTCACGTCCGCGTGATTGGGACCGCGATTTGCTCATGGCCATTTTATCCAGTCGCTTGTTAATCTTCGCTATTTCAGCAATGATGGAAGCGTTATCTGACGAAGTCGCTTCTACCCCTGCCACGCTGATGGGTCGCATTGTTTCCATAACCTGGTCTGCTACAGAAGCTAGCGTTTTGAGGTCTTTGGTACCGGTAACCACCAGTACGGCACGAACTGCGGCTGGTAGGTGGTTCTGCCATAAAACGCTCAGAGTTTCATCCTTAAATCGATCCCTGGCCAGGTCCTTCATTTTACGCAGCAGTTGGGATGGGCGCTGGTCTCCGAGGTCCATCTCGCCAATGAGTTTAGTGATTTGGCGCGTTTCGGACTCCTCGAAGATAGTGAGCAACGTTGACTTCAGCAGGTCGTACTTTCCCTCAGCTGGAGGATTCACTAGGATATCCGTGACTTGCTGTACGACATTCTTCCCCAGCTTTGCAATAACCAGATGGTATTTAGCAGCATCCGAGAGCTTCTGGTTGTATAGTACGGATTCGGCCTGTATGAACCACGTGCGCGGCTGATCTTCCCAAAATTCCGGGATTCTCGACGAAACCGTTATTTGAGATATCTCCGCTTCCGGTTTCTCTTCCCTGGACGTCATTTTTGACGTTATAACTACACAGGCATAGGAGAGCACAGCACTGAATCACGTCGGGGTCACCACTTTAACTAATGTCTGTGTAGTGTGTCGAGAAATGAAATAAGTCCTTGTAAGAGATAGCGTTTAATTACATTTTATTCGCGTGTAACAACAGTGCCGGCCCGATCGTCACTGACTACAATTCAGTTATATAGGTACTATACTAAGTGTACTAGTTACATAGGTAGGTTAGTGTAGTTACATATTAATTAAAAACTAAATAAAATAAATCGAAATATATCAAAACATAATTTAAATTATATAATTGTTTGAAATCAAAATTAAAATGTGAACAGTTTTTTTTTTGTTTAGTTGTTTGTACTAGATTGTAGTGTTTTTAAATAGTTCAATATTGCTGATCTGTTTAAGTAATTTCAACTAATGTTATTTTGTAATATTGCATATTATGTAGTAAGTCCTCCTTCACATCTCTCACTTTAGTAATTTATCCTATAAATTATTATCTGAGGCTGGTGGTGTTGGCTTCACTAAATTCAAATTTTAGGATTAAGATTAGTTACTAAGCCTCTGTTGAAGTTGTTTACTTGTCCCTAAATAAATTAAAAAAAAAAACAATTAGTTAAAGAGGAGTGTTTTGAAAGTAAGGTGGACGAACAAAATGGTTTCTTTGATAACAGCATAGATAGAGTAATAGTTTTTTTTAAATATAATAAGGGTTACAAACGAGCACACAGTCCACCTCGTGGTAAGTGGATGCTGTGGTCCACTGACTTGGCTGATTTACCTGTGAGAACTAAAATCGAATGTCTTTCCAGAAAAATGGTCTCCGGTTCTATACACTCATACGAAAAAGCATTAAACTGCTATTTTAAGCCGGTATTCTGTGAGACCCCGGTCGCGCCGACAAATTCGTGCTACAACCATAATATAGCTGCAGCGAGGCTTTACGATGGTTTAAAATAGAAGATGTATTTTAATAAATAATAAAAATATACTGACACTTATATAATGCCACTATGTGCATTAAAGTTGCAAACGAAGCCACAGGTTTCTCTCGTATGTTTTTTATAAAGATAAAACCTTAAGTGAAATATGAGTGACTTTTTTTGTCCTGTTGTTGAAACCAGACAAAATGAAATTTGGAATGGGTCGTTAGTGAAAGCAAAAGATATATTTCCATGGTAATTCTAAGACAATGTAAAAGGAAAGGTAAATCTTTTTTTATATAGGAAACGAGCACACAGCCCACCTGATTTTAAATGGTTGCTGTGGCCCATAGACATCTACATCTATCCTCGATGACGAATCAAAATGCAGATGCGTTGTCATCCGTGAGGATTTAGGTGGAATGCCTCGTTTCCAGTAAAAAGGGACTCCGGTTCTCTACACTCACCATACGGAACACAGCAGCATTAAACTACTATTTTACGCTGGTATTCTGTAAGAGCGTGGTCCTTCCCCGATCGAGCCGACCCATTCGTACTACAACTATACCACTAATATAACTGCAGCATGGCTCTACGACGTAAGTATGTGCTTTTATAAGTTCAAATAAATATTTCTGTAAGTATTGAAATAAGCCCGACAGTTCATATCTTCAAAAAGCGTTGCTTACCGGATGGTGTGGTGGCGGTGGGCCATGTCTTTCCTTCATCATACCAGGTGGCGGGGGGCCACCGCTCCCGAATTCCATGTCTGTAATTAAATGTAAGAAATTTTTAATTATTGGTTATTGACTTTATCATTATTGACAGGAAATTAATACAAAAAGCTCATGTTAGCCCCTAACGATCTTTATAATATGGGACTGCTTGAAAGACAAATACATTTTTCTAATCTCACGTGGTTATAATTTTGGGTCCAGCTTTTAAAATCACGTGAAACCATGTAGTAGTGGTCTTTTTAATAAGGTTATAGCCATATATAAACACTATATATAAGTATAATATATATTAATTTGTAAGTATAAACAGTTAGAATCTAAATTATTCTTATATCCAACTTAGCCGACATCACCCTTCCTTTCTTATGTATATCATCACCAAGACAGTCCATCCATATTTTAGGCCTCCCTCTACTCTTATATCCATTCACTTTCAAAACCAAAATTCTCCATGTTACATGATTTACTTCCGTTTGTATAATATATATATATCACGTTAGCCTACTACCTCCCAACTTTTTAGTAAATGGGGCCATTTCAAACTGGCTTTAATAAATCAACATGTGTATTTATCTAATGTCGTCACCACACACATCCATCCATCTCAACTATTTTAATGGAATAAAGTTGAGAAACGAGCACACAGTCCAGCTGATGGTAAGTGTATGCTGAGGTCCATAGACATCTACGTCCATCCTCGATTAAGAATCAAAATGCAGATGCGTTGTCATCCAGGAGGACTAAGATGAAATACCTCGTTTCCAGTAAAAAGGGTCTCCGGTTCTCTACACTCATCAGTCATCGTACAAAACACAGCAGCATTGAGCTGTTATTTTACGCTGGTATTCTGTGAGAGCGCGATCCTTCATCGGTCGAGTCAACCCATTTGTGCTATAAGCGCAATAAAGCTGCAGCATGGCTCTACCACTTACTTTTCTTTTACAAATACGACAGATATTTATGATCCTCTTATAAATTTTTCTTTAAGCTTTGTTCCTGTGACCTATCACCACATCCATACCGCACTTATTCTATTCCTTACATCTCTATTTCTCCATCATTCTGTATCAATGTATCGAGGCCGAGGTTCCGAAACTCGAAGCAGACTAAAACCTACTAATTAAATTAAGAAAGCGGTCTAGGTACGACCCGAAAGGTACACACGACTAACTTCCCAGTGGAAAGAATAAATAATATCTATAATTTATACAATTTTTCGTTCGGCACAAAAAACGACTGGACCGATTTTGCTTAAAATTTAATGAAGTCTAAGTTACATAATTATGCGTTTAATAAAAGTAGTCCCATGTCAATATCACTCTTTGTTCTCGAGATACACGTGGCGAAAATTGAATCCGAACATACATACATACATATGTACATGTGCAAATACGGACATTCTCTTAAAAACTATACTATTCGACTCTAAGGACCTTGAAACGTGGAGATATGTTAAAAAAATCCAATTTGCAAAATCGGGTCCATTAGAATAACTTCCCATGGAAAGTTAATGTTAAAGTAAAATTTTGAAAAGTATTAACAAGGTTTGGTATAAAAGATTTTTATAAATAAGGACGTCATTTTTCACCAACCAGGTTGAAATGAAAACAAAGAGGCACCTTTGTTCTTTGTCAATTATGTATAAAGTCGGAGAATAGATTTATCAAAAGCTTTTTACAGTGACGTTTCGTTAATGGACAAATATTAAAAAAATTATGAAATACAAAAGACAGTTAGTTCTGCTCAGAATATGTAATTCTGAGAAGTCCCATGGAAAATATGCATTAGAAGCAGATGCGGTGACCGTTCAGTTATGCAGTCGTCTACCACTTAAAGAGCAATGCTGAGGATACCTAATTATTTAATGAAAATACTTTTGTGTAACTTGATGGAGTATATTTTTAAAATAATAGTGACAGACAGTAGTACAACAATAGAATAAGTGACGATTTGGTAAAAGAAGGATGTTGATGGATGCAGGTGGCATTACTTAGGAGAGGCCTGTAATGCCTGTAATGATGATGATGATGACGATGATTGTAATGAAATAGTTTTGTGTTACTCTTGTTGGTAAGAAAATTGAGGTGAACATAATTTTAATAAGGAAATCGGCAAAACGAATCTACTCAGTCTTCTCTGCTTTAAAATTTTACCCTGGATTTTTTTTATTAATAAATGCAAACATTTCGTTATTATATATTTAATTGAAACGTGTGTCACATTTCAGAACTCGGTAATACAATGCTTTCTTAATAATAGTAGTACATAAAAATACATATAAAAGCACTCATTCTTTTAAGTGAGAAGATCATGCAAGGAGTAGACAAGGTTGTTTTGAAAATGAAAGTCTGTAGTCTGAATAATGATTTATTGTAATTGTACGTACATTTAAATTATTATGTTCGAATACATTGTCTCATATACTAAATATACTTTGAGGCCGGTATTGAGAGACAATCTCGAGTTTAAACTCAAGCTCCACTATGTCAAAATTTAAGTTTAGGTCATATTATTTTAGCAAATTTTGATAAATTTTTCTCTGAGTACCGGCCTAAAATTGTTGTGTAGAAATCAAGCGATGGATTCTTAGCTTTAGTAGACATTGTGTTTACGACGTAAAGACGTAATATTGGTGATAGTTAAATGTAGTTCTTTTTAAGACTGTGGGTTTTGTATGGTCAACGTGGAGAACCTAAGAATATTTTTACTGATAACGAGGCATTTCATCACAGGCCAATGTTCTCATTAGTCATTAGTCAAAATGACTAATGACTAATTTTTACTGATAACGAGGCATTTCATCACAGGCCAACGTTCTTTTAATGACTAAGATGAAATGAGTGTTACTTGGCAACAGAAATAAGTATCGGGCGGTATTAAGCCCAGACAGGTACGGAGACAGTGCAAAGGAGCTCTAACCACTCAGTTGTTAATAGTTATTTAACACTTAGTTATAAATAGCTATTAAGTATATAACCTAGTTAACTAAATAGTTCTTTTCATATTTTTGTAGAAAATCTATATATAAATATATTTACGTCGATACTCGTAAATTAATTACTATTGTAAATTGTTTAGCATTCAGAATCCGTCACTAAATTCCAATTGTACAAATTGTATGATATTAATAAATGAATTTAGCAAAAATTATTTCCTTATTGTTATTATTTTGTAAACAGTGTTGAACATGAATAAACGTGTTCATATAGTTGAGTATAGATATTGTTGTAGGCTTGTCGAAGAAGTAAAGATATTTGCACGTGCTGAAATAAAACAAATGGTTAGTATACATACTGTTAATTAAGGCAAGGATAAAATAGAGCCATCAACAAAGAGCGAATAAGCTAACTTAAGCATTGTTCAACGCAGTCCTAGATACGCGAAGAACAGATATCTGTTTAAAGTCTGTAATTTCCTTTTGGCGAATGAAGTCGTAAAAAATTATTTAAAGTGCATGTAGGTAAATTAAAACGAAACACCGACGACATAGTCCTTATTTATGATGATAAACAGAAGTTGAAACGAAAGGTCGACGCTCGTTAAAGGTCTTAAATGACAAATGTCTGAAAAAATGGAGTTAAAACGCAAATTTTGAAAATATCTAAGACATGTACTTTAACACTCGGATGGTATAAACAGGTCCAAAATTCGACCCGTATGTATGAAACGATACGTGGTCAGCTCTAAACGAAAAAATACAACAACTTCACGTCACTGAAATGAAAATGCTCCGTTGGATGTGCAGCGTCACACTGCTTGATCGCAAACATAATGAACATATCCGTGCAAGCCTCGGTAGAAGTGAAATAGCTAAGTGCCGCAAGAGATGGCAGAGATAGTTTAGTAACGTAATTTGAGAATCAGCAGAGAAAGTTGACTACAAAGACGTCTGGCCCTCAACTTGGCTGACGCTTCGTTTTCTTATAAGAGCTATTTTGGAGTAAAAAGTGCATGAACGCTCCTTTTTTAAAACAATTTGTTTTTACCAGTTCAACTTTTTATGACCCTCATAAAGCTTTTTTTATTTTAAGTCATCCTAAGTTGCTGAATGAATAGTTTTTAACAAAACTGATTTTACATGCACCTCGTAAGTTATAAAACGGATCGTTACTAAGAACGAAACGTTTCTTGAAAATAGGAACAGGGTATAAGTCCGCCTGACCGATGAAGGAATTGATGATCAAACGTCGTCATAAACGACATGGGTAACGACAATCTCTCACCTTAGTAGGCAAAGAGTGAGAATGAGTCTAGCGTAAGTAAAAAAGAAGAAGAATTAAGTATTGGTATATACAATCATTATTGGGCATTATCTCTGATGAACTTGAAGTGTAGAGTTTTGTTTACAATGCACAGCAAGCGTACGGTCATCTTATTTACCCATACTTTTACATTAATTTATCTACAGTTATAATATAATACACTTTATACAGATCATGCTACAGATTAAATACAGTAGTAGAGTTTTGGTTAAGTAGAGTTTTGGGAGTAAAAAGGAACACTTGACACAATTTCACAACACAAATACTACAGGCGATACAAACCTATATGCGAATGATCACAAGAATGTTGACTGCATGAATCTTCACTGCACGATCTTGCCGACGACTGGGTTGTACAACTTGTAGCATCTGCCGATCAGTGGTCAGATATATCGGGAACGCACACAAACTTATAAATTATACAGTGATTTTATTAAGCGTGTTTTCGCTGCACATATTTGCATATTTATCTGTGTTTAAAGTACTGATGTATCCATCGTCCCCATAGATGGGGAAGAAAGGTTCTCGAATAGCAGCCCTGTACTGGTGTAGGGCGGTCCCGCACTAGATGGTGTGATTACTTGGTAAGCGATTCAGGAAGTAGATGGATGCAGTGACTCACGGACCTTAAGGAATATTTAGCAATGGACTTGAAATGATGATGACGTCGAAAATACTGGTAAGTATCAAATATAACAGATCTTACAAACCTATCTTTTGTGCTTCGTCATCATTATCAATCACCGAGTAACTACGACGTTACCCTTATAATTTTTTTATAATCTTACTCTCTTATAATTTTTTTATATAATATTATATTTGTGTGCTTTTATTGTCAGGTTAATCGAGAGCCTTGATAATTCCTCCGGAAATTCTTATACATGATGCTAAGTAATTCTATGGCATATTATGTTGTTACATAAAGATTCAAGGATAGTGTGTAATATAAAATTTTCTTTAATTTATACTCAGACATATGGCGTCTAAAGAATCACTAAAAATCAACGTGTAGGTTCATTTAGAATAATTTTATTATATTGAACCAGCAATAATGTTATAATAGCAAACTATACTAGCGACGCGGTATCACATTATACAGCATGTATTTTAAGCACAGAACCCATTATTGAGACCGATATTGACGCTTCGAACTGACCGGACTAATTGTTTAAAAGCATACGTGGTCTTTCCTGATAGCTTTTAAAACTATTTAGAGTATTCAGTTGGCGGAACACAAAGTAAAATAAATAAAACAAAACAAACAAGTATTGGAACAAGTTTTGTTTGTGATTTTTTGAACCTGTTTACGTAGCCCGCTGTATATAGAGGCGACATGAGATAATCAACTACCCCATATCCCATGGAGGCCGTATGGGGCCACAGAGGGTTATAAAACAGGAAAAGGGCCTAAGCAGATTTCTGATAACAAATTTTTTTGTAGCATTGGGTGACAAACCAACATCCACCTGATGGTAAGTAGATGCTGTGGCCCATAGACGTCCACATTTATCCTCAATTAAGAATCATGTCTCTTTTTTAGTAAAAAGGGTCTTCGATTCTCTACACTCACCACAGCAGCGTTACGCTGCCATTTTACGCCGGTATTCTGTCAGAGAGTGGTGCTGTCCCGATCAAGCCGACCCATTCGTGCTGCAACTATAATATAGCTGCAGCGTCGCTCCAAACTGCGGTTGCTTCCTCGTTAGCCAAGCGTAGCAATTATGGAGAATAAGGAAATCTATGAGGAAGACTTATGATCAGCAGTGGAATTTTGATAGGCAATGATAATGAATAAAAATATTGGAGAGGGTTTTTCTAAATCGCTACAGAACTTAAAAATTTAATCCAAATACAGTTACGAAAATTGTGGTAGTGATGCAACAATATAATACAAACGTGTTGGTCCTACAAATGAAAACAAACTATCGCAGTTGGAAAGCGGATTGTAACTTTGAATGTCCGCCATTACATAAACTCGTATTAAGCCGGTTTAAACATTTTTATGGAAGTTAGAAAGTTTCGTTTGTATTGTTTTAAAATGTACTATTGTCATGGTCGTGGTAGCTAGGTAGGTATGCGAGTGAACCGAGTTCGATGCTCATTGCCGCCACTGCCTTTGTATATTACAATTTAAGGTTCTGATTTTCAACAAGCTCGGCGGTTTAGGTAAACATCATGAGGAAACCTGACAAATTTAAATAAACATAAATGACTCTACTTTGCTCTAAAACCGTCTCAGGGATAAGAGGCTTAAATAAAAATAAGGTATGCGAGGGTAATATGGTCCTTAAGCTTTGTCGCCAAATAAAACCAAAACTAAGAAGAGGAAAGAGACAAAAACACAACATAACATATTTGAAATGAAGTCAAAACAAGCAAACAAGCTTTGGCAATAATTAGAAACTCCTCGGTAATAAACTTAACAAAAAAAAGCATTTAATGATCATATTTACTATAATGTCAAGGGTCTAAATGGCGTCGATAAAGCAGCGCCCTTTTTAACTTTTATTATTTGAAGGACTGATGTAGGGCTATCGTATCACAGAACTGTCTACGCAAACAAGGCTGTAGTTTTCGAGTTATAAGAACCATGACCATATCAACCGTAATATGCAAAAGCTGTTGCTTTCTCACTAGCTGTAGTCAAAGTAAACATATTTTATTCAATATTAGATTTTAAAACACACTTTTTAAAGTCAAGAAAGCTACGCGATAGATTCAACAAATTTCAACTGCAAGAAGCTCACAAATAGTCTATTTTTCACCCAACAGTAACAATTTAAATTTAGGCGAATTAAACATAATCATTAAAAGAGAGAGAGAGAGAGAGAGAGAGAGAGAGAGAACTCGTTTTTCACTAATTGGGATGAAAACAACAACTTCCCGATTTTTCAAAAGTCATTGATTTTAATAGCGGGAACTTAAAAAGGTGTTTTATTCAAAACGTTCTTACTTAAAATATAATTTCTATAGCCAAAATGAAAGCACTTTGTTTTCAACGCAAAACTGAAATTTCACAACACCACTCGCGACACATAAATTACATTAATCGATGGCGAAATCAAAAAGAATTACAAAGCACCAGGTGCGTGTTGTATATGGCATCGACAATACAATCCTTTATATTGTGCGTTTACTGGTTTTTATTGCTTAATTTTCATATTCTACGGCAGGGATGTCCGGCATTTGTTAGTCCGAATGGCAATAAAGGACACAGACTCGCGTTATGTTCTCGAATCATAATTTTAAATGTGTAGAGCTACGAGTTAATATTATTCCTATTTGAAATTCTTATTTGCATTTAATTAATACGTGGTAGAGCCACGCTGCAGCTATATTATGGTTGTAGCACGAATAGGACCACGCTCTCACAGAATACCAGCGTAATATAGCAGCTTAATATTACTCCGTTTCGAATGGTAAGTGTAGAGACCCGGAGACCCTTTTTGACTGGAAACAAGGCATTCCACCTTCGTCCCCAGGGGTGGAAACGCATTGCATCTGCGTTTTGATTCTTAATCGAGGATAAATGTAGATGTCTATGGGCCACAGCATCCACTTACCATCAGGTGGACATGCTGGTATGACGGCTAATCGTGCTAATAGTGGGTCTGCAACATCGAAATAACTGCCTTATATTGAGCTAAGGAATATATTTGCATGTCATTAACTCGAGAATAATCATTTTAAAAATTTTGCCTGTCTGTCAGAACAATCTTGTGAATAGCTGAACCGATTACAAGAAAACTTCATGAACAAATAGAGAGCGATCTAGACTATAACATAGTCGAATAACTTGTGAGATTTTTATTTGATAAAAAATTGTCTTTGATAGTAAATGGCGCCATATTTAATGATCCTGCTAGGGCTTCGCGTCGATTGCTAGGCTACACAAATAAATAAAATGGAAGTGTCTGATTGTAACTTCAAAATAAAAGTTTTTTTACTACTGCATATAAAAATATACATGGTATGTACCTTATAACAAAAACACAATTTTTAAAATTTTTGTCTGTGTGTCTGTTTGTTCCGGCTAATCCCCGAAACGGCTAAATCGATTTTGACGGGGCTTTAAGTGGCATATAGCTGATTTTATAAGGAGTAATTTAAGCTACTTTTATTTAAGAAAAATCATTAGGGGTTCGCAAAAAAAAAATTATGCAAAAATATAGGAGAAATTGCGGAAATTATACAATATATGAAAACTCGGTCAAACTAGTTTAATACATCATATTAAAAAGCTTTTTTTTTTTAATTTATATAAATTTGGTGGTAAGTGGCTATTACAGCCTATCGACTCATACAATCAATTTTAAACATGTTTTTGTACGTGGTAGAGCCATGCTGCAGTTATATTAGTAGTATAGTTGTAACACGAATGGCTCGGCTCGACCAGGGAAGGATAAAAGTTTCGTATGGTGAACGTAGAGAACCGGAGCTGTCACTGAATTTTTGAAAGCAATGCACCTGCCCGCACTCAACGAATTCAACGACGCGGCGGCACCGGTGTGTCGCATGAATTATATACCACTCGGAACACCCGCACCGAGCTTTATGTTGCCAGGTGTATGCCATTTGATTGATAGAGCGGACATTTTTAATTCTATATTTATTAAACTCATAAACTGTAGTGACCAAGTTCATTCGGGAAAATGAACAACGGTTTTAAAGGCCAAGACTGGCAAGATTGCAATTTGTCATTATTTATTTTTATAGGAGAGGGGGCAAACGAGCATACGGCTCACCTGATGGTCAGTGATATGTTGCCGGCATTTTAAAAAGGAGCAGACCTTTTTTCTTGAAGGTCCCCATGTCGTATCGGTCCGGAAAAATCTCCGGCGGTAGTCGATTCCACAAGGAAGTTGTCCGAGGAAGAAAAATTCTTTTAAATTGCACAGTGGTGAACCGTCAGTCATCCAGGTGGTATGGATGGTATCAAAAGTTTTGTAAAACACCTCTCTTCTGAGAAAAACCAGCAAGAACCCAGCGAGGCGATTTTTCTTCAGTATTAACCACGTAATAATTTATATTGTGATAATCCTTTTTACAAATTGTTTTTTTTTTAATTAAAATATCACCTAATATTAGTGAGACCATATTTTCTAGGACTTTGTTGTAATAACGTATAGATAGTCCCATGAATGGATTACTGACTCTGTGGAGTTGAGTAGTAAGTGAGGGTAGAACTCGAAACCCCCACAATTTTGAACAGTATGAAGTTTAATGCATGGGAATCACGTCCAAGTCATTTAATCCGTTAATTTGTTTATCCTATTTTTTATAGAGTAAGGGTGACAAACTAGCACACAGTCCACCTGATGGTAAGTGAATGCCTTGGCCCATAGACAACTACATTTATCCTCGATTAAGAATCAAAACGCAGATGCGTTGTCACCCCTGAGGAATGAGATGGAATGCCTCGTTTCCAGTAAAAAGGGTCACTAGCTCTCTTTACTCACCATACGAAACACATCAGTATTAAGCTGCTAATTTACGCTGGTATTCTGTGAGAATGTGGTCTTTCTCCGGTCGAGCCGACCCATTCGTGCTACAACCACAATATAGCTGCAGCGTGACTCTACCACGCATGCAAGTATTGCCTGATTCTGTTCCTGTGAAGCTGACCAAAGGTACATCGTGATCAGCAATTCCTATGTTCGTTTGCATGCTTAATCTATTGTCTGCAATGACGTCCAATCGTCACGTTTCACTACGCATGCGATTATGACGGGCATATATTACGGTATGGTCGAATTGAAATTGCGCTGCACTGAATATGAATGGTTTAATGAATTATTCATTGATCATCCATCCATTGCAGCCTCCTAAAAGTCTACTGCGGAACATAGGCCTCCCTCGTAGATTGCCTCATAAGCGGCATTTTACAATAGTTGCCACGCTCGGTAAGCGGATTGACAACCGCAGTTTTTTTATTATTTTAGTTTGTTATCAAGAAGACGCTGCTGCCCGCCTCCTCTTTCAGTTTCCCTCTGTCATCCCTCGGGACCCTCGGGACGATATGGGGGAGTGGACATTCTTACGCCACTGCATGTTTAAATGATCACCAGCTGACACACACAATATTAATTTCAGCAATAACTACTTGATCCTAATGGCTAGTTTACACAGTGCGAGCTAGCGTACGAGTCAGCCTGCCGAGTGGCTGCACTGCAGTTACTCGCACTGTTTGGACGTCACTTACGAGTAACTCGCACATGCGAGTTGGGCAGTAGCTCGCATCCGAGTTACTTCAAATTTTTTTTGTTTTCACTCGCATGCTCACCCGCCAGCAACTCGTACATGACAGCAGCTCGGCTGTCGCTCGTATCGTTTAGACGCGTTCGGCAGTAGCTCGCCAGTGCTACGTGTAAGTGTTACGTGGCGTAATAGTGCATCGCGGCAACTCGCAAGACTGGACAGCAGCTACTAGTGTCGTGTAGACAGCAAAGGCGAGCCAAGCTACTGGCGTACGAGTAGACAAGCTGAGTAGCTGTCTACTGTCTGGTCAGCAGCTCGCATCGTCTAAACTAGCCATAACACTTATGAGATTCAATGCCACCGAAAAAAAATCGCATCTATTCAACGTTTAAATCAGTTCATTCATAAATTTCTAGCATTTACCGAAGCATAACTTTGAGGGGTTCATTGAGTTTAAGACGAAAACCGCTGCAAAATCCAAATGAAAATACAGAAGATCGGAGATATTCCATTTAGGGATATTTTTTGTATCTAGAGGTACAAAAAATATGCATAAATGGGTAGGATACTAAGTACAAAACTAGTTGACTTTTAGCACTGCTGCCAGATATAGGCAAGTGCTGTTAAAATACCAAATGGATTATTAATGATCATGATCTGGTATCTAACAAACTGCTTACTAAGTCTTGTGCTAAAGTTAGTTGTAAAGTTTTTTTGGAATTAGCGTGACAAACAAGCATACACTCCACATAACGATAGTTGAATGCTGTGACCGATAGATATCTACATCTATTCTAGATTGAAAAAAGAAATGCAGATGCTTTTTCACCCCTGAGGACTAAGATGAAATGCTTCCTATCCAGTAAAAAGGGTCTCCAGTTTTCTACTCACCATACGAAACACAGAAACATTGAGCTGCCATTTTACTAGTATACTGAGAGTGTTCCTTCACTACACATTAATTCTAAAACGTAGTGATTCTTGGTAAATTTCAAAATGGAATGACTCAAAATGACGTCAATGTCGATGAATGTTGTAAATAATTCAGAACATATCTGAATATTACATGTCAGCCCAGCAACTTGGTTTGCAAAGGGACGAAAAAATGTTTTATGCATGCAGTACGTACTTGAGAAGTTACGCAAACGTATGAAAAGGGCTAGGTGATTTTGAAATTTAATACCCTGCTTTAATAGCGTCTAAAAATACACGTAAAAATACATGCAGGAAGTCGATGGAGGCAGGTGGCTCAAGACCGTGCTTTGTGGCATTCCTTGGAGGAGGCCTATGTTCAGCAGTGGACTTGTGAAGGTCTGTAATGATGATGATGAATGACAAAAAACAATGGCCGCGTAATTTCTTATTCCTTTTTCTTTTCTGTCAGAGGAACTTCATTATGTAACAGTAACAACGAAAAAAATCATTTGATAAGCCAAATATTAATTTCTTGCGTTGAAATAATAAAGATATACATTTCATTTAAGTTTCAGGGACACAGTAATTAGACGGGGCCTGAAAACCAATTCTAAATTGCGTTACTGTTCTTTATTTTGTTTCTTATAAAGCATTCACTTTTTTAGAAATACCAATTACATTTATAGCTTTCCATATTATAATGCGAGGAAGCCATCTTGGTGTTGCAATTTAACTTCATAATATAGGCCAGGTTAGCGGTAATGACTGCCTTGTTGGCTAGTCATCGTAAACGCTACTGCCGATCATGAAGTCCCTGGTTCAAATCTTGAGTTGGGCAAAAAGACCTTCGCGTAAATATAAGAAATTACAAAAAAACCTGTTATTTTAAGAGAAGTTAAGACTGACTGCAGTGACCGAATTTCGTTTTGGAGGACATTAAGTGGTAGAACCATGCTGTAGCTATTTCAATAGTATAGTAGTAGCACGAATGGGTCGGCTCGACCGGGGAAGGACAAGGCTTTCACAGAATACCAGCTTAAAATAGCAGCTTGACGCTGCTGTGTTTCGTATGGTGAGTGTAGAGAACCGGAGACCCTTTTTACTGGAAACGAGGCATTCCATCTTAGTCCTCACGGCTGGCGGAGCATCTGCCTTTTGATCCATAATCGAGAATAGATGAAGATGTCTATGGGCCGCAGCAACCACTTATCATCACTGTGGTGGAGACAGTGTGTTCGTTTGTTACCCATATCCTATAAGAATATTTTATTATTACTTGTGAACAGGTGCTTTTTGTGGGGACTGACCTGCAAGGGTTCGCTTTACGCTAATAAGCTTCAAATTTTTAATCGTCTTTTTTTGAGTACATCATGAAACAAATTTCAGTTACCGATTTGGTTTGTTGTCGATTTCCATTCTGTAAAAAAGTTAATATTACATAGCGTAGTATTACATATACTACGCTATATAATATTAAGTTTTTAAGAAAATGACTTAATACCAGCGTAACATGCAGCTTAATGCTGCTGTGCTTCGTATGGTGAGTGTAGAGAACTGGAGACCCTTTTTATTGGAAACAATGCATACCATTTCAGTCCTCAGGGCTGGCAATGCATCTGCATTTTGAATTTTAATTAAAGATAAATGTAGATGTCTATGGGCCACAGCATCCACTTAACATCAGGTGGACTGTGTGCTCGTTTGTCACCCTTATACTATTAAAAAAACCGGAAAACAGTATCCCTGCAGTTTCTTGCGCCGTTTCTTCTCTGGTCAGAGGAAACTCATTCCGAAACGGTAGATTTCGAAAAAATGATCTCTGACCAACGAAAGTTTTTTCCTTACGTTGGAGAAATAAATATATTTCATTTCATTTCACTAGGGGTACAAGGACATAATGTAGTTGTGGCCGAGCTCCATAGTTAGTTCCTCAAGCTTTATTTTTAATAATAATAGCTTTATTTCATCGATAATTTTTACAAATAAATGTGAAGTCCCTGTATCTCAGGAGCCATATACCTGTAATAGTGGTGATATGAGGTCCACTATTAACAGTCTCCGAGTGGTTTAGTGGTGGAGAAATGAAACTACTATTTTAAGTGCAAACGAATGGTGTATCGAGTATGGAATATGGAATATGGAATATATTTTTACGTCAACCCTGCCTATATTTATATGTCCGGCTACGTCGTTAGTTTACCAATAATAACAATTTTTATTTGCATATCCAATCACAATTCTTACATTATGATCAGATCAAAGACGATGTGGCGCTGAATGATATTTGCGGCTGTTTCTTTATTAGAACGTTAAATATATACGTCAAATTATCTCGCATCGATATGCAGCCCGCAGTATCTCAGCAGCCGGGGATAATTAGAATATATATGTTTTCTTCGCCTTCGGTGTTATGGTAGCAGCAGGGTATATATTATTTAGGGTTGATTAGCCTGGCTGCTACATACCATACCCAGCTATATGCAATTCAAGGTGAATTAGACGGATTTTTTTGATTAGATTTTTAACTATATCTACATTCTACTCTCATTTTCGCAAATAATTTAAATAAATATTTCGAAGATTTACCGTTCATTAGATTAAAAGTAATTATAGTTAACGTTTTTTTTTAATCTAATACAAATTTATTAATATAAGTTTCTTTATACATGCAAACTGCATGACCTGATACCTAACTAATTGTGACTACCGCCGCCCATGAACACTAGGGGAAAATTGCAGATGCGTTGCCGGCCTTTAAAAAAAGAGTAGGCTCTTTTCCTGAAGGTAGTAGGAAGTCGTATTGGCACAGAAATCTCTGGTGGTAGTCGATTCCACAAGAAAGTTGTGCGAGGAATAAAACTTTTTGTAAGTCGCACATTGGTATAGGTACCATCCAGATGGTAATGATCAAAAATGCTCCAACTCTGATAAATAAATTAGTAAAGAACTAACGTGATTAACAAAAATACATAAAGCAATAAAATAAAGTAATTTCGGTAAAGCATTTATGTAAACCTTTCACGTAAAGAACCCCTTTCTTTGTTCGCAATTCTCATTCCAAGAACAATGATCGAAAAAGGGATTAATTGAGGCTTACGTTGGAAATTGGAACTAATGTTGTATAGTAATGGGAAAATTGATTTTAGGTTAAAATAATCCGGGTTGTTATCACAAAATAAAAAAAAGTACAAGGTCGGTAAGAAAAAATCAAAATTTTTTCAGTATTGGTAAAGACAAGAGTAACTTAAGAAATCTTTTGATAAAGGAATTACTAAAAAGTTATACCGTTACCTTCACAGCTAATCAAAAGTCTTACATAATGATTTCTTATATTTACGCGAACACTACACATTGAAATAATACTAGTTTTTACGGAATTTATCGCGTATATTTGACTTTTTAAATACCCGACGTTTCGAACGCTTTACAGCACTCATGGTCACGGGCGGGCCTGAGATGGTCAACGTCCATATGTCATAGTTAACCGCGGTTAACCGCGGTTAACTATGACATATACCGCGTTCGAAACGTCGGGTATTTAAAAAGTTAAATATACGCGATAAATTCCGTAAAAACTAGTATTATTTCAAAAGTCTTACAGTTGGACATAGGCCTTCACCATAGATTGAATACCATCGTGAAATAGCAGCTTAATATACTGCTGTGTTTCGTATGGTGAGTGAAGAGATCCGTAGATCCTTTTTTACTCGAAACGAGGCATACCATCTAAGTACTCAGGCGTGATGACGCATCTGCGTTTTGATTCTTAATTGACTATAAATATCGATGTCCACGAGCCACAGCATCCGCTTACCGTCAGGTAGACTGTGTGCTCGCTTGTCACCCTTATACTATTAAAAATAAAAATATTGCCTTATAGGGAGTATTTGCCTCGACTGGCAGGCGGAATAACTAAAGCTTTTATTGATTACTTATAATTTAAAAGACGCTGCTGCCCATATCCTTTCCCTCTGTCGTCTCCTACGACGCCCACGGTACGATATAGGATAGTGGATATTCGGCGGTGGGTATTACGATCACAACCACACGGTCAAAGTTTCATCCAAAAAGAGAATTTAAAAATTTAAAAACGCTGTTTCCGTTTTTGTATATGTGTATCGATATTTACAGATGTTAATGTTGTTTAAAGTTCAAGATATTTTAAAAAAGAATAAGGTGACAAACACGCACACAGTCCACCTGATGCCAAGTGGATAATGTGGCCCATGGACATCGACATTTTTTGTCAATAAGGAATCAAAACGTAGATGCGTTATCACCCCCGAGGACTAAAATGAAATGCCTCGTTTTCAATAATTTTTTCAATAAAAAGGACTCCTGTTCTCAATAAAAAGGGACTCCTGTTTTCAATAAAAAGGGACTCCTGTTCTCTTCATTCACCATACGAAACATAGCAGCATTAAGCTGCTATTTCAAGCCGGTATTCTGTGAGGGCGTGGTCTTTCCGCAGTCGAGTCGACTCATTCGTGCTACAACCATATTAATAACAAATGCAACATGGCTCTATCACTACACGAATTCATTTTCAATATCAATACCAAAATAACATGTTTGTGAAGTTACCAGATCATAATCAACGAATAAATTCTCCCTTCGAATAACTTCCCCTTGAACTCTATTAACGAAATACCAATGTTTGGAGTGAGAAACATTTCGGAACAACCGAAGACTCTTGGAGAAATTCCACAAAAGCCAGAACGTTCGATAATGTTCTAGAACGAAGCGACGCGGTCCGAAAATGTCGTTATGAGTTTGAAAACAACAGTTACCTAATGCAATCTGACTTAATTTCATGTCCAAAGTTTAAGCTATTGCAGCAATAGCTTTCTTGCTGAATAAGTTTCGTTTTTAAATTTAACATCCGAAATACAGCTGTACGGTTGAATGATGTAATTTGATATATCACTCAAGAACATTTAAATGGAAGAATGGAATTCAAATAGCATGGTTACGTTAAAAGAATCCAAGCCACAGGGAGACACTGTTGAGGTATTTTCTATTGAAATTTGAATAAGTAATCATGGATTTTCTTTCGAAGTTAAATGATAATGAATAATAAGTGACAATTACTTTCTTTAATACTACTAAATTTTGCTGCTGAGTATAGTCCTCTCCCATATATGGCTCCACAGGGGGGCTATATGCCATAGTTGCCACGCTTGACAAGCGGATTGGCAACATCTCTTGATTTGTTTCCCTCTGTGGCCTCTTACGACACCCACGGGATCATATGAGGTTGTAAATATTCTTACACCGCCAGTACATGGTAAATGACACATTAAAGTAAGTCACTAGGCTTTAATGAGTTTGAATTTTTTTTTTAATATGGACTGCAACTAAAACATATATATTTTAGTTTCCGAAACTAATACAGAATAGAAAGAATAATAAATACTTTGGTTAATTATAATTTTAACAAACGTGTAGTGACGGTAAGGATGTCTGTTATGGTGTCACGTTAGAGATGTCAGAGGGAAACTGAAACAGGAGATTGGCAGCAGCATCTTCCTGATAACAATATAAAAAACCGGCCAAGAGCGTGTCGGGCCACGCTCAGTGTAGGGTTCCGTAGTTTCCCGTCCGTCACAATAAGTGTTCCCACTTATGAGTTTAAAGGTGGGTATCCATTATGTTCGCGCTCCAGCAGCGCTCCGCGCTCCTGCAACTGCTCCCGGTAGTGGGTACTGTTGTTTCCATCCAAGTTCAAAATGCTTTTCCTAGAAAGTCCTTATAAAGTTCTACTTTTCAGATTTTTTTCATATTTTCTAAACTTATGGTTCAAAAGTTAGAGGGGGGGGGGGGGACACATTGTTTTTTTACTTTTGGAGCGATTATTTCCGAAATTATTGACATTATCAAAAAATGATTTCAGTAAACCCCTATTCATTTTTAAATACCTTTCCAACAATGTATCACACGTTAGGGTTGAAATTAAAAAAAAAATCACTTCTCACTTTACATATAAGGGGGCCACCCTAATAATACATTTTTTGCCAATTTTTATTTTACCACTTTGTCGGCGTGATTGATACACATATTGGTACCAAATTTCAGCTTTCTAGTGCTAACGGTCACAGAGATTAAGCGAGGACGGACAGACGGACAGACAGACATGGCGAAACTATAAGAGTTCCTAGTTGACTACGGAACCCTAATGATAAAAAATCTGCAACTGCCAGTCCGCCTGCCAAATGTGGCAGCTATGGCAAAATACTGCATATGAGACAACCTTTGGGAGAAACCTATGTTCAGCAGTGGACTTATATCGGCTGTAAAGGATCCATCCATAAGATCCATACATATAGATGGATATACCTACCCCATTTTTGACCCGAATGAATGTTAATCTTTTTTGCATAACATTCACAATTTCTGGTATCGAGTATCTACCATTAACCTAATTGAATGTGTAAAATACAAGTTTTCCTTTTAATTAAAGGTGCTCACGCAACGAACAGGAATACAAAACAACACTAATTCATAAATCCTGCATTATATTCTATTTTGTTCTGGAACTGCATAAAGCAGCACGATTAGTAAATTTCAATCTTAGCGTTTTGCCTTTACAAATTAAAATCGGTAGTTTTCAGTCGATTTAATTAAAAACAATATTTCATCATAAGTTAGTTTCAGGACAAATAGAGTGTTCATAAGAATTAAGAGTCCGGTGGCTTTTATTACAGTTAAAAGAAAAAAGAACTAAAAATATTGGTAGATTAAATAACTCATGATTTACGACTTTATTACAAATAGTAGTTTATATTTAGTTTCTGATTTAATCTAAAATATGTTACACGAAATAGCTCCGGCAGAAATAGGAGAACTAAAATAGAAAGTATGGAATTTGACGGCAAATGTCAAAAATCTCGTAAGTGTGGCGCCTCGGCTTAGGGACTTTTTTTAGTTTTTTTTTAAAAATCAAATCATTTATTTCGCTAAAACATGGGTACAGACAGATGTATACAGAGGCAATATTTGCTTCCACATCTTTTGCCTTTTGTAGCATGCGTAGAAATTGTTTAAAATAAATATGTTAAAAACAAATTAAAATTAAAAAAATAAAATTAGAAAATTTTATTTTTGTTCATTTGAGAAGTATCACGCAGTTAGAGAGGCAGTCATGAATACCCCGTTGGTCTAGACTCTAGACACTACTGCCTCGTTAGTCTGTTGGTCTGGTTCTGCTGACAATGAGGTCCAGGGTTCGAATCGCGGGTCGGGCCAAAAACAAAAATGAGTTATAGAGTTTTTCTGTTAAGAAATTTCTCAGCCGATGTCAGAAAGTAGGCGGTGTTTCACACCCGTGCCTAGAAAAGCACGTGACGGATTGCCGTCTCATTGGACTTTGAGAGTGAAGTAATAGAAAGTGCACCTGTGTTTTGAGCACTATAATCCTGTCTTCCTCAGATAGCTTGTATCTTATGGAGTGTAGAGGTAAGGAGTACAGACTGTATAAAAGTGTCCGTAGGAAAGCATTAAATAAGGGTGGCGCCACTGTAGCTGCAGTCTAAATTTTAAAGAACTTTTTATAATTTTATTATTGAACAGACTTCACCATAATTCTTTTTACAATAATTATTTTATTGCTTTCAAAATTTTTATTTCCAAAATCACCTCTCAACGTATTTTACGACGATTTATCATACCCTGTAGCTACTCGAGCGCTGTAGTGGAGAGTTTTTGAACCGTTATTTACTGCTTACAGATGGACACATTTTCAACTATTCTCATAAGGGATATTGTCTTCCTTACCTCTATACTCCATGTGGTATCCGTTGAGAGTGATCCGAAATTCGATCCTTTCTTAAGGGACTATGGAAAAAGCGCATTTTGTAATAAGGTTACAGTAACTTATAACAAGCGTGTAGAGTTTCACAAGTAGAGTTATCGAAAAAAAAACTTATCATCTTAAGTGAATATTTGTAGCTCTAGCGATATTTTTTTTAAATTATGGCCTAATGAGACAAAATTGAAAGTGATGTAGAAACTTAAAAAAAAGTAATTTTAACTTACTGTAAGGTTGGGGTCTTCCTCCGGTATACTGTGGCGACTGGAGAAGCGGGGCGCTCCGTTGAATAGGCTGAGCATCCTCCGTCACTGCAAACAATTTAATAATTAAATACAATAAACTCACGTATCATAGACTGTATTTAAAAAAATCGTACCTTCGATATTTATCCTCGATTGAGAATCAAAATCCCGATACGTTGTCACTTCTGAGGACTGAGATGGAACGCCTCGTTTCCAGTAAAAAATCTTGATTTCTTACTGTTAACGTTACAGCCTATTAAGAGTCCACATACCGTAACCATACATACAATAACATAGGCATAGAGTTGCCACGCCTGACTGGCGAATTGGCAACCGCAGGTGGTTAGTTGTTATTAGTAAGATGCTGCTGCACATCTGCTGTTTTCTTTCCATTTGTCGCCTCATACGACACCGACGGGATGCTATGTTATATAGCATTCGCGACTTATATAAAAAGGAAGAAAGCTTGTCTATTTCATAAACGTCCTGTGAAATTAACTTACGCCTTTCTTCTTAAAAAACATAGATTTTTAAAGGAAATGTTTTATGAATCTAATAACTGTAAGTGATATAATTATGCCATTCAATGTTAATTCAACTTTTATCTATTTAAAATCAATATTTGAGGAAATCATTCCTAAATTAAAGAACACTATTATACATGGTAGAGCGACGCTGCAGCTATATTATGGCTGGAGCATAAATGGGTCGGATCGACTGGGGTAAGACCACGCTTTCTAGTAGTATGGTAAGTGTAGAGATCCAGAGACCCTTTTTACTGGAAACGAGGCATTCCATCTTAATCCTCAAGGGTGACAACGTATCTGAATTTTAATTCCTAATCAAGAATAAATGTCTATAGGCAACAGCATCTACTACCCATCAGGTGGCCTGTGTGCTCGTTTGTCTCTTATTCAATAAAAAAAGTCAAAATTGATGCCGAAGTAGAGAAATGTATTATAATAAAATCAAAGTATTTAAAACTATAATATATTCCTCGCACGGACATTGTATAAAATATATCGATAGTTACATAGTTAATCACGCTCAAATGAACTGAATAAGATATACACACGAAGTCAAATATTTTGAAAACGGAAGCTTGATATTTGTCAAATCCGAATTTAATATTTGGGAAATCCTATATTTTAAAAAGCAATTAACGTAAACAAATACATGGTAAACCATTCCTTGGAATCTACTCCAACGCTTTGGACGAAATTTTGTGTTCATATTATGTTTTACTTTCAAAGTTTATCAAGAAAGCTTTCGTCCCTGAGATAATGTTTTCTTCTAACACCCAGCAAAGTTTTGATCGAAGGTTCTTATTATAATATATGATAGACAACATATAAGGATACAACCCAATTTATAAGTTATTTCCGTTTTCTTTTCTAACGCCAATATCCTAACGAATGGTGCAACATTTTCTTTAGTACCTAAGGTTATCTTGTACAGGTAAGGGCATTTTCTAATTTATTTCAACAGAGATTTTGTATTTGAAAATAAGTTGTAAACTGGACTGAAAACGATGCATTCCATCTTAGTCCTCAGGGGTGACAACGCACCTGCGTTTTGATTCTTAATCGAGGATAAATGTAGATGTCAATGGGCCACAGAATGCACTAACCATCAGGTGGACTGTGTGCTCGTTTGTCACCCTCATACAACTAGACCGGCAATTCTGAACAAAACTGTGTCAAACCTGTGGATCGTGCGGGCTGCTAGCTGGTACGGTAAATATGTCACGCACTTGTATGAAATAAAGTTACATACTTATCCAAAATAAACTTCAAATCACGTTGACAAAGTGCACACATAAACAATGACAGCGTTTTCTTAGTCATATTAAATAAAACCAGCGTAAGATTGACGGAAACAACGTTTGCGATTTACAAAACAAGGAGCTAGTCTCATTCCCCGCTCGCAGTCGACTAAGGAAGTTCCGGATAATTGACCGTAACTTAGTGTGGACAATGCCCATCTCGTAGTATACATAGGAGTCTTTGTAACGCATTAAGATAATCATCATTCATCATTCTCTAAACCATTTCCCATTATCTGGGGTCGTAACGCATTAAGATAATACAAATAAAAAATTAAACATAAAATTATTCTCCGTAAAAAATCTAAAAAGATAAAAGCTTTAGAGCAGACTCCGAACCAACAGCTAATATTTAAATTGGCACAAAGAAAATGAATAATTTAAAAAGAAATTTCCACGTGAAATAGAATCCTTTCAATTCAACGCCTCGTTCAACGTAGACCAAGATAATAAAGTGATATATAAATATTATTCTCTCAACGAATTGGAGATCATTTTTCTGAAGACAAATTACTCGGAGAAAATAACACCGCAGCCCGAGGCGAGGCTCGCGGTGATAAAAAAGTAGATTTATTGAATGTAAACATTTGATTCATTATAAATGAATAATTTTTTAATATTATGCTTGCAAATATAACAAATAAAGATGTTGTGAAACGAATTTGATGGCTTTATAAATATGAATTAATTTGCGGTAATTTCATAGAAGAATGTAAAAAAAGTTAATAAAGTGCTGCCAGTACTATATAATAAATTTGTATTAAACTGTATCATGTCTGAAATAGACAAACTAATGGTAATAAATTTTACGCAGTATTTTTCAAGTATATGTTATAAATATTGAACTAAACATTTTACTAAACGAGTACAAAACGTGGAGATAAATAAAGAATAAAGGTGACAAACGAGTACAAAGTCCACCTGATGGTAAGTGGATGCTGTGGCCCATAGACATCTACATTTATCTTTAATTAAGAATCAAAATGCAGATGCGTTGTCACCCCTGAGGACTAATATGGAATGCCTCGTTTCCAGTAAATAGGGTAATCGGTTCTCTACACTCAACATACATAGCAGCACTGAGCTGCTATTTTGTGAGAACGTGATCCTACCCCGGTCTAGCTGACGGATTCGTGCTAAAACCATAATACAGCTGCAGCATAGCTCTACCACGTACATATGTAGGTTTTAAATCTTTTAATTTTTCTAAATCTACAAGCATTATTTTTTTTTTTGTGATATTTATAAGCATCTCGAGTAGCGTTATAACGAATTATGAGAATATTTTATGATATGTATTTTATTTAAAATAAAATCGATATTGGAATTAAACATTATCTTCCTTCTTAAAGCTTTAGCTTCTTACATGATAAATGACTGACAACTCCTACTACTTAAATTATTTGAATATGAGACTGATTTTTTAACTGAAATCGACACTATTTATTGAACATGCAGTTCTTGTGATTCTCATGAAACATGAAACTGTAAACCGGTTGACAGTACCAAGAATAAGCGCGTATGACTAAAACGATGGAGGAAAAGATGTGGAAGCAATCTTAGATAAATCCGATGATGTTGAATTAATAAAGGAAAAAATGTTGACAAAACAAGTTTATGACGTAGTAGGGCCGAAATTTCATCTCGACAAATCCGAAATTCCACGGATAGCATTCCGTTATTTATTTATGGGAATTTCGCGAAATATTGTAAAATACACAAAAGATTTTCCCTTAAGCGGAAATCTACGAGGGGTTTATTTAGGTCAATCTGATTTAGTACCCAAAAATAAATACGTATAATAAAAGAATGTAACTTGTACAACAGAAGTAATTTTAATTGTTTCATCACCGTGTGGCGGCAGCTTAAAAGCAAAATCTTTAGAACGTATAATTGTTAAATAATTAAAAATATAATACATCTATACGTATTTTCTTTAAAAATTAAAGGTAAGCTTAGTGCAGAAATGCTTTTGCCAACCCAATCATTTTGATAAAGAACAGCGTGGGGTATGTCAGAGAATGCCACGTAAATTAATCGCTACAAGAGGTAACAGTAGGTACAAGTGGGCTCTTGCTTCTGACGTGGAGTGGGTTGCTTTGAACAATCGCCGAGTACCCGTATTCGGTTTTAAACGAAACGAGGACTGCTGAATAATAATAATTGCCTTTTATGTTTTACATTCGCGTTGCGTAGGAGATTCCACCAACTCATATAGTCCTGTGCGCATCGTTAGAATTAACGGATAGAAATAAATCAGGAGACAGGCAGCAGCATCTTTGAAATAGAAATAAAAAAATAAATAACTGTGGTCAGTAACCTGCCTGCCAAGCGAGCCCCCTGTGAGGCAATACCTATGGGGAAGACAACACAAAATAATAAAAAGCTGCGGTTGAGTGTCTTAATAAATATTAAAACATAATATTTCTATTTTATTTATCAGAAAGCTATACAATACCTAAATACTTTTAAGATATTACAGACAATAAACAAAAATAAACCAAAAACAAAATTGTCCAATGCATCCTGTAACATTTGCTACAAGTGTTAAATTGATCATACCATACGTGTAACCCATATGGGAACCATTAGTTCCAACCATAACTAGGTTATATCATTCCGAGTTTGATTTTCAATTTATTGAAATACATTCAACAAATCAGTTGAAATGATAGCTGGAATGACGTCTTGGGATGCAGTGCATTAGGAAAGTTTATAAGATTTATCTTTAAAAGATTTAATAATAAGATGTTGATGATGATGTTTAAAAGATTTATAAACAAGAAGAAGAATGAAGATTCAACAATCTTAACAATGGTGAAAATGAGACAAAAGTAACAGAAGCAACGGAATAAACAAGGAACCTGGTAAACAAATAAAATCCGAAATTATCGCTTTGAAAGATTAATAAAAAAAAGTAATTATAATTGATTCGATCTCATAATTAGCTCATTTTTATGGAATAAGGGTGAGAAATGAGCACACAGTCCAGTAAGTGAATGCTGTCGCTCATAGATACTTAAATCTATCCTCGATTAGGAATTAAAATGTTACCACCCCTGAGAACTATAAAATGCCTGGTTGCCAGTGAAAAGTGTTTCCGGTTCTCTACACTCAACATACGACACACACAGCAGTGTTAAGCTACTGTTTCACACTAGTATTCTGTGAGTTTGGTCCTCTCCCGATCAAGCAGAACCATTCGTGTTGCAACCATAAGGTTACTTCATATTAAAGCGTATGTGAATCCATCATCCCGTTCCCTCCCGTGGGTGCGGTAAGAGGAGAGAAAAACTTGAAAACTTCTGGAAACTATTGGAACTTTTGTCATATACATATAAAATAAGTAAAGTATTTTAGGTACCAAAGATTGAATGGAGGGAAAGGAATGATTTTTTCTAAATTATTGTATCATTATTCGATTATCGTAACATCTCAATTAAAGCATTGAACAATCTTATTTTGGCCAAATATCAAACTTACCGATTTCAACACTTGACTGAAGTCTTCACGTCGGCGTGAAGCCACCGTCACTTCCCTGCACATATAAAAGGCGAACACACTCTTTTAATCCGTTTTCCAACTAACTTCCATTGTCTATATCACTTTCCACCACGCATAGCTTCAACGGTGCATGCCAATTTCATGACAGTCAAAAAGCTACAAATAATATAATAAACAACCAAAAAAATTAATCCCGTCTCTCTTTATACATCGACTGAGGGTATGCGTGTTCGCTCTGAGACATTTTTTGTGTCTTTGTGTTTCTTGTCGGGTATTGTTATGCTGTTCTGTGCATTCACTGGACACATTTCAATGTTATCTGTCTGATTCTTCCCATTATTAATGTCTTCTACTAAACCTTTTAAGAGTGTGTTTGTCTTTTGTTATATATGTGCATGGAAGATTACTAATTACAATAACAATATTGCTATGCTTATTATTAATTGTACATCCAAGGAAAGCAATCGTAAAAAAAAAAGTGTAGCAAAATAAAAGTTCACTATACTCATCATAATTTTAAAAAATCATTCGTAAATTTTAGTCTTTCCTCGAATGTACATTTGTATGTTATTACGTTATTAGTTAATAGGCTGTAGTGGATGCATATAATTGCTATGTAGTACTATTTAAACAGTAATATTGTAATATCTAAAACTATAGCATTATGAAAAGCTTTATAGTGTCAGTGTTTCGATTTTTAAAAAAAGAAGTTATAACATATTCTTCACTTTCGATACTCAAATTAATTGCATCCGTTATTTAGACGAAGAACTTGAGATATCAAAACCTTGACACTAAAATGTAAGTCACAGTAAGCAATACATACCAGAGAGTGGAGTGTCCAAAACAAAGCCTTTCTAAGCTTTCCAAATACCTGTGTTTTACGTACTGTGTGGCAGTTGTGTCCACGGGCCAGTTAGTTTCAAGCTGCACGCTATTATCGCCTTTAGAAGCGAAATATCTTGTAATCATTCAGATAAAGTAAACTCAAAAAACTTAAGACGATAATCGTGTGCGGGTTGGAATCGTTATGGTGGGTAGTGATTACATGTTTTTATTATTTTGCAATGTGTGATGAAGTGTATAAGGTTAAAAAAGTTATAACCCCACTATGACAAGCAGTTAAATACAAAACGCATGCTAGTAATAAAGAAAGGATCCATCATGCAGAATATATAATAATATACGAGCATTTTTAGATGACTTGCGAAATATAAAAACAAAATTTTTTTTTACTAAAGCGTAATGCGTAATGAGTTAATAACTTGTGACATATTGATTATATTGGAGGAACTGGTTACAAATAAAAATAAAAATAAAAACTCTAGTATTCTTGTTCACGGAAAACTCAGATCGATTTTTTTTTACAGAGTAAGGGTGACAAACGATCACACAGTCCACCTGATGTTAAGTGGATGTTGTGATCTAGAATCAAGAATCAAAATGCAAATGCGTTGTCACCCCCGGCGACTAAGATGGAACGCCTCGTTTCCAGTAAAAAAGGGTCTATATAATAAATAAAAATATAATAAATTTAAAATGAAATCAATATTATAAAGCCAATGTATAATTACAAAATAATAATCAATAACAATCACAAAAATAGTGTTGTGTGGCCGCGGCGTAATAGAACCAGTCACCTTATTATGATCGAAAATCTTCGTTTTTTTCACAGAACACCTAATATAGCGGAATAGAAATGCCTTTGTTTCAATTTACTTGCGGTACCACTGCCGCCGCTAGTCTCCCCACTCCTTGCAGGTAGTTAACACACTCAACTCATATACGCTAGTGCTTGAAAAAAATTATCGATAAAATATCGACACGGAATAATGTAGGTAATAAATATGTGATAAAATAAAACAGTAAAATGATATAATATGAAACGTAAATTTAATGAAATAAACTTAATGCTATAAAAAAACGTCAAGTAGAAAAAATAATTAATTACAAGGAGTAAAACTTTACAGTAAAATAGAAAAAAATTAAGACATTTTCATCATTTCAAAAACAAAATATTTATTGAAATATTTATTTATTTATTGTCCTGTAAAATGCGAATATTTGTTTAAAAGTTGTCTTTTTGATACTTTTTGTGCTGAGGTTTTCATCAAATGGTGAAGGCGAATATCTGTATACCTTTCTATAGTCCATACCATTAATTGCAGTAACAAGGAATACTAAAGCCTCTTTAGCTTCACACAAATTATTCCCACCATCGTTTAAATTGTTTCCGAAATTGACATAACCATGCATACGAATCGCCATCTCATCCAACACCAAATTACATAATATTGGATATTGTGTAGATTGAACTTTAGATTTTATAGCATCAAGGGACTCTGTGGTAAAACCAGGTTCTGCGTCAAAAGATTGATACCATTTTTTAATGGTTCTGGGATGAGGCAAGCAGGTCTCAAACTTGCGCCTTACGTAAAGATATGCCTTCGGCGAATAAAAATGTAGCGTCATCGCAAAACTCCGAAGGCTCGGTGAGTATTTTTCGCGTGTAAATTTTTTAGATTTTAATTTCTTCTCACATCTTTTAAATAACTCTTTTGTGTTAACGTTGGTGTTTTCTAAAAAAAGGCTTGGTCGCTATTAATTAATCTATTTGATTGTAATTCCTTTATTATTTCTTGCAACTCTATAATTTTTTTTCTATATCTCCGGTTTTTACCTTGTAAACTTTTTATTTTCGATCGTTGAGTTTTTATAACATTTTCCTTTTCGTTTATAATACGTTGCATTTTTCGTTTTCTGGGAGTTTCCATTATGTCCGGATCCAACTGTATCGCTCGCTTAGCAGATTTGGATGACATAGAAGGTGACGGAGATTTTGATGGTGTTACGTTAACTTGGATATCTGAGACCTGAAATAAAATCTTTAGTAACTTAATAGTTACACATTAGCGCCGCAAATAGAAATGATTTTAGTTATATTTAGAACATCAATCGACTTCTTCGAGTATTTTGTGAGCAGTTACAATGAAGTAACAAGTTACACTAACAAAAACAAACCAATCATTTGCGAGCCGAAACTATCATAAATAGATAGAATTTTGTTTGTTTTGACTTTTTTTTGTAGGATAAGGGTGACAAACGAGCACTCAGTCCACCTGACGGTAAGTGGTTGCTGTGGCATAGACATCTACATCTATCCTCTATTACAAATCAAAATGTAGATGCGTTGTCACTCTACTGTTTTGCATAATAGAACCACGGGATAGTTTGTATTTTACTAAAATACTTTATTTATTTAGAAGATACTTACAATTTCAAAAGTTGTCCAAACGTGAATAGTCGGATAAGCATGATCCAAAAGAACACGGCGTTTTCTTGTAGGATTAAAATCCTTTTCTTGAAAATGTGCTGAACATATTTTGCTATGTTTAGAAGGAAACCTATTTTTTCCCTGTCGCCACAATCCATTTTTCCTTAACTTCTGGGTTTATCGGAAAGCTAAAAAAGTATAAGAATATTGATTGAATAAGAAGAAATATTTACTGTGAAATAAAAACTTACGCTTTTATTTAACAGCAAAATTTATTTCTAAAAATAACCAGCTAGAATTAATTATACAAGGCATAGAATATCGATAGCGTCGATAAACTAAAATCTAAGCACATCCTTAATTGGCGTCTGGGACCAGCGGCCATACTACGATGCGTTGAAGGGCAAAGTATCGTTCAATAAAATCGATGTAAAAATGTATTATTTTACTCACCAATGATAAGAAATTCCTTTAGAAGAACAATAACCCTTTCCTGAACAGTTTGAACAGTTCGAAACACTGCAGTAGACCATTTTTAACCACGTGCACCACGACTAACACTTGACGACGGTTTGTTTCGAACTGAGTCACGAAATTCTAGTAGTTGGCTTTTAAGCCATATACACGGCGCGCGTTCTCGGCTCGTATAACATTTCTACTAGCTATATTAAGTGTTCTGTGGTTTTTTTTTAATAATTTAAAAACTCCCAAAGGCTATAAACAAAAGAGGACCTAAAATATCCCTTTATGTATCCTGATACTTAAAGCGGCGAAACGTAATTACTGGTTTCATTTTGGTATAGGTATTATTAAATAGCACTAATAGTGGAATATCAAAGTACTTTTTTGGAAATAGTGATACGCTAGTGAAATATATTCCATTATAGTATAAATTGAGCGGTTGTATTGAGCAATACAATTCTATCGATATTTAAATTGGAGTTAAGTACACAGCTGCTAGATACAGAGCTGGTAACTTTTTCAATAATTAAATTTTAACCTATCTTGTAGACGATTTAGTCGTTCAATTATGCTCTTATTTTCTAACTGCTTCTCTAGTCCAAGCTTTCCTACTTTTCTTCTCGCTTGGTTTAGAACAGTAATCGAATTTTACAATGCACTTTATACAGTATATAGTTAAAGACTATAATTGGCCATTTGAATGTATATTGCCTATTTCTTATATTTGTCTTAGAGTCACACCGCAGCTATATTATGGTTTTAGCACAAATGGGTCGGATCGACCGGGGCAGAACCACGCTCTCACAGAATACCCGCGTAAAATAGCAGCTCAATGCTGCTGTGTTTCGAATGGTGAGTGTAGAGAACCGGAGACCCGTTTTACTGGAATCGAGGCAATCCGTCTTAGTCCTCAGGGGTGACACGCTATCTGCATTTTGATTTGCAATCGAGGATAGATGAAGATGTCTATGGGTCACAGCATCCACTTACCATCAGGTGGACTGTGTGCTCGTTGGCTACTCTTGTTCTATAAAATAAACATAGGCATGTTTATTTGCTCTTTGTTCCTTGAGTTCGAATAGTTATTGAACTATCATCACTTCTTTACAGCCTAACTGAAGTCCACAGCTGCGTCACTAACAGATAACTATGCATGTAACATTACGAAACACAGAATCATAATGTTGTTATATCACACTTGTATTGTGTGCGAGCTTTATCTTTCCACGGTCGAGGGATCCATTTGTACCGCAACCTAAATACGCTGTCGTGTAGATCTTCGTACTACTCATTTCTAAAGAATAAGAGCTAGTACACATTGGGCGCTCGGCGTTGTCTTAGGCGCGCGTTGGTAGCATACATACACCACGCCTAGCATGGCATTCGACGAGCGTTAGCAGGGTAAGTGCGAGCAGCTGGTCGCTTTTGGATTTCATAGATAAAGAAATCCGTGTCAAAATGTTCTAGTTCACATCAATTAACGCACTGTTTTTTGCCGACAGAACTAGGTAAGCACGCTCATATTAGGTAAATATACCCAACTAAAAAACCGATGAAGTGTCAATACGTTTTCAATCACATAACCTAAACAAACGTCACAATCAATTTGGTAAATATGGCGTGTGTGCCGTCGCGCCTCTGACTGAATTCTATTTCGTAAATATTATATTTCTGTTATTACCAAACAAATATCCGTTATTCTAGTTAATATAAACAGTCAAGTAGGCTACATGTAAGTTAATTAAAACAGGAGATGGGCAACGGCATTCGTCTGATAAACACTCAAAATAATAAATAAATTGTGCGTGTCAGCTGCGACGCGAGACTGGAGTTTATTTCTGAAAAACGATTGTCTTAAAATATATACAATAGGCAAAAGAAGTAAATGAAATATTACATAAATTATATTACATAAAAATGTAAGACTGATATTAACATTATTCATTGACGTTAGATACTGTACATGTACAATGAATACTATATAGGCCAGTTATAGAAACAGTGGTCACATTACATGCTAGCTTTCCACATATTCAGAAAGAAAAAGAAAGAGAAAGAGTGAGAGTGACAAAGGAGAGAGAGAGTGTGTACCTGGCGTTGAGTGAGTTCCGGATAATGCTGTTGGAGTTAGATAAGTAGAGATTTTATACAGACAATAATAAATGCTTATGTATTTTTAGCAAGTACGCGTTGTAACCTCTCTTTACTATTGTGCTAACCAAGTCATAGGCGTTATAATCTCTCCATTATTGTGCGTTCAGCAAGTGTACGCGTCATAACTTCAATAAATTTAAAAGCAAATTATATTTTAATATTACAATATCAAAGCGTATGTATTTAGCAAGCCGGGTGTCCCTTGACACATGCTTGACACATGCTTGACACCTCTCAAGTTTTGACGAAGACGCTGCTGCCCATCTCTTGATTTGTTTCCCTCTGTCGCCTCTTACGACACCGAAGAGATGATATGGTGTAGTGGATATTCTTACATCGCCACTAATCGGGTCTACATATGTCTACAGTGGGTCTGTAATCCACCAATACATAATGCGATTTATCCATACATATTGATGGATCACAATTCGTAGTAAGCGTCTAGCCTTCGCATCACAAAGAGCAGGGCGTCGTCTAGTCTAACGAAAGCTACGTTTCATGCATATCAAATAGGTGTGGTTATGCAGTACGCTGAAGCTAAGCAAATATTTTGGTGACGGATAATTTCTATTTTTTTTAAATAGTTTATAAGAGGTAGATGTTACAGTTATATTAGCAGTATAGTTGTAGGACGAATGGGTCGGCTCGATCGGGGAAGGACCACACTCTCAAAGAATACCAGCGTAAAATAGCAGCTTAATGCTGCTGTGTTTCGTATGGTGAGTGTAGACAACCGCAGACCCTTTTTAATGGAAACGGGACATTCCATCTTAGTCCTCACGGGTGACAATGCATCTGCATTTTGATTTGTTGTCGAGTATAGATGTAGATATCTATGGGCCATATCAACCTCTAACCATCAGGTGAACTGTGTGCTCGTTTGTCACCCTATCCTATAACAAAATATTATATATACATATACTATACCAAAATTAAAAAAGTCGTATCGGGTTAAAAGTCGCGTAAATAACTTTTCCCGAAATATAAACATCCTAGTCAATAGATTTTGCGAGAACACACGCGCCTTGTTTGCACAAAAGATCGTTATGTTTGTTTGTTTTCGGATTGGAAGCGTAGCGTTGGTGCACAGGTTAATTTGTTCCAATAAAAATATTTACAATGTGAAGTGAAGGATATATCTCTATATATAAAAATCAATTGCTTTCCGTTAGCCTCGCAAAAACTCGAAAACGGATCGACCGATTTTGATAAATGTTTGTGTGTGTATTCGAGTGGGTAGTTGGAAAACTCAATTGAACTCGGTAGTTGGCGCTGAGGTCGAGGTTAAGAAATAACTAGTACAAAGCCGGGGTGTATCGCTAGTATCTATATATTTTTAAATAAGAGTGACACTACATAGAGTGACTATTTGGTAAGAGAACGATGTTGATGTATGCAGGTGGCTCAGGAAGTATTTTTATAGGATAATGGTGATAAACGAGCTCACAGTTCACCTGATGGTGAGTGGATGCTGTGATGCATAGACATCTACATTTAACCTCGATTAAGGATCAAAATGCAGATTCGATGTCACCCTTGAGGACTAAGATGGAGTGCCTCGATTCCAGTAAAACGGATCTCCGGTTCTCTACACTCACCATACGAAACACAGCAGCATTAAGCTGCTATTTTACGCTGATATTCCGTTAAAACGTGGTCCTTCCCCGGTCGAGCCGACCCATTCATGCTACAGCTAGAATAGCTGCAGCGCGGCTCTACCACGCATAAAGTGCTTTGTGGTGTTACTTGGGGGAGGCCTATGTTCAGCAGAGGACTTCTAATGATGATGATAATGAAGAGTAACAAATGAGTAACAAGCTTTTGCAGCCTATGGATATTTGCGGATAAATTCACACAAAAAAGACTTAACCGCGCTTTCATCACTGAACGCGAAATTTTAGGGAATTTAAAATAAATCATTATTTAAAAAAACTATATTTACTGTATATTTAAAAAAAATCAAATCTTATATTTTGATTGTGTACAAAAAATCCAACCAAATAAAAATATGTAGATAATAGCATATCCTAGCCGAGGGTGGCAATTAATATAATTCAGTTAATCACATTCCTAAACCGCTTCTTCAGCAAGTATTTTCAGCTTAGTTATAGTAGTCAAAGGGGATATAATTTAAAAAAACAAAAAGGGGAATTGTTAGAAAACTAAGGCCCCAAGACATAAAAATTGTTTCAAAACATGAAGTGACGGACAAAAGACATATAATCCATTTCATCTTTACTTTGTACATTTCTGTACCGTTAAAACTTTTAATGAGACGTCCCTGTTTAAGTTTTAAAATAAGAGTTGGCTTTTAAATACAAACAAGCGAATTAAGGACCTAAGTACCCGGTTGACCGAGCTTTACTCGGTATTTTTCGCTCGGTTTTTTTTAATTCGTGTGTTTTGGAAATTATATTTAGATACAAATTACATACTGATAAGATACGAATAATATTTTTTGATCGTAGCGACATAATAGAAAAAACTGGTTATTTGATTAAAAAATCATGAGTGCAATTAGTTTAATTTAAATTTTCGTGTTTTTAAGAAAATACTAAAAAAAGGGCTCGAAAAAATAGATTTTCTCAAAAAAGAAAGGAACTTGAAAAAAAAATTAAAAAAAGTCGGTCGGCCGGTCTGGGCTCGAACCATGGTATTACGATTTTGTGACTGCCCAATATAGCAATTAAGCTATTTGTAATCATTAATAAACCGTCAAAATTTACCTTGTTATTCTAAAGATATTATAGCAGTTTTTCATTGCCTAAAAACACGGACAAAAAGACATTTTCTAAAAATAAATCCTAGCTAGATCGATTTATTGCCCCCGAAACTCCCTGTACACAAAATTTTATGAAAATCGTTGGAGCCGTTTCCGAGATTCCGATTATATGTTTATATATATACAAGAATTGCTCGTTTAAAGGTATAGGATTAGGTAAAAGTTATAAAAAAAAACGAGTAAATAAGTCTTTTACTTTTTGAAAGTGATTTACGGGCAACAATGTTTTAGCGTACCGATCAACCCCTACGAATGTGTGCGCGCACGCATTTTGAACTTAAAGATAAAAAGGACAGAATGTTTGAGATTTTTTTTAATTATTTTTCGTCACTATTTGCTTATATTACTTATTCTGAACATTCTCTACAATTTGGCTGGTTATTGCAAAATAACCCTGTATTACAGTTGTCGCACGTGTCGCACGAATGGGTACGGCTCAACCGAAGAAGGACCACGCTCTTACAGAATACCAGCATAAAATAGCAGCTTCACGCTACTGTGTTTCGTATGGTGAGTGCAAAGAATCGGAAACCCTTTTTAATGGTAACGAGGCATTTCATCTTTTTCTCAGTTAAGATAATGCATCTGCATTTTGATTCTTAATAAAGGATATATGTAGATGTCTATAGACCATAGCATCAATCAGACGGACTGTGTGCTCATTTATCACTTTGTTAAAAATACTGTTATCTTTTATAGAATAAGGCTAACAAACGAGCACACAGTCCACTTGTCGGTAAGTGGATGCTGCGGCCCATACGTATCTAAATTTATCCTCGATTACGAATCAAAATGTTGTAGCGCTGTCACTCCTGAGGGCCAAGATGGAATGACTCGTTTTCACACACACTTGTATCGTCGTTTCTGCTTAAAGTTCTCATGCGCACTTAATACACAAAATCAAATAACTTTAACGTATCAAAACCCACTTCAAAACACTATAAACGACAAAACAGGAGACAAAAATCCGTCTGTGGTCAAATTCCCACCAAAACTCCACCAGGTAACTTACTTTCTGGAATCGCTTTAGCTTTCTTAGCGTATGACAGAATGAGGTGATTAATTTGTTTTGTGTTGTTAATTGTTTAACATGATCTATGAAATCAGGCCGCCGGCCAATAGGCTAACAGCATTAAGCTCGTCAGAAACCAGTCACTCATGCACTATAATGCTGTCCAGACTGCCTTGTTAGACTAACGCGAACACTATGCTAATTATTGTAGTAGTGGTTGTAGTAATGCGACTGTTCTTGTTGAAGGTTCTGCCTTCAAAACTTCAAATCCCAGGTCGGTCCAAAAAAATCAATTCTTTCTGCTATTTAAGTCCCGCTTGGTTTCTTGCTGGTTCTTCCAGGTCGGAGGTTTTTTATCCGAACCAATGCCGTAAATTAAACAAAAGAGTGGCTTTCAATAAGTACATATTATTTATAATCTATATTAAGTTAAAAATTTCTGTATCAAACCCATCGACATCGATCGCCTTGTATCGACATCGACTTTTAATATCTAATTCAATTATATGTAAAGAGCCCTTCAGTTCTATTATTTGCTGGTACTTAGCCGATCTTCCTGTATCCTCTTACCCGAGCATTTTGTTCCTTTATTGCGTTTTTAATTCTGTTTATTGAATACTAGCAACCCGCCCTGATTTGATATGGATCGGATTACTCAATGCGGCGTCGTTGAGAATAATCATTATGTATTTTAAATAATCATTAATCTTAAAAAATCATTAAATTTTATTAATATGGGTATATTAACAAAATTTTATATATATATATATATATATATATATATATATATATATATATATATATATATATATATATATATATATATATATATATATATATATATATATATATATATATATATATATATATATATATATATATATTATATATCTTTTTATTCGGACGAGCTATGCAAAATTATAATAGCCGCACCGTGGCTCTACCATACACACACATACGTACGTTGTTATCACTGAGGATAAAGATGAGATTTTAAACAATCTGTAAATTTACTGGCTCTCATATATTTTAAAAAGTGTTTCTAGTTCGTGAAAATCCTACTTTATAGAAATTTAATCACAAAGTTGAATAAAAACTGTATGTATAATAATAATAATGTTTATTTCAGAAATACATATCCATACACATTTGTTAGTAATTTACATAAACTATGTTAGTAAAAAAATATTATAAAATAACGATAAAATTAATTATATCAATAGAACGAAAACAATCAGTTAAGAAACTTGGATTTCCCACAAACATTAGGATCCAATGCCTCTGAATGGGACTGTCAAGCCTATCTTGAAATATCCTCAACACACTATTTGAGCTCTTCCGTAGTCTACATAACATTGACGCAGTTCGCTTTCTTAAGATACCATAAAATTCATCAACACCTGTTTCAGCAAACATGCTTGAAGCACTACAGTGCCTATAGAAGGGCCCAATAGCATCCTGAAGGCATTATTATATTGAATTCGAAGCGATTTATATGGGATTTTATTTATAGATTCTATGTTCAGATTTTCTGACACAGTAAATTCAAGTGGAATATTTCTAACTGAAAAGTTTATTTTAAATGTAATAATAGGATATGGTACTTTTCTACACGGAAATAACTTTAAAAGTTGCGGTTGTTCAAAACACAACCCTGGTACAACGTCAGAACGTTAAAAATTTAGCAGTCACACAACACGAGTAGTGCTCGTAACAAAAACAAATGAAATGGAACTCTAAAATAATAGAGAAAAGTTCAGATCGTCTTGACCTTTGCAATATGTACGTAAACGAACTCTACAAAGAAAAATAAACACTATGTTATAAAAAAATAGAGGTGGTTTCAGCTAAACGAAAGCGGACAAATGGGATGAATATTTTAGAGCTGGGCCAAGACGTTGCGTGATACTGTAACGTAGTCAAGTCGGTGGTTAGTTTCAATTGCAGGTGAAACGGAATATATTGGAGTCCGTTTGTAACAAATCGGTAGGTACCGTTTTATTCCAGTCGCGTTGTGAATTTTTACATTTATTTTATAATATTAAAAGTATTATACCCGTATAATACTCTTTATACGTGGTAGAGCAACTCTGCAGCTATATTATGGTTGTAGCACGAATGAGTCGGCTCGACCGGGGAAGAACCACGCTCTCTGTGAGAGCCATACCAGCGTAAAATAGCAGCTTATTAGTGTTGTGTTTCGGCATTGTTGCAGCGGTGTTGTTGTGAGTGTTGAGATTCGAAGACCCTTTTTTGCTGGAAACTAAGCATTCCATCTTTTAGTATTGAGGGGTGATAACGAATCTGGATTTTGATTCCTAATCGAGGATAAATTTAGATGTCTATGGGCCACAGCATCCACTTACCATCAGTTGAACTGTGTGCTCGTTTGTCACCCTAATTCTATAAAAAATAATAACACTAGAGTGGCGATTCATCACCATTATCATTATCATTGTGATTTGTGACCATCAGTGCAGTTTATCAGAGTCCACAGCTAAACATAGGTCTCACATAAAATTTCCGCATAGCGGTGATATTCACCATAGATGATATGTCTCATACGCTGCTAGTTCAACGGCGAAGTTAACATAAAATGCTACCTAATACTAGGTGGTAGGCATTGAAGTAATAGCTATTTACATTATTTAGCTACGTACTAGAACAGACACTCCGAATAAAATCTGTGCGGCAGTGCTGGGCGCGTGGAAGGAGACACAGAGTACTTTTTACCGACTTCAAAAAGGAGGAGTTATTCAATTCGACTGTATGTTCTTTTTTTGTACGTTTTTGTTTGTATTTCTCGAGGTGAACCGATTTTGATGATCCTTTTTTACCTGAAACCTGGTGCTTCTCTCGTAATCCCATATAAATTTAATCAAGATCTGACGAGTAATTTTTGAGTTATCTTTAATAATGCGTATTTGACTTCGAATACATTGATTCGGTCGTATTGAAGTCGGTTGTACAAATTTTTAATTTTATCACTTGTGTATGGCACAGACTGAGTTTAAGCCCATGGGCTCGAACTTGTTTTGTAAAGTTCCAAGCCTCCGTTTTTATGACTACGTAGTAGGGATATTACGGAAGTTGTTATATCGGAATCTGAGTTTTCAAATTTGGTTTGTCGGAATCGGAGGTGTAGGCAGAAGAGATAGGTATGTGTTTAAGGGCACATCTAATGAAATAAAATTACACACATTATTCATCACAAATACGTGCGGTAAAAAACTGCCTTCGCCTTAACTGATAATTTGGCACTATAAACTGCATAAGTCATCTGAATCCAACACCTTCCACGAAATTGAAGGGAAGATCTTGCAAAGCAATCATTTCAGGGAGGTTCCCCGTGCACCAAGTTTAAACTTGTTCGTACGCGCTGATAGCTTCAATGGTGGTAGGTCTTTTTTACTTCAATGGTGGTAGGTCTATTTTACTTCAATGGTGGTAGATCTATTTTACTTCAATGGTGGTGGTAGGTATCCTTTATTGTCTAGGAATCCGTCTGGGTAGTTATCAACTGTTACCTATTTCTGTTGCCAAATAGCAGAGCGTGCATTGCTGTGTTCTTGTCTTAAGACCAGTCAGAGGTCATCATAGAGATCCAACATAAAAAGCTGCGAGGCTTCTTAGTCCTCAGAAGTGATAAAGCATCAATAGCATTCTTTATTTGAATTTTGTTACAGGAGTCCTTGGGTTGCAGTAACCAGTTATCATCAGGTGGACTGTAAGTTATTTATTTATTTATTTATGCTTTATTATTGTCATCTCAAATAAAAGAGAGACAAAGCGCGGACTAAATGCGTTTTAGCATTCTCTCTCCGTCAACCGCGGGCGTGAATTATAATGGGTAGGCGCTAAGGATAATAAAAAAATAGTAATAATAAGAAAAAAAGTCGGTTAGTTTGTCAATTTTAAATTTATAAAAAACATATTATTAGCATACAAATAGGATTTTTCATACATTATTTTATACATCGCCATCTAATGAACGGAAACGGGTGGAGGGGAGCGCGATGGAGATGAGGAAATTACACCCCACTAGGTCCGCCGCCACCTGACCTCTTTATTGTATGGAAATTACCATCGCTTTCATACGGTATTGTAGGTAGTGATGGCTCAAGTTGCTTTTAGCTATAGGCTTAATAGCAGTTAATATAATGCGTTTGCAAATATATATCATAAACTGTATTTAGAGACTTGAAAAGTAATAACAAGTTTAGCAATAACGTTAGCTTTAGCTGAGATTCAAACTTAGAGTTTACCATATCATAATATTTGTTTTTATTACAGAAGCCTTTACATCATGTCAGTCTAATCGCAGCCTAATTCGAAATAAAAAAAACAACTATTTATACGAATACAAACCTTGCTACGGATATATAACAGTTGTAGTACGAATGAGTCGGCTCGACAGGGGAAAAACCACGTTCTCACAGAATACCAGCACAAAATAGGTACTTAATGCTGCTGTGTTTCGTATAGAGAACCGAACACCCTTTTTATTGGAAACGAGGCATTCCATCTCGGTCCTCAGGGATGACAACGCAACATTTTTATTCTTAGTCAAGGATAGATATAGATGTTTATATGCCTCAACATCCACTTGCCGTGAGATGGACTGGGTGCTAATTTGTCACTCGGCGGTGTCGTCGCACCACAACCAAAAACATATCGTATCGTATACACGCTCATTGAAGTATACAAAAATATAAATTAGCAACATATATACGCCAGTGGTTTGTACGACAAATCATTATGATCAGATAGAACGACCTGCGGTTTACAAAAGTCAAAGTTCCCGTTACTGAATATTGAAATATACTAGACCGAAGAATTTATATTTTTAACCCAATAAAACAGTTTACCTTTGGTTGAAGTCGAAATCACAGCAAACAGATCGCGCTTAAACCAATAGAGATGCGACACGCGAAGCGCAAGGTAAATATTTCGTTCGAGCGATTCGCGGTGTATTTGCGAGTTGCGTTACGAGCAAAGACTCCAACGTTTTGTTTTAAAGTTACAAATCTTTGTGTTTTATTTATACTCGACTTTAAAAATCGAGGAAACCTCCAGTCCAGACAGTTTGAAAAATCTCTTTTTTTATTGATTTTGTTAGGTTCGTCGGTCTTACTCTTTAAGTTAAATGTTTGTAACCTAAGCGAAGCTATGGTTGTGCGTGCGAATCTCTCACTGCAGGAAGTCAGTCTTCGAATGGGACGATGCCCATCTTGTAAGATTCAACGCCTCCAAAACACAAGCGTGTCTTTTCACCGCTAAAAGGAGACGGCTCATCCTGTTTCCTTCTTTCCGGAATGATTCCTTGGAATACACTGATCGCCTACAGTTGTTAGGAGTTGAATTTTCCCCGAACCTTAATTACGGGCAGTTTATAGAGTCCAGAGCCAAAACAGCCGCAAGGAAACTAGGTATCCTAGCAAGGGTGCGCCGGTACTTCACACCGGAGCATCTTCTTACCTTATATAAAGCACATGTCCCGTCATGCATGGAGTAATTTGGTTGAAATAAATCTTTTGTTAAATTGTTAGCCTCGAGCACAGGCGCAGAGTAACCAGCCTCTCAGTATTCTATAGGATGCATTTTGGTGAGTGTGCGCAGTCGATACTCGACGCATTAGAACCAAACGGTTTGCTTCTTCTTATATATAACGTTATCTCAAAGTAAGCACTAGAAGTCAACAAGTTTAGTATGTGACTTCATTAAATATGCTTTAAACAACTCAAATCCAAAAATTAAGTTAGAGAACAACGCCTTGTTAGATCGTTGTCGTTGGACACCTTCCAAAAAGTCGAAGCTAAAGCCACTTTTATATAAACTGAGGGTAGTTTGAAAGTAACATTTGCCAACGATTGTAATCTTTCTGATATTGGTGCTTTACGATGTTGATAAATTTCTTTGTTACTTTAAGCCATTTGAGGTTATGTTAATGCTTGTAATAAACTTGCAACAATTTTTTTATAGAATAAGGGTGACAAACAAGCCCACAGTCCACCTGATGCTAAGCGGATACTGTGGCCCATGCACATTTATATCCATTCCCGATTAACAACCAAAATATAGAATGTGTTGTCGCCACTGAGGACTTAGATGGAATGCTTCGTTTCCAGTAAAAAGTGTCTCTCCGGTTCTCTACACTCACTCAAAGTATCATAGCAACATTATACTTTAAAAAATGAGGTTCACATCACCATTGGAACACTCGTTCTGTCGTCTTCAATAATAGTTCACTTGAGCAGACACAATACACAAAACACTCCACTTTTACTTATCGAAATCCACTTTCAGTTCCAATAATTCGTTTTAATAATAATTTACTTGTTTACATTATCATTTGATAGTCGCTATCAAAAATTACATCGCTCAGAACAGAAAATAAAGAGGTTCGCAACGGCCCAGGCGCCGTCATATCTTATACGAGTATTACAACAAAAATAATTCGCTTTTATTTTAAGCCAGAAAGAAAGCATTCGTTTATTAACGTTATAAACGTAAAAAGTTTTATTATTTGTTTATTTGGTATCATAGAACTTTTACTTTGCCTTTGAGCCTAATTACATATATAAAAAAATTACGAATGCAATATATCTTTACGGTCGCAGTTAAAACTTAAGATCCCAAAGTTAATACATATTAAAGTCACATTACTTTATTATTTACTATGTTCACGTAAATACTTAAACTACTCTCACCACCACCATCATCACCAGCAGCATCACATCCCATTATAAAGCTACTGCTCAACATAGGGCTCTCCCAAGGAATGCCACCCAGCGCGGTCCAAGATAGTCCATCTAGTGGTGGGCCGCCCTACACTTCACTTACCGGTATGAGGTTGCCACCAGAGAACCTTTCTTCTCCCCCGGTTATGGGTTCTTCGAGCTATACGGCCGGCCCATTACCCCTTCAGATTCCTCTCAGATCCCTTCGGATACGCTTATTTATACTAAGTTTATCACGCAGGGAAACCTCAAACATACCTCTCTCCATAGTTTACTGTGCGACCTTAAGACCTTACTCACACAGCCCAAACTGCGGTTGCCAACTCGCTTGCCAAGCGTGGCAACTATGGCAAATATTTTTCCATGAGCTACGACATAAGCTGCTATTTCTTTCACAAATTCTCTGACAGCCAAAACGCCTTTGTGTTGTACGTCAGCGAACACAGTCAGCACTCTGTCACTCAGTCATTTAGTCCAGCCACTGTCACTTTAATGGTTTGATTATGATTTATAATGTTTAAAAATTATTGTTTGTTTGTTCGTATTTATACCGTTCATTAGAGTCCGCTTAACATTGTTTAAGTAGGTGGCGCGCGTGTCGTACCGATAAATTTATTTAAAAGACGAATATCATTCAATTTCAATGAATGTAATTGAACTAATTGAACAATACCACCCTTCCAAATTTAAAACGATATTTCCAAAATTATTTCTTTTGCGGCAGTAATAAATCAAATTTCACGTTCAATTTTATACATCGTTTATGCTGCGTACACGTAATAATGAAATTAATTTAAATTAATATTTAACAAGATCATTTTGTCAAAATAAACGAAATTTGCTCAACATAGGCGTCAAAAATTGGCGTATGAGCCAATTTTTGACAAAGTAAATGACTACTCGCTTCTGAACGAGCCGAACACTAAACAAAATCATAACAAATACATAAATATTTGAGAAACCTTGTAACAGCCGCTACTGTAACGAGAGTTACATCAAATGTAGAAAAACTGACGTTTTCTTGAACCGTGTAATCCGAAACCTTTTTATTATAATACAGTGATAAACGAGTTGACTTTCCACCTTGACCATCAGTCTTTTACATTGTAGAGCCATGCTGCAGCTATATTAGTAGTATAGTTGTAGCACGAAGGGGTCGGCTAGACCGGGGAAGGACCACACTCACACAGAATACCAGCGTAAAATAGCAGCTTAATGCTGCTGTGTTTCGGATGGTGAGTGTAGAGAACCGGAAACCCTTTTTACTGGAAACGAGGCATTTCACCGTAGTCCTCACGGGTGACAACACATCTGCATTTTGATTCATAGTCGAGGATAGATTTAGATGTCTATAGGCCACACAGCATCCACTTACCATCAGGTGGACTGTGTGCTCGTTTTGCATCCTTAAGCTAAAAACCCTATGGTAAGTAGCCTGGGTTAATATGTTGAAGTAAAGTTTTTCTTCGTCGAAACAGTTTTTGTTTTACATATTAAGATCCTGATTAACATAATTTGTTCTGTAAGTATTTTCTAATACACGCAAAAAATCTGTATATCCATCAAGTGTTACAATCTTAGGTGGTTGGTAATCCTCAAATATTAACTCTATAATGGTGTGCCAAAAGCGCTTGTTTGAAACATTGTTTCATATCAATCTACTTCGTCTTGTACACCGGGATTATTTCTGCACACAAGGTTTAATCAAACTCTACGAAATCACAAAGCAAGCTTCCTTTGTGTTCAGTTATGCTATTTAATCATCATTATCATATGTTGCAATATTGAAGAGCGTTTGTTATTGTTTCCCTGTTTAGTAGGCGAGTTGAAACCCGCAGCTTGTTTGATATTAAGTGGAAACATTTATATTCCGATAAGCTTACAAGACTTTATGATTATGTAACTTGATTTCCCGGTCTTTAACGAATTAAATTAGATTATAGCAAGTATATTATCCAAAAACCACCGCGTGCTACGTCCGCCGTTGTGTTTTGAGTTATAACGAGCCACGCGGAAACAGTCCACCTTTTGGTTCAACCCGCAATAACTTATGTCATTCGCGCACCCAATAACTTTGGGGTCATTAGTCTCGGAATCGAACCCGGGACCCTGTGGCCCAAGCAGTAAGTGACTACTGCAGTTCATGGACGCCTGCAACACGCTTCCAACAAAAAAGGCCACAGAAGCATTGTCACCTCTGAGGACTAAGACGGAATGCCTCACAGCCTGTAATTAAACTGGCTCTCTGTACCATTCAGACCGTTGCAGCAGTGCAAGTAGGTACCAACCCAGACGTACTATCCCTAGTATAAATTGCATTAGAAACATTCCCGTTAACTATGTCAATAAAATAATACTAATGTCCTCCAGACCGATTTTCGGTCACAGCGGCCAGTCTTAACGGAGACTAGCCATCGACGCAGGACAGGATTATAGTGCCCAAGTGTATGTGCAAGCTATTCGTTCACTCTCATAATCAGATGGAACGGTAAACCGACACGACCGGAGAGAGATAAGGCGCAGGACCAACGGCATACGTGCTTTCCTTGGCACGGAGGTGAGACACCGCCAACTTCCTGGTTTCGAGCTGCTACTGAGTATTTCTTTTTCTTTTTTATAGAAGAGGAGGCAAACGAGCATGCGGATCACCTGATGTTAAGTGACTACCGCCGCCCATGATCAACCGCAACACCAGAGGAATTGCAGGTGCGTTGCCGGCCCTTTAGAAAGGAGTAAGCTCTTTTCCTGAACTTTTGTCTTCTTGACGGAAAAACTCAATAAATTGATTTTTTTGGCCCAACCCCGGATTCAAAACCAGGACCTCATGATTAGTAGTCGAACTACTACAACTACTAGACCAACGAAGCAGTCAATAAAATAAGATACATATGATAAAATTGAAATAATACTAGTTTTTACGGAATTTATCGCGTATATTTAACATTTTAAATACCCGACGTTTCGAACGCTTTACAGCACTCATGGTCACGGGCGGGAAAATTAAAGGGAAGGTTAAATTTTAATCTATGGTAACCGCGGTTAACTATGACATATGGACGTTGAACATCTCAGCCCCGCCCGTGACCATGAGTGCTGTAAAGCGTTCGAAACATCGGGTATTTAAAAAGTTAAATATACGCGATAAATTCCGTAAAAACTAGTATTATTTCAATGTGTAGTGTTCGCGTAAATATAAGAAATCATTATGATAAAATGTTTTCATATTGAAGTACTTGAGACACATGCATGCATTAACGTATAACTACTCTTGTAACCAGCTTAAATAAAACTGAAATGATGAACTGTGAATATTCTAAGCGATGAAAATATTCCCGGCAACTACTTGAATATCCATCTCTATAGGCAGTTTCCACTGGCCTTATTTAAATGTGAAAGCGGACAGGTAAATCACCGGAGGCAGTTAACTTGAAGTGGGTTTTATTGAAATAAAACTTAGCTGGGAGTTTCGAATAGAGCTACCGGGCACGTAGATAAAGTAGGAGCGGTTAAAAACGAACGACGAAGTTCTACATTTGAATGTAGAATATAGAACTAGACTACCTAGTTAAACATTTTAAATACTGAATTCATGATATAAAACCGTTTATAAGTTTAGTTTATTATAGTATATACTAGGCTACAAAACTTTTGTTTTAATTTATTAATGTATTTAATCTTTATTGAACCTTAGAAACAGTATAGGGTCTAAGGGCGGACTTAATGCTAAAAGAATTATCTGCAAGTCAACCTTAGGGCAGGGATAACATTACTTGCTAAGTCAATACGCTTTACCATCTTTGACTGCATCACCGAATTGAAAAAATATAGTTGTTGGTATAGTGACATTTTGTACCGGTTAAAGTTTAAACAGAAGTTGTCACGTTGTTGCCTAAATTTCATTAAAGCTGACCTTTGATAAGAAAAAGCACAATGAATGAGAAATATTTATTTCACAATTTTAAAAATTTAGACAAGGCAAAGACCGCAAATAATTAAACTAGTTAAAGCAAGTGACCTAAAATACATAGGCAATTCGAGACGTGTTTCAAACCTTGTTGGGAGATTTAAAAGACCATATCGTGAGAAAACCTGCATATCTGGGAATAATAAAAAAATCGAAGATATGTATTGGGGTCACACGACATACCCTTTCTTGTACTGAAAACCTTTTCATAAATAAGAGATTTGCGCCCAGGCTGCTGTATATCATAAGGCTTTAAATACAGCTTCACACAATTTTTACAATATTGTAAGAAATCAGTATCTTTACGAAATGAAAAATGAATAGAATTAAATAAAAACGTATATAAAAAAGAAGCAATCTCAAAACACGGACAACAATTGATTTGCAACAAATACATCAACAAAGCCGAACATTTCCACCGGTACAACGGAACTCGATTAAGCGATTAACCCAGTTCTTCAGACACAGGGAACGGGAGATGCATTCGCAATGCAAGTGAATTATTGTCGATCTGTAATGCGACCAAATGTTCAAGACCTCGGGTACTTTATCAAAAAGAGACAAGTATGTAAAATGAAATATATGGAACTGTCAATATTGTTGAAACTGATTATCGATTGCTGATAGTTAAAGTTAAGTCGGACAATATTATAGCATAGCATCTTTATACGAGCACTTATACGGAATGCCTCGTTTCCAGTAAAAAGGATCTCCGGTTCTCTACACTCACTATTTGACGCTGGTATTCTGTGAAAGCGTGGTCCCTCCCCGGTCGAGCCGACCCATTCGTGCTACATGATTGCGGAAATATCGTTTTCAATTTTTAAGGACTAAATTGTCTAATTGGAAATGATAATACATTAATTGAAACTGAATTATACAAAATTTTCAAATATGCCTATAAACTTCGCGGAAGTGCATGCAATATGGTGTAAAGTTTTATCGCAATCAGATGAACGGTATGGCAGCACATAAAATACGAACAAACAAACATTAATTTTTATATATTAGATTTGTCGTGATAGTGAAAATTGTATAGAATAAAATTAATGGCAATCATTAACATCAGCTAAATGGAGCACTCACGGTTCTAAGTGGACTGGGCGTGCAATAATCGATTTATCCGTGACGCTCCGCTTTAAAAAGTGCAAATTTATGCAGAGTGCATCAACATTTTTTAGTACTTAACCGGAACTTTTTGCAGGCCCTTCACAGCGCTCGAGGGTACAGTCGGTATGAGTTAAAAATTGATGCGACAGGCCTTTATACCGTATTCTAGTGATTTAATAATGGAAAAAGACTACTAACTAAAACACGAGATGGAGTCAAGACCCGGTAAGACTTGCAGGAAGTCGATGAATTACAGTAGCTATGGGTCGCATGTTATAGAATTTTTTGGTGGAGATCTCTTTTTAGAGGCGGACTTATGATGATGATGATGGTGATAAAAGATAAAAGTAACATATCACTGCTAAAGAATAATGTTGAACACGCTTCGGTTTATACGTGGTAGAGCCACGCTGCAACTATATTTTGGTTGTTGCGCGAAGGGGTCGGCTCGACCGGGGAATGACCATGCTCCCACATAATACTGGCGTAAAATAGCAGATTAATGCTGCTGTGTTTCGTATGATGAGTGTAGAAGAGATGAAGAGATGATCTAACAAGACTACCAAAACAATTTCTACCAATAATATCTAAGTATTTGGTAGCTAAAGTGTTTAACAAAATAGATCTATTAAGAGAAAAAGTTAAAATTAGAAAAAGATCACTTAAGAGAAAATTAAAAAAACATTATACAGGATGGCTAATAGAACTAAATACGATTCATTTTAGTATATTAATCATCATCATCATCATTACAGCCCTTCACAAGTCCACTGCCGAACATAGGCCTCCCCCAAGCAATGCCACAAAGCACGGTCCTGAGCCACCTGCATCCATCGACTTCCTGCATATCTTACCAGGTCGTCACTCCATCTAGTGGGGGGTCGCCCTACACTACGCCTACTGGTACGAGGCTGCCACTCGGGAACCTTTTTTCCCCATCGGTTATCGGATCTTCGAGCTATATGGCCGGCCCATTGCCACTCTGGTTTTACTGCGGATATCCTCATTTCTGAGTCTGTCACGCAGAGAAACTCCGAGCATAGCCCTCTCCATAGCTCGCTGAGCGACCTTGAGCGTCCTCATACGGCCAGCAGTGAAGGACCACGTCTCTGATCCGTAAGTCATCACTGGCAACACGCACTGGTTGTACACTTTAGTTTTCAGAGATTGAGGTATACCTGACGAGAAGATGTGTCATAATTTCCCGAACGCCCGAGTATATTAATAAACCATAACAATATAATATATAATTATTAGGTATTTAATTTATATAAATAAAGTTAAATATATATAAGATCATAAAGTTAACATAACAACAAGATGCCATAGGTTTATTATATTACTGTGTTATCTATATAATTGTGTTATTGTGTTCAATATTAGGAGTACATAAGGTGATTCATTGCTATGTAAAAGAGCACCTCTCGCCATCAAACGTAAAAGTTTGGCGAGTTTAGAATTAAGTAACACCACTGTATTATAAATTCATTAATAAATAATAAATTAAAAAAAGTTATTTCTTTTAGAATAAGAGTGAAAAACGACTACCTAATTCTTTACTTCTTCTAATGATAAAACATTTATTCAATTTTTCTTTCATATTATATTTAAAATAAGAAGTTCTACCAAAGGTAATTGTAACCGATAATATTAATTTCCTGTCTGAAACATTTATTCATACCATTTAAATGGATTGAAATTTACTTTATAATGAGACGACGGTTTTTCCATTAAACGCTATCTCTAGAATGCCTAATATTGATCCGGTGGCTGCGGAAATTGCAAATCTTGAGATTACTTCGCAAGGTTGTGATTTTATTTTATTCCGTTCCCTGTAAGAAATAACACAAAGGACGGACGTAATGCCTGGAGGCATTGACTTATGCACCGATTAAATAATTTTAGAAGCAAGATTAAAACGGTTTTAATAAACCCGATTGACCGACTGCATAAAATAATTACTAATAATAACCTTTATAGGATTATATAAGAACTTTGTCACAGCTTTTTTTTTGGTGACAAACGAGCACACAGTCCAATTGATGGTAAGTGGATGCCGTGAACTATAGTCATCTACGTCTATCCTTGATTACGAATCAACATGCAAATGCACAATGCATTGCATGTTGATTCGTAATTGCATCCGTGAGGACCAAGATGGAATGCCTCCTTTCCAGGAAAAAGTGTCTTCGGTTCTCTACACAGACCATACGAAACACAGCAGCGTTACGCTGCCATTTTACGCTGGTGTTATGTGATGGCGTGGTGCTTCCACGGTCGAGCCAACCCATTCGTGCTACGACTATACTACTAAAATAGCTGCAGTATGGCTCCACCATATTATAAGTTTTGAAAATATAAGCGAGAATGGTCACTAACCAACTCATCGTTGCAGATCCTTTTTTCTTTTAGAATTGTTAAAGAAAAATGACTAGAGAAACCTAAATATGTTTTCAAATACCTTATAAATGATACCCCACTTGACCTTGTTCGGCCATTTTTATTTTTTTTTCATATATACATACATACATACACACATACACACACACACACACGCACGCACGCACGCACGCACGCACGCACGCACGCACGCACGCACGCACGCACGCACGCACGCACGCACGCACGCACGCAGGCACGCACGCACACACACACACACACACACACACACACACACACACACACACACACACACACACACACACACACACACATATATATATACATTTACTCGGAATGTTGGGTAAAAAGCTTCATAATATCGTTAAATATTATTGTGAATAGTTACTTCTCGAAAGCTATGAAAAGGGCTATGCTCTGAGTTTCTCTGCGTGATAGACTTAGAAATGAGGATATCCCAACCATACCATACCATAGCCCAACCCATAGCCCAATGGATTAGTAAGCCGAAGTGGCAATGGGCCGGCCATATAGCTTGAAGAACCGACAACCGTTGGGGAAAAAAGGTTCTCGAGTGGCAGCCTCGTACCGGTAGGCGAAGTGTAGGGCGACCCCCCACTAGATGGAGTGACGACCTGGCAAGACATGCAGGAAGTCGATGGATGCAGGTGGCTCAGGACCGTGCTTTGTGACATACCTTGGGGGAGGCCTATGTTCAGCAGTGGACTTGTGAAGGGCTGCAATGATGATGATGATGACTTTTCGAAAACCTTCCTTTAATAAATATTTAACTTTTTATAAATAAATTATTATTTAAATATAGTTTAATGCTGCTATTTGCACAGTTATAACTTAAGATCCTGAGGTTAAAACATATAAAAGTCACATTACGTAGTTATTTCCTACCTCCACGCGAATACTTACACTCCTTTCATCATCTTCATCATCATCACAGCCCATTACAATTCACTGATTCTTAATTCCTTCAAGGAATACTACAGATCATGGAATTGTGCCAGCTGCGTACATCGATTATCTTCACTTTACCAGGCAGACACTCTGGTCACTGGGCTCCCTACGTTTCGTTATCCTTATATATACTTACCGGTATGTGGATGATATGTGAGAATCTTTCTTCCCTATCATTTACCGGTTCTTCTCGCTCTGTAAGCTACCACCAGCTTACTGATTTGATGAGCTATGTCGGTTATTTTTCTTCTACTGCGAATATCCTCATTATGAAGTCTATCACGCAAAGAACCTCCGAGCATATCCCTCTCCATGGCTCTCCATTTCAGAATAATAATCTTTAAAAAAGGTAATGTTTGCGTAATATTTTACATTCAAGAAATTTTAACATATATTTCATACTCGTTCTACTTCAAGAAAGACTACAATGAAAATATTCTTTAAACTGTCGAGCTCTAAAAAGGACGTCTATTCCGGTAAGCTTGTATTAACTCAGTGAATTACGTTCTTAAAAGTTAAAATTTCAATCCCATTCTGTCGGATTGTTAACTGAGCGTCTACATTTTAGAAGTGTTCAAGACGATGGAAGTTTTAAAACTAACGGGTTGTTCCATCTACTTTTGTACAGTTGAATGAAAATGTAAGGACTTCGTGTATTTCTTTTATTTCGTATTCGTTTATGCGTGTGATAGTGCAAAAATGTAGTAAAACTCAGTAAGGTGCAATATACAGAATGTTAAATATATAAGCAAGAAATGTATTTATTTATTTAATTTATTAAAATTTGTTGCAAAAAATGTGCAAACGCGGACTTAACGCCTTAAGGAGTTATTTACTAGCAAACACATTTAAGTATGTAGTAGTAATAGACCGGACATCAGCAACAAAATTGTCGTCTGTAACTTTTGTCCTATAGGATATATCTCCGATTTTTGTTATTTAGTCTTGTAACATCACCGAAAGGTTGATTCACGCATTCGTTTCATAAATTTAAAAAATATTTTAAAGGAAATTTGCCCGGTTGTGCATTAAGGTACAGTAAGTCACGATATGGAGCAAAAAATGAACATGATTTCGGTTTATTATCCTAAGAATAATGTATATTTACCAAAAAATCTAAATTTTATTTATTTCTGGTAGATTATTCTAGATGAAAGAAAAATTATTGTAATAAGTGCCCTGTGTTATCCAGTAACGTCACTATTTATTTACAAATATGTTAGTAATTGACGACGTGCCTAAAACCGATTTTAACCTTATATTTAGAAGCGTCACCTAATGGGAAATAGGTAAAATGTTTTCCAAATTATTTTTGCTAGAGAGCTTAACACACGCGCGTGCTCAGTTTTTGTACGCAAATGTTCCCAATGTCCGCTCTATAGCATATATATATATATATATATATATATATATATATATATATATATATATATATATATATAAATCTCTTTGTTTACTAGACAACCTGTAAGTAAGCAGACAACAGAAATTATACGGTTTACATAACCTAATGTTAAAGAAAAACCAAAAGTAAAAGAAATTTTAATGTTGCGTGAAAGAAAAGCGATAAGGACTTAGTTTTTGTTTAACGAGGGTAGTTATAAAGTTATTTTTAGTTAAGAAAGGAAGAATATGAAAAATATCGTATGTTTGTGAAATATATGAAAAAATGTATGTTTTTAGAAGAGTTCATGCAATTAAATATTAAAACAATTTTCAAAAATAATATTCAAACGAAACAGATAATGTCAAATGATATTTAATGACGTAACTTAATAAAAGAAATTTAACTGTTTCTTTTGAATTTAGAATATCAAAATATTAAATCAAAACAATTATTGACGACATGCCAAATCGTTAACAAATGTTTCATATTCGAAAAGTGAACTTTGCGTTCATCCTTTACCTAAGGCTATTATAAATGCTCAGACCAAAGAATAAGATAGACAAAGTGTGTAAAGTTAATAAGTGAAGCCAGACAAAAGAAACACAAAATGCAAATCTAGCCTTTTTCAAAAGACTGTATGATAAATTTTCATAAAATTATTTTTACAAGATCGTACTACATAATTAAAAAATTATTTGTAGCAATTATGTAGGCTCTAAGTCGAAATAGTGAACACCAAAGGCAGTTTATATTTTGCTATTGGGTAATCATTTTTTGTCCTCCCTCCATTGTTCTACTAACTCCATCTATCTTACTTATTGCTCTCAGTGTAATCGTTAATATTTCTTAAGAATTAATAACATTTTGTTTAACATACAATAACCTATAATAAGAAAACACTTAACCATAACACCACACATGCTATATAAAATCGTGTACTTATAATTCTAATTGTATTTAAATTAAAATTAATTAACAATAAATTTTAACAAGGTTGAATGGAGTTCCCACAATGGCCACGCTTGACTGGCAAACTCGCTATGGTAGTATTATATATATATATATATATATATATATATATATATATATATATATATATATATATATATATATATATATATATATATATATATATTACAACTTTGAAGCCGCCACGTCTCTGTATGAATCCGTGTAGGTCTTAGTATTTTATTTACATCTTATCTCAGGAATCCTACCCTATCCCACAGTCGCCTCTTACATCATAAGTGCTAGGCCTAAAAACCTAAAACTATAACAAATCGACTATAGTAAGAATTTATACCTACAGGGTTATTTTACAATAATCAGCCAAATTTGCATTGAAGATACAGAATAAGTAAGTAATATAGGCGAATGGTGAAGAAAAATTAATTGAAAAATATCCCAAAAATTCTTTCCTTTTTTATCTTTTAAATTCAAAATGCATGCTAATGCATCATTTTAACTTATTTTACTGCGCACGCATTTCTTCGAAATGCATGCTAATGCATCATTTTAACTTATTTTACTGCGCACGCATTTCCTTACTAGGCAAAAACGTTTTGGGATAATTACAAATAAAAGTAGAAGCTTATTTAGTCGTATTTGCAAAAACTGCAATAACGGTATATCATTATTTATATATATGAACTTAAGTTTTAAATTTGGCAACTCTTTGGAAAATAACCCCGTATACGAGACCTCGTATATACAGAAGGTCAATGTCGTCGCTCACTACACTGTGTCTTTATCAATTTATGTGCTCACATAACCTTGATAGGTTAGTATCATCGTAAAGCACGTTTTTGTTATCAGCGCGTAAAAAGTATTACTTTATGTGATTACTAAATGACCATGAGAATTAATAATAGCTGTTTTAACACGCCTTTACCTTGAACAGGTATGAATACAATGGAAATTTTCAATTCAATATTTGTCCACTCCCAGACGTCTTAATAATGTAACATTTTCAGTTGCCAGCGTGGCAACTGTGGCAAATGTCCCCCCTATGAGGCCATCTATGAGGGAGATATGTGATCAGCAGTGAATTCTGATAGTTTATGACGGTAAAGAGAAAAGTGACTAGGGTTGCCAATCGTATAATATTTTTTTTTATACAAGGCTGACAAACGAGCACACAGTCCACCTGATGGTAAGTGGTTGCTGCGGCCCATAGACATCTACATCTATCTTCCATTACAAATCAAAATGCAGATGCGTTGTCACTCGTGAGAACTGAGATGGAATGCCTCATTTCCAGTAAAAAGGGTCTCCGGTTCTCTACACTCACCATACGAAATACAGCAGCATTAAGCTACTATTTCACGCTGGTATTCTGTGAGAGCGTGGTCCTTCCCCGGTCGAGCCGACCCATTCGTGCTACAACTATACTACTAATATAACTGCAGCATGGCTCTACCACGTAAAAAATATATAGTATTGTACTATATTTTAATCAATTATACTATATGTTATCCCTAATTCAACTGTCCTTTTTTTACAGTAACTGTAATTGCAAGTCTGGAACAAGTACGTTGTACGGAAATAATTTTTTTCAATATGAATGTAAAATTGAAAGAAGAAAGCAAAAGAGCATTATAGCAAAATTATTTTTAATTTATTTTAATAAGAATCTAAATTGCTCAGACTCCTTTAATTATTTTAAAAATAAGGTAGAAGGTAAGGTGGTTAGATCATTGATGACCAAAGCAAAGAGATATAACAAATATATATGTGGAAATACATAAAGATGAAAAAAAATGTGTACTTTTCTCCTGAATTTCTCAAAAGTAATATGTTTTTGCATCTCTTTGGGCAAAATACTATATATGTTCAAAAAAAGGTAGCAACCCTAATAGTAACAGACACTTTTTTAAACCCCAGACTATTAATAAACCATGTTATGTAACAAAACCGTCAAAGGTTATTTATAAGAATATAAATATTTCTTTCTAAGGTATTAAAACAGAAAAAATTGCCTGCCAAACAAGAATATGCACTTCCCATGTAAATTAGCAATTTAGATCTGTCTATCTGTATGGTTTTTGCGCATTCAAATTTTATCTATATAGTCTACTGCTAGTACGCTCAGTCCATTATGTCACACATATAAAAAATTAAACATTTGAATCGTTAGTCTATTTTGGCTTACAGCGCCGTAGCTCCAGTGGCGCAATTGGTTAGCGCACGGTACTTATACGACAGTGTCCGAGCAATGCCGGGGTTGTGAGTTCGAGCCTCACCTGGAGCATGATTTTTTGTAGAATTTTAATAAAATATAAATTTGCATTGCGTAATAATTTATATTTAAATTAAACAACTTTTCATTTTGGGATGTTTCCATTATGTAAATAGGTTTTTGTATACTGAAATTTAGTATTGATACAAATTCACATTCACGCAAAAATATATTGTTTATTAATGATTTGTTTGCATGAAAAAAAATATTTAAACAACGTAAAACATGTCCCTCAATTTTGTATTGTAAAATGCTTGATATTATACAAAAATAATGCATAAAGATATTAATTTATCATGAAGATTAATAGTTACTTTGCAACCTTCCGCTCAATTATATGTATGTATGTAGTAATTGAGTGGAAGGTTGCAAAGTAACTATTAATATCTTTATTATAATGGATTTCCGCAAAGTAACGCCTGATTCTATCAAAAATAATGCAATTTCATGGTGCTTAATTTCTTTTAAGATAAACACAGACAGATATAGGACATCTTATGACTATATTTTTTGTAGAATGATCTGCAATCATTTTCAGGTACTAGCAATAAAGAGAGTTTTTTATAACATATCCACAACCAGGCTCTCACAGAATAGAAGCTTAATGCTGCTGTGTTTTGTATGGTGAGTGTAGAGAACCGGAGACCGTCTTTACTGGAAACGAGACATTCCATCTTAGTCCACAGAGATGACAACATATCTTCATTTTGATTCTTTTTTGAGGATAAAAGTAGGTGTCTGGGCGACAGCATCCACGTACTATGTGCTTCTTACTTCTTTGTCAATTACTTCTTTAAAATGGTGTTTATAGTATACGGTATATCATTGATTTTGTGTGTAAAATAGTATAGTGGGGTGCATAGTGTAGTGAGCGACGAACCTACAATGGTACCTACTTAAGATAATAATATTATGTAAGTTACTCACATGTGTAGTCCCAGCTGTCTTGATCGTTTTTGAACACGTTCAATCTCTCGGGCTGAAAAATAAACATTTGTATCGTTAATCGTCATCATATATAGTGGTTATAATATTGTTTTCTTTAATATTGTTATATAATTATAAAAACTATTTCGTTTAAATATTTATTACGTATATAATATGTTTAATAAATATTAATAATATTATTAAATAAGTTTATCTTGTTTTATGTAGGATGGACATTTAAAACAGGCACGCGAATATCTACCTAACATAAAATGTGGTGTCAAAATATTTCAAGTTTCTTTTTAGCATTGTTGCCGTGTTCATGATTCAGTCACGTTTTTTGTTATATAGAGGTATTTTATGTTTTGTATTTTTTATGACCGTGGATGCTAAGCCAGAGAGCATTAATTTCGTAACGTCTCGCGCATAATATATTTTTAAAATGATGACAGTTTTGTCCATTTACTTTTTATAGATGAGAGGGTAAACGAGGCTGAGGCTGACCTGATGGTGAGTGTCGACCGCCACACATGCGCAACTGCAACCAGGACAATGACAGGTGCGTCGTGGGCCTTTTAGTAAGAAGTAAGTACGATTCTTGAAGGTCCCTAAGCCGTATCCGTCCGGAAAAATCACCAATGGTAAATGATTTCACAAAGAAGTCGTGCGAGGAAGCAAACTTTTAGTAAATCGCATAGTGGTGGGCCAAAAAGTATTTAGTGTGAATGGTATCCGTGAGTTTCTTCGCGATGTGCGTTGACGGAATTTGGAGGCTGCAATTGATCTAAACCATTACTTAATTATTTCACTGATATGATAAATACGTGTATGGATTTTTAATAAATGTTAAATGTTATTTGTAGATTTTAAGATTAGATTTTAATCAAAAATTGCAAATCCTAAAGTTTTTCTGATAGACTATAGGCACAGATGCTATTATCTATGTCGTTTCTACAAAACTTTTATTGTCTTTGATTAGTTAATATTGAAAAACAGGATAAAACTTCCTTTATGGAGCGTGTTTAGGATAATTTTCCTTTAAAGCGCACGTACCTTTTAAGCATGTGCATAACGTACGTGTAAACAACTTATTAAATTTCATAACAGTAATCCTACTAATAACACCCTCGTAGTATTACTTGATCACGGAATCCCTTTTGAAGTAGATTATAAAATGAACAATCAGACTGAGTTTATCACGAGGTTTGATTATTCAGAATGATATAATCTTTAAAATGACTTTTGGTAATTCATTTGACAACACCTATTCGAGCTCAATAACGTCATAATTTTGTTTTTATAGTTTTTTTTTCAAAATTGAATATTTCACGAACAAATTAACCGATTTTGATGTGATTTTTGAGTTTTTTGAGCTTAACAAAAACAGTTATTACAAAAAAAAAATTTGACGAAAATTTTTCAAGTTATTTTGAAAAAACACTCGAAATTTCTTCCAACAAAGATATATTTCGAGCGGTTCACCCGATTTTGTTGCGGTTCACGGCAATTGACGTCGTTTTTTGAGTAGAGTAGCTGATTAGATTATAGACATGGTCAAAACAAGGGTGTCGAAGTAATTCCAAGAAAACTACTTTTTGAAAAATTAAAAAATAATAGATTTTTGAGGTTTCCTTAAAATTAATCGTGACGATTGGGGGATGTGTCGCTCGCGTCCGTAGGCTTCGACCACCTAACCTTAGGCCCACCCTACACGTGTCCCCCGGGTGGTGCTAAACGAGCGACAAAGCCGATAAAATGGACTCGGCTCCTCGCCGTATGGTAGCGGCGTAAAATCTACCACCAACCCTTGTTCGCACCATGACTCAAGAAATAAAAGAAATGGCCCCGAGTTCCCGGCGCCCCTTAAATGGGGCAGGGGTGCGAAGAATCTCCGGGAGAAAAACCGGCGACGAGGTTCGCCACCCGTCACGTTCTGTCTCCCGGAGGGGCGAAAAGTGGATTGCGGAAACCCGTCTGGCTACGCTGAATGTATGTGGAGGAATGAATGATAAGATGGATGAAGTATGCGAAATGATGAATGACAGAGGAATAGATGTGTTATGTGTGAATGAGACGAAACGAAAGGGAAAGGATGCCACTGCACATGGCACGTATACCGCGTATTGGTCTGGTGTGGGCGAGACCGAACGGGCATGCCAGGGAGTCGGTTTCATCCTTTCAGAAAGAATGGAACGATGTGTGAAAGAGTATGAATGTGTAAGCCCGAGACTGCTATGGATACGAATGAAAGTGGGCTTAAAGAAGCTGTTCCTACTAGGGGTATACGCCCCAGACATGTCTAAGCCCACTTACATCCGAGAGCAGTTTTGGGACATGATAAGGATGGTGTTGACAAAATGTAAGGAAAATGAAAATATTATTATGTTAGGAGACTTTAATGGAAGGGTTGGGGTGAAGAGGTCTGGTTATGAAAGGATATTGGGAACGTTTGGTGATGAAAGTATAAATGAGAATGGTGAAGACCTCCTCACCGTATGTGCGGAAAAGAATCTTTTTGTGACGAATACTTTTTTCGTCATAAGAAGATTCACATGTATACATGGGAAAGAGGTGATGATAAAAGCATGATAGATTTCGTAATTGTGGATGAAAGAATGAGGAGCGCAGTCGTAGATACAAGGGTTTACCGGGGGTCCAACGTAGGGACGGATCATTACTTGGTCTTATGTCGAATTAATGGTCTTTTCAAGCGTTGGCGGCATCGGACATCTGTATCTACCACTGCGTTACAGCGTATAAGAATAGAGAAGTTACAAGATGAAGATGTGATAGAGAAGTATAAATGTAGACTGAGAGAAAATATTAGATGTTTGAATGAGTTGTGTATGAATGATTTAGACTTGAATACTGTGTGGGATAATATTAAGAAAGGTTTGGTGGATACCGCCACCGAAGTATGTGGTGTAAGTAAGAGAACAAATGAAAGGAAAAGTAATACGTTATGGTGGGATGATGAGGTACGGGTGGAAGTTGAATCAAAGAAGAAAGCATGGTTAGATTTACTAGCAACCAAAGCTGGTAATTCTTCTGGTATGAACGATGAGATTGAAAGAAAAAAGGCAGAATTTAGACGTCTAAATAAGAGAGTAAAAGAAGTTGTTGAAAGGAAAAAGAAAGAAAGAACGGATAAGAATGATAGAAGGATATCTGATAATTTCCAGGCTAACATAAAAATGTTCTGGAAACTCGTAAGAACTGCCAGGGGAAATACAAAACAGCCTATAATAAATGCTATAAGAGACGAGAATGGATGTATTCTGAATGATGAAGTTTCGAATTTAAACAGATGGAAGGAATACTTTGAAAGCGTGTTTATGAGTGAAGAGTCGTATGAATTAAATGAACTAGAAATTCCGAAAGAAGTGGAAAGGGGTATGGAGATAATTGTAGATGAAATAATGAAAGCAATGAAAAGCATGAAAGCAGGTAAGGCAGCTGGATATGATAGAGTATCACTCGAGATGCTAAGGGCTGGAGAGGGAGTGGTGGCAGGCCTGCTGTACACCTTGTTTAATTTATGTTGGGAATTAAAACGGGTACCGGATGACTGGTGTAAAGCAGTTATAGTACCAATATATAAAGGAAAAGGGTCACAGCAGGACTGCAAAAACTACCGCGGTATCAGCTTGCTTAGTATTGTGGGTAAACTGTATGCTAAGGTGTTAATTGAAAGAGTTATGAAAGAAACTGATGGAAAAATTTGGGATGTGCAAGCGGGTTTTAGAAAGGGAATGGGGTGTACAGATCAAGTCTTTTCCATGCGCATGATTGCGGAGAAGTTTTTGGCCAAAAACCAGAAAGTTTTTTGTGCGTTCATGGACTTGGAAAAGGCTTATGACAGAGTGGACAGGAATGTGTTATGGCAAACACTGAACTCATATGGGTTGAGCGCTGGTTTGATACAGGCATTAAGGTCTCTTTATAGGGACTCTAGTGCTTGTGTCAGGATCAATGGAGTCTACTCGGACTGGTTTGGCATCCAAAAAGGTGTCAGACAGGGCTGTGTAGCTTCCCCTTGGCTGTTCAACCTATTTATGGACCGGTGTTTGCAAACTTTGAAAGATGAAGAATGTGGGTTAAGAATGGGCGAGTTAACCGTCAAATGCCTTTTGTATGCCGATGATCAAGTCATACTTGCGTCATCGGCGGCAGAGTTGCAAATGATGGTTACATTAATGAACTGGGAATTGAAAGAAAGGGGAATGAAAGTGAACGCAAGTAAGACGAAAGTGATGGTTTTTGAAAGAGAAGAAAGCAAAACGGTATGTGAAATAAGAATAGAAGGAGAGTTAATTGAGCAAGTGGATGAGTTTGTGTATTTGGGATGTGTATTTAGCAGGGATGGTAGATATGATAGGGAAATAGAACGACGAGTAAATGCAGGGAATAGAGTGAATGGGGCACTACACTCTATTATGAAGAACCAGAATGTGTCAAAACAGGCACGTATGGTAATTCATAATGCTGTGTTAGTCCCTACTTTAATGTATGGTAGTGAAAGCTGGGTGTGGCAGAAGAAGCACGAAAGTAGAATAAATGCTGTAGAAATGCGGTCTTTAAGGAATATGCTAGGGTTTAATCTGAATGACAGGGTGAGAAATTGCGTGATAAGAGATAAATGTGGTATGCAAGATGATGTTGTGACCAGGATTAAGAAAGGAATGCTTCGGTGGTTTGGTCACGTAGAAAGAATGAATGAGGAAAGAGTGACAAAGCAAATTTATATGGCAGATGTGAATGGCCGAGTCGGAAAGGGACGCCCTGGAAAAAAGTTTATCGACCAAATTGGCGATATTTTGAAAATGGGCCACGTTAGAAGAACCCTTAACCGACGAGCATGCATGCGTAGATATATGGATGTAAAGGAGGCGAAAGAGGTATGTCAGAATCGTGCCAAATGGAAGTCCGTAGTCTCTGCCTACCCCTCTGGGTGACAGGCGTGAGTGTTTATGTTTAATCGTGACGATTCGTTCTAAATTCACAAATAATCTAAGTTCAGCAAGGCTCACACATACAGACATACGGAAATCATCGCAAGAATAGCTAGATTAGGTTCCTAAGACCTCGAAACGTCGAGATCTGTTGAGTACTCGATTTTTAAAAACCGGCGTGAAAACAATAACTTCCTTATTTTTTTTTAAATCATTGATTTTCATGGTGGTAAATTAAAAATCATCAAAATCATTTTAGCCAGTTAGGAAGAGTTCAGCGACAAACACAAGTACAGAACAGTTAAGTATATAAATATTTTATTTCATGATTTGCCTTTTTCGCCACGCTTGGCGATAACGTCTACTGTGTATTTACTTCTAGTGTACACGAGGTGGTTATACCAGCCATCGGAAGATAAGTTCTATTACGGATTTCCCATAGTCACTCTTTACTACTTTCATGGGACGAAATGGTGAGATGGATTTCTCATTCCGTTTTATTTCACATTTTAATCTTTATTATATGTATATAAAATTATTTTGTCCGTGTGTATTGACTGAAGTCCTCCTAAACAACTGTAGCGATTATGATGAAATTTTGTGTGTGTGAGTAAGTTGATTCGAGATTGATTTAGATTCACAATTGGTTCTGGTAGATGGTGCTGTTTTCGAGATCTAGAAATCACCCATGCGAAGCCAGGGCGGATTACTAGTGTATAGTATATATAAAAATTAATTATGTTTGTTTGTCCCGTATGTATGACTATACCATTCATCCGATTACAACGAAACCTTGGTGAATTATGTGTACGCGCCTGAGAAGCTTACTGAATAAAAAAAACTAAATATTTTTTGCTTTTTTATTTTCTATGCGTACCTATACCGGTAATCCCCTTCCTATGCAACTTTTGTGAGTTACTGTTAGGCGAATAATGTAATAACTTACAGTAGTTAGAATATCATTACAAAGTTTATCCTACTTCCAAGTTTCCGAGATCAAAATGCAGACAAAACCGTCGTAATACAAACACCAGACACTGTCCGAACTCAAACCGCCCACCTCCGGCGATCTATTTAGATTCCATTCAATCTAGTTTAGTCAAGTATCGGGTACTCTTGTTACAGATTATTAGAGATAGAACTAATTTGGATTAATTTGACACCATTGTTTGAGAATTGACGTGCAAATTTAGCTTATCCCAGAAGATTATTCACATGTAATATGATTTTTGTTGAACAGACATCGATCGAACTGTTCTTAGCGTTCTCGTATAAAATATCATTTCTTCCTTTGCTTATCAGCCCTTTATTAAACCAATACTACATAAAGGAATTTTCAAATAACATAGAATAAAAAGGGTTGACAAAAAGAACCCTTACCAAAGTACCGCTGATCTAATCTGTGCGAGTTGTGTTTGATGTTATCGCTAAATATATCGCCATTTGGTTACAACAGACTCATTTTTAATAAAAATTGAACAGCGTACAAGAAATTTACCGATTGATGCATCTTACTTCATCGTGATCATCATCAATACATCCCTTTCCAAGGCCATTGCTAAATATGAGCTCTCCAAGAAATGGGTCAAAACACGATCTTGAGTACCATACTTTTTAGTACAAGAAGAGAGACTTTAGATAACAAGGATGAAGATCGAGCACACAGTCCACCAGATGGTAAGTGGATGCGGTGGCCTATAAGCATCTACATCTTCATTTTTATGATTAAGAAACACATGTGTGTCGTCGCCCCTGAGGACTAGGATGGAAAGCCTTGTTTTCATTAAAAAAGGGTCTCTGGTTCCCTAAACTGGCAATACGAAGCACAGTAGCATGTGAGAGTTCGGTCCTTACTTGGTCGATCCGACCCATTCGTGCTACAACCATAACATAGTAGCAGCGTCGTTCCACATATTTACTTTTTGTATGGGGCTATATTTCTCGTTTACATTTTTATTGGGTTAACAAAACAATCCTTATTACCCTTCATGATTATGAGTCCAAGGATAAGATATATTAAAAACGGAACAACACAATATTTTCTCCGAATATCTCTTATATTTCTGGCAAGAAATGCGACCAAACAGGCGCCAAGAGAGTCACGCTGTTAGTTTAATGACCTCTCCGCATATCACAGCTTAGATAGTATAAATCTTCGTATAAATACAAGTCTCATATTAAATAAATTATACGAAAAATTTGCTTGTATAAAAGACTTGTTTGCTGTCTGAAAGGATTATAGATGAATGAGAAGCTAATGGAACTTAGCGGAAAAAGGCTAAGCGTAAAGAGTAGTTACATATAAATATCTTTAATTAAATTTGAAAGATATGCTTTAATCACATAATTAAATTTGATGTCTAATGAATAAAACTACTTTTACGGATTTTATCGTGTTTAAATTACTTAATTTTAATTCCCGACGTTACGGATGCTTTGCATCATCACCCATGGTAACGGGGGACTGAGTTGATTGACGTTCCGATGTCAGAGTTAACCCGGAGTAGGTACCTTCAACTTTTTAATATCACTTTTGGTCCGATATACGCATAGATCACGTCTGGTGTTCGCGTAAATACTGGGTGATTTTTTTTACCGTCTGGAAAAAAATAGACTGTAACAGGTGAACGAAATGGAAGCCCATGGCACTAATATTTTACGATTTTTTTGCATTAACATATTATGAAATGGATCTATCAATAAATACTACTAATTGGGTGCGTATTATTTTAATTTTGATAGTTTTTAATTTATATATTTATTTAATTCCACATTTTTGTTTTTATTTTTTTTATTATCGAAAGTTTATATCAAAGTTCAAATGTTCAAATATTAATTTGAACTACCAATAAACACCACTATATTTATTGATAGTTCAATTTCATAATAAATTAATGTAAAAGCAAAAAAATTGTAAAATATCAGTGCCATATGCTTCTACTCCGTTCACCTGTTACACCCTGTTTTTTCCAGACGGTAAAAAAAACATCCATTATAAGAATCATTATGTGATATCGATATTACACTTCGACTAGGTTAGATGTATTGATGTGAAGTCATTTCGGTTTAAGATATCAGCAAAGACCAATTATTTTATAATTTTTCTAATTTCACAAAAAAAAAACTTCAAAATTTTTAGGTAAAATTTAATCTAGATCACTCCTTGTATTTATTGTTCTCTATCTGTTCATGATGCTGCTGCTCGACGTCGATCCGAGTATTTTAATGATATTTGGCTTATACGTACATCATGATAGCACCTTCTACCTACGCGATAGGATTATTTCAATATTATAAATAAGTAGATTCAAAGGCGTGAGAACTCTGGTGATACGACAGACAGTCGGCTTGCCTAATAAATCGATTTGGTAAAATCAAACTTTCAGTTAGAGAGGCATATGTCCGTGGCACTAGCATAATAAACGTGGTAGAGCCGTGCTGCAGTTATATTAGTAGTATAGTTATAGCACGAATGTGTCGGCTCGACCGGAGAAGAACCACGCTCTCACAGAATACCAGCGTAAAATAGTGGCTTAATGGCATTAATTATTTGCTGGCTGGCACTAACAATTAAGTTAATGCTGCTGTGTTTCGTATTATGAGTATAGAGAACCGGAGACCCTTTTTACTGGAAATGAGGCATTCCATCTTAGTCCTCACGGGTAACAACGCATCTGCATTTTGATTCGTAATCGAGGATAAATGTAGATGTCTATGGGCGACAACAACCACTTACCATCAGGTGGACTGTGTGCTTGTTTGTCACCCTATCCTAAAAAAAAATAAGCAGTAAGCCGTCTTGGGATGGAGAACAACAAGATTTTTACTTAAGAACTATATCGGAGTTAGTCAAGATGACATTCTTTAAACGTTAACTGTAATAGAAAACTATAAAAATAAATCGGAAGGGTATATCTAAGTTGAAGTCACGTAACAGTAACGTGACTTATCGTCGATACGTCACATTACTGTTACTTATAATTTCCTACTATTATTGTGACACGATTGTACAATGTCAACTTGGCTAACTCTCCTGAAGTGATATCAGAAGACGTGGTGATGATGATACATAGAGAAGTACTATACTGCAAGACAGATGGCATGTCGATGAGAAATCAATACGGAAATACTGAGTAAATTATGAAACATTTAACAATGGGTTGTAATATACTCACAATCACAATAATTACAGCCCAAACGGATAAATAATGGGATTAGAAATGGCACCTCATCAAGCCCGTACCGTCAACACGTACATAACCAATAGCGCAAAATCCGCTTATAACGAAATTCGACTGTATTTTTTGTAGTTTATAGCATTTTGTTATCATTGATTCCAATGACAAGATGGATTGAAGTTATAGAATGTGCGGAAAGCGTATATTGCAACGTATTTTTTTTTGCAGTCTTTACCGGAGGGTGTGAGTATAGATAGCGAGAGTGTGCGAACGAGAGGTTAATAGAGGCAACGCCATTTTCAGTCCCATTCTTAAACCGCACGGGTAGAACTTAATATTAATCCTGCAAGATTGTACGAAATTGAAAAATGTCGTAGTCATATTCATAAGAAAAGGTATGTTTCTTGTACTATATGTACATTACATCTACCTACTTATATGTGTGTTGTGGCAGCGTAAAATAATCCATCACTTTATCTTCGTTGGTTCCATGGGTGGTAAAAGGCGTTTACAGGATATGTCAGAAGACAGATAGCGGTTCAATCATCATGTTTATACCAGGCGTAAAATATCCAGACCAGTAAAGAAAAACAGAGCCAAAGGTGTGAGAAGCGTGGCACTGCGATGGTAAATTGACCTGCCGAGCATGAACACTGGAGGTCCAATTCCAGCTACGGGCCGATAAATATGAAAGAAAAGAATGTGTTTTCAGAATGAAAAGGTCTTCTTGATTTCTACGGGTTGATAAGGACAAAAGAAGATTGTGTCTTTTAAAATTAATAAATTCAATTTCTGTCTTAAATTCTCAAAACCCTAAAATTGCAAACACAACAGAGGTAGACTCTCTTATAAAATTTAGCATGCTAAAACGTGCCATCGTTTAATCTGTCTCATTAATTTCGTACATAGAATCGCGAAACCCCGAAACATTCTCAATGCGGCCTAAACCACTAACAACGTTGCGCGCGGCTGCAGCTAGCGTGCAATTTACATAATTCCGTTTCTAGGCGGTTAAATCGCGACTGTTTGCGGAGATATTCAAATGTCTGCACTTACACGTCTTAGTTTTGCATATAATCATGGTGTATTTCTTCTAGGTGGAAATTCGAAAGCGCATTAGGTAGGCCAAATTGCATTTATTTAGCAATGAACTATGTTAAGCTGAAAAACGCGCTCATAAGCCTTGAGTCATGCATTTCATTCAAGTTGCTATACATATTATCTGAAAAGCTGCAATTTAAATACGCATTTTAAAATTTATTTTCGATATTTTTAAATTACATCAATAAATTATTTACGTTGTAAAAAAACGATGCAGAGTATTACAGAGCTACGGCGTAAATGGATTAATCCAACCAGGGAGAAACTACGCCCACTTCAACACCAGCGGACAAATTTTTCACTGATAAGGAGGCATTCCATCCTAGTCTTCGGAGGCTAAGAACGCATTCGTCTTTTGAATCTTTGAATTAAATTTTAATGTGAATGTCTGGATCGCAGTATCCACTTACTCCCAAGTAGACTGTATGTTCTTCTTTTGTCAACCCTACTTCAATTTGTGTAACTTTATTTTATTTTTACATTATAAAAAACTAACAGCTTAAAAATCTTAAATAAATGACAGGCTCATAACAAGAAGCCAATAATAGACTCTTACTAACAGAAATTAAAAATATAAATGTTTAGTCGTGTAAAGGACAAAGGACAAATTAGAACATTAAAAATGGAATTAAAATCTAGAATATGCATAGATTTAAAGTCAGGTTAGACAAAAAAAATATTGAAAGTATTTAGACACATCTTTACCGTTCGAGTAGTTCTTTAAATACTATATGCTCGGAAAAATATATAATGTCCTCAAGCCCAAATTTCGGTCACGGCGGCCCGCCTCAACGTAGACTAGCCATCGGCGCCGGACAGGATTATAGTGTGCGCACAAGCACAGGTGCACTCTTTATTCTTTCACTCTCATAATCCGACTGGACGGTAAACCGACACGACCGCGGAGAGATCAGGTGCAGGACCAAGGGCTTTACGTGCTTTCCCAGGTACGTGGATGAGATACCGCCAACTACCTGACTTCGAGCAGCTACTGAGAATTTCTCGACGGAAAAACTCAATACATTTTTTGACCCGGGATTCGAACCCAAGACCTCATGATCAGCAATCTCACTACTACACCACTAGAGCAACGAGGCAAAATATATACGCTTACATTAAATAAACAATGAAATTCTTAATAACAATTTGAGCGCCGGAAAAACCTTTAACCTGGAAAGTTCTCATTTTTTAAGCGATAACCAAAGCAAAAACGTATCAAAAATAAACTTTTGTCACCGAACGTCGCACGCTTGCTTCGTGTTAGACAAATATGCAGTGGAGAAGGGTGTGCTAAAAGCCTTTTAATGTCGGAAGTCTTTGCCTTAATAAGTAAATAAAAAAATAATAGCTGAACAAAAAGGAATATGTAGTGCGTACAGTCCACGAACTACATAATATTATTATTACTACACACAAATCACATGATTTGATGCATAAACTGTCGGCACATAGACTAAACAAATCAAAATCATGTTTTTGCATAAATTTTTGGAATTACTACAAACCCGCCGTATAAAAATGGTTACCAAAACTAGCAAACAAAGCTGATAAGTAGAATAATGCATTAGTTTTGAGGTTCATCACGGCGTTTTATGTGATATTTGTGATAGCAGATAAGTGCAATCAACAATTACCAGAAGAATTATACCGCAATATATAATTTGACAATGTATAATTTGAAGAAAAAAGAAACCATACTATAAAGCTCACGACGTTTAAGAGAGCAAGAGGTGCTGCTGAGTGCTGACATAATTATTTGTAGCCTTCAGATCGGTAGTAAGTATAGGTACGGTAACGTTGACATCATACGCTAATTTGAATGCTCTCGATTTGTCAAATGTCACCTACATTTAATTGTTGCAAAATATTTAAAATACAAATTTCCTTTTTTGTTCTAATAAATACTAAATATGGCGATTTCTTAAATTTATGCGAACACTACATGTTGAATAAGACTATTTATCGCGTTTAATTAACTTATTTTTCACTTGTTTAGTCCCCCCGTGACCATGGGTGCTGTAAAGCAACCGAAAAGTCGGGAATTAAAAATAAGGTAATTAAAGGCGATAAAATCAGTACAGTTTTATTTAATACTAAATATGACTCTTTATTGCAACCTTATCAAATGAAAGATTACAAAAAACGCCTTTAATGCCTAAGGCATTACGTCCGCCAGTTCCAATAGTATTGGAATTCTCTACCAGTCAATCCTAGATGTGGTGAGAATTAGTGGCAGTATCAATTCATTATTTTTAATTTTATAAAAACAATAATAATGTCTATTGGTTATGATATCCATCTTAATATGATATTTATATATAAAACATACGTGTCACACTTTGTGTCAGGGATAAACTCCAAACCACTCAACCGATTTTAATGACATTTTGTAAATGTGTATTGCTTGCTCCAACTTGAGAGATAGGATAGATTTTATATCGATAAGTGTACAAACCACCCTCAATATTTTTGATTGCAAAATTAATGACAAAGGGTCGTCGGAAAAGGCAGAACCAAGTCTAATTGATAGAATCAGGCGTTACTTTGCGGAAGTCCATTATAATAAAGATATTAATAAATTTGCAACCTTCCGCTAACTAAATACAATGATGTGTTTTACCTGGATTGAAGAGCACCTCCCGCCTTCCCCCAATTGCGTGCACCAATCCCGTCACCACTAATTCCAGCACCCTACACCACTCCCAACACCACTACTCCCAATACCACTAGTCCAGGAAAGACACACCATCGACGATAATACGACATGTGTTTCGCCTCTACACGAGGCATCCTCAGGTGATGTAGACTCTACGGCGGCTGACCGTTCTCTTCAATCCAGGTAAGACACATCATTATATTTAGTTAGCGGAAGGTTGCAAATTAATTAATATCTTCATTAGAACAAAGTCTGCTGACCAGCCAGTTAGCTTATATGAAATAAAAATTTGGATTGATCGAATTTCGATCAACAAAATCCTAATCTCTTGACGCTTTAGGTAACGAGCAATTTTGCAGGATTAGGTCCCAAGCGCGTAGTTCCGCACACAAAGCGGTTGAAACTCAGCACTTGAGTGTAAAGTACTCTAGACGCGCTTGTCTTTTGCTTTCGTCACGGCGGAGGAACGTGACTTTATTGTACATTATAGTGCAACAAAATTGTAAAGTGATCAAACAGCAATGAAGACCATGATTTTGTAATTATAAAGGGCATTAGCTTATATACACACATATACTATATATACTTTGTTCTAAAGTGCTAACATCGTTTACGTGCTAAAGCTACGCCGCAGTTATATTATGGTTATGGCACAAATGGTTAGGGTCCACCGGGGTAGGAATACGATCTCACATAATACCAGCGTAATATAGCAGCTTCTGTGTTTCGTTTGGGGAGTACCGGAGACCTTTTTTACCGAAAACGACGTATTCTATCCTTGGATTGATAACTTATCTGCATTGTGATTCCTTATCGAAGATAAATGTCCATAAGGTGGATTGACGAACATATAGTTTGTTACCGTGTTGTATACGTGTTGTGTGTATTGTATTAAAAAGTGGGATACCAGAAGATTCTGTGCATTATTCTTCTTTATCATCAGACCTCACAAGTCTAGTTGAACATAGGCCTTTCTTGTTAAGGGCAGGATTTTATTTATCGTCAGGCTTGACAGGCGGCTTAAACCTTGCCTTCTTGAACCTCGCATATCACTTTTAGAACCACTTCTCGCACCTGCCAGTCTATAAGAAGCCACCACCACCACATTATTTGATTATTCTAGCATTTCCCATAGATTTGGGACACCCACGGGACGAATTGGGGTGATGGATCCTCTTTAGCCGCCACAAAATGGCATATTTTAATTTAAATCTGCGCCAATTGCAAAATAAATTCGAACGATTTAAATTTTTTTAAAATAGAATAAACATTTGGAGAAAAAAAATCGAATGTGAGGTTGTGATAATATGAGAAAACTATAACTTTTTAAGAACCTTATCTCTACGTATATATTTCCTTTCTGTACAGCTATCCAAGTGTTTTGAATAAAGTGATTTAGGTATTATTTAATCGATACAAATAAATAAAATTGGAGTGTCTATCTGTAATATCGCAACAACTGCCTTTTATAGAGTTATGGGGTGTGTGTGTTTATGGGGTGGGGTTTATTTGCAAGCCACTAAGGCGGGAATAGCCATTTGTAAAAAATTGTCTGTTTTCTGCCCAGATTTGTCTTAAAAAGAGCTGAACCGACTGTGATAAGACTTTAGAGGCAGAGCAATGCCAGGAGGACATATTTTATCCGAAAATCTTGGAGAATATTTTTTGTGAAAACGAAAAGTTGATGAAATGAATAGTCATTGAAGATCATTTACAAAAAAAAAAATTAAATGTCGCTTCATTAGATTCCACTCAAGCGAAGCCGGGACCAGTCGGCAATATTTTAACATAAACAAACACAAGGAACCGTTTTTACTCTTTGATGTAAAGAAATTAAAAAAAATACATATTTCCCCCCGCAGACAGAGAAACCTATAGACTAATGATTAGCGTGGCCTCGATTGAGAAAGGACGATAAGGTAGTTTTAGGTTATACAATAATCTTTATGACTTTTAAACACATTTAGATATAAAAATTTTAATTGTTCTAAAAACTGAACTGAACAAGGTTCACCAATATTAAGCTTACAGAACACTTTTTTTCTCACTTAAACCAACTTGTAAACTCCTCAGATCGCTACGATCTGTCAAAGTTGTTTAGCAAAGTGTAGTTTGCTAAACAAAAAAACCAGCACGGAGAAAGGGACAAACAATCACACCGCTCTGTCTCATTTCTATGCAAGACGTATGCATAAATCTATCTTTTTCGTGTGCGAATACGAAAGAAGGCGTCAATTTGTCTATAGGTTTCTCTTTCTATGTCTCCCCCATAAATACTAAAATTAATTCAAAAAATAACATGTATACAAATTCACAAGTGAAGCTAAACCTACAAAGAAGGAGACCGAGATAATAGGAAAAACTGTATACTGTATTCTACCTTATTCTCTCACAGGCTTAATGCTAAAGATGTTTTAAGTTTGTCTCTATTTATTGTCGCTTTTTCATTTCGAATATCAAATCACAACGATTTTTTCACTTCCAAAAGTAATTTTGTAAATCATATTAGCTTTACTATAATTACTAAGTAATATACAACGATGAAACGATACAAGACAAGACTAATCAAACAAGATTGTTTAACTATACATTAAAAAAAATCTAAAGTAATTTTGTGCGGATTCTGACAAAGAAAATTTCTCCAGGGACGCTGTTGTTAGGTAGAAACATAAATAGCCTGTCTCATGCTATCTAAAGATTGTAATAAAAAGTATGTTTTAAAGGCAAATAAATGGACAAGTTAGCACACCGCCCGGATTTCCCCAAGGACCTCAATTTTAGAGCTAGATGTTGGTGCCCGCTGGGAAAGACAGACTAAACCTGAAGATTGTGTTGGCGTTTCATTACAATTTTACGACGAATCTGAGATTTCTCAAAGCAGGCCTCTATAATCACTGTAAATTCCAATACAAACTATAAAAGGTATCTTAGGTGGCAGAGCCATGCTGCAGCTATATAATGGTTGCAGTACGAATGGGTCAGCTCGACCGGCGTAGGACCACACTTTCACAGAATACCAGCGTAAAATAGCAGCTTAATGCTGCTGTGTATCTTATGGTGAGTGTAGAGAACCGGAGACTTTTTTTAATTGAAACGAGGCATTCCATCTCAGTCCACAGGGGTTGACAGAGCAACTCCATTTTGATTCATAATTGAAGGTAAATGTAGATATCTATGAGCCACAGAATTCACATACCATCAGGTGGACTATGTGCTCGTTTGTCACCCATATTTTATAAAAAATATAAATAAAATTAAGAGTTTTAAATTATATTGGATTGTTGTTCACATAAAAATTTTCTAAAAGATTTTCTTCTTCGATCAGAACCTTATTTTTTAAATTTTAAGTAAAAAAATCTACAGTATATACCTGAATTCACAATTGGCTGCAGGAGATAAAGGTAAATTCCAAAATGGCTGACGTAAAACACCTCGTTTAGCGTCCACAAAAACTCCATTATGTTACATCCGATACCAAAAATTGATCACTATTACTCGGGTGTACGCGACCGGTTATGTTCGGTCGGAAGTGTTCTGACCTTTTATCCGAAGGATGTTTACAAAGCTGTTTAATGAAATATGTGACAACTAGATCAAATTAGAACCTAAACCTACAAAATAATCGACTTTACGTCTAGCTTTGACAACATAAGACTTTCACATAGGCTTTACTATGACGCGTGACTACTTCTGCGTTTCGTAATCTAGTAGCAATATATTACGTTGTTGTGAGCGTTATGTGCACTTGACAATTGCTTATTGTTTTTGAAATTCGAGAACTGCTGTCGTGACAAATATAGGTCAAAAGGATATTAAAACATTCGTATTGGAGTTTTGGCGACAACTTGACCGCCAGCAGATTTTTAGTTCGTGTTTTTCGTTAAAATAATCGCTTTAAGTGGGTTTTGATAAGTAAAATTTTGTGTTTTAAGTGTGAACGATTAGTGGAAACCGACGAAACAAGTGTTCCGATGTTGAATACCAGCGTAAAATAGCAGCTAAAGGCTGTTGTGTTTCATATGGTGAAAATAGAGAACCGGAGACGCTTTCTCTAGTAGAAAGCAAGGCATTCCATCTTAGTCCTCTGGGGTGACGACGCTTCTGCATTTTGATTCTTAATCGAGGATAGTTGTAGATGTCTACGAGTTCTACATACCATCAGGTGGACCGTGTGCTGGTTTGCCACACTTATTCTATAAAAGAGATATAAACCTCAAGTTATTTTGAAAACGTAGGCTCCTTAAGAACTTGAGATTCTGTTCTCATCGACTAACCGTTGGATAAAACTATCGTCAAAATCTCCCAAGAACTTCACAATGTTGCGTATCAGAATATTTGATAATTTCTTATTACTCGATACTGGCAAAAGTATAACCATACAAGACTATAACCAAAGAAAAAACATTCTAAGCAGAACACCGCGATGACATTACGTAACCTTTAATTTATTAACCCAAGTTACCAGTTTAAGCACAGGCTACCCTCAAATTCAACTCGACACAATCCACCTCGAATGTAAAAGCAGCGTGAACTGGGATGATTAATGTGGCTGGCGAGGACATAAAGTCTTTTTTCGCGTAATATTTATGAAACTTTTTACAATGGCGACAATAAAGAATCCGGCGAGCCTTTAATACAATCTAATGGGTGGATACGAAAATTCATGTTCTGTTTATGATAACGATGACTTAGAGTAGACGTAAACGAGCTTCGATGCTTTCAACACCTGATATTGATAAATTAGAAATGTTATACGAAGAAGCAGTTGCCATTTTTCTCATGTCACTGAAAAGGCCGTGTAATGACAAAGAATTTGTCGATAGGCTTTTGTTAAGAGCTTTTTATATCCTGTTGGTATTAAAAGCAGACGTTGTGGTAGTTAGAAGTTTGATACATTTTAGCAATCCAAATAATTATACTTCTTAACGAGATAGCGTCACGCTACAGCACTATTTCAATGATTGGTTAAAGATGTTAACAACATCTTATCTAATATATAAAAAAATAAGTTTGTTTATTCGTATTTTATGCGCCGCCATACTGTTCATCAGATTGCGTTAAAACTTTGTCAACTTCTTGCTTACAGTTGCGAGAAGGCTATAGGCATAGTACAATTAACTTATACTACGTGGCGCGCGTATCGTACCGACAAATTTATTCGAAACTCATATATCATATCATACAACTTTAATGAATGTATTATCATTCCTAAATAAACAATTTAACTCTTACAAATTTAAAACGATATTTCCACAATTAATTCTTTTGCGGCAGCTTCGCGCGCAAAATGATTGCGATCCTAAAAGTCTGCACTTTAGACGCTATTGCCCGTCGCCGCGTCGCTATCTTCGGTAGTTTAAAAAAAATAAGGAATTAGGGTGACAAACGAGCACACATTCCACCTGATTGTAAGTGGACACTGTGGCACATAGGTATCTACATGTATCCTCGATTAAGAATCAAAACACAGATGCGTTGTCACCCTTGAGGACTAAGATGGAATGCCTCGTTTCTAGTAAAAAAAGGGTCTCCGGATCTCTACACTCCCCATACGAAACACAACAGTATTAAACTGCTAGTTTACGCCGGCATTCTGTGACAGCGTGGTCCTTCCCCGGTCGAGCCGACCCGTTCGTGCTACAACTATACTACTAATATACGAGTAGCTGCAGCATTGCTCTACCAGGTCAATGTTTTTAGTTACTAATTATTAGCACATGCCGCAATTTCTCAATTCACACGAGGTTGACGAGTTGAGAATTTCAATCCGTTTATTGTTCACTTAGTTACATTATTTTTCTTATAAAATAAGGGTGAATCGAAATGCAGATACATTGTCACCACTGGGTAACGGGTATTCTTACACTGCCACTACATGGTCTTATATAGTATAATATTACTCACTTGAACGGTAATATAAACAAGGAATAAATACATAAGGGTTCTTTAGACTACAGCGTAACCCTAAAACACATCTAATAATCATATTTTCCTACTATGACTTTTTTAAAACATAGCATTTACACGCCCAGGACACTTAACCATGTTATCTGTCGCATTCTATTTATTTCCACAAGAAATGCTTTTGCTGTAACCGCATTTTTCGTTTAAAAAACAATGACGTTTGGCACGGCGCGACGGTTGAACGTGTTTTTTAAATTTCTTGTTTAAATTTTTACCGCCCGGCGTTTGTTTATACAGTTTTAGGTTATCTTATATGACTACGCCGGAGCCCGAAATAAAGGTTATACAATCTTTTGCAGATATATACTAGTGATGTGTATCGATTAAAAAAAAAAACGGAAAAATAGGTTTGTCTAAAAACCGAATACACACCGGTTACATAGCATGGTTCCGTAAAGTTGCATACGGCTTGTCTGCACAAAATACTTCCTAGGTCTAATGAACACGCCAAGCTTTTGAATATGTAGAACGTTACTCGATATGTCGAGGCCGAGGATTTATATACTGGCTGAAGCAGAAAGAGGAGTGTCATCAAAAAGAGGAGATATGACAAAGGGTTTCCCATCTACAGACAAACTAATTAAAAATAGTTTATTTTTCAGTTTTGGTTGTATTGTGATACTTCTTATCATTCATGATTCGAAAACGGTCATTAATATACAGTTTTACCACCATAATCATCATCATCATCACCAGCAACAGTCCACAGTTACCGTTACCATCACGCATCCAAATATTATCAGCTAACGTGTGCCGCCAACGTCGATCCATCTAACCAGCGGGCGTTCTAAATCACTTTTATCTAAGTACATTTTATATGCGTACATATAATATGTATTTGTAAGTATATCTAGGAAGTTGTCCACTCTGACTGTCGCAACAAAACATCAAACAATCGTTCACTCCAAGCGGGAACAGCACTTAGAGCGACCTATCGCGTTACAAGCGGACTGACATCTTCTTATACATATATTGATAGACTAGTTTGTTTCTGTTTTATCCAAAAAAATACTTTGCAGTTTTACATATTAGTGAAACGTGTGACCATTAAAGCGTTACTAACTGATAGCAATAATCGCCAATACTATACGTGACGTCATCATCATCATAATCATCATTACAGCCCTTTACAAGTCCACTGCTGAGCATAGGCCTACCCCAAGTAATAGAAATAGAAATAGAAACTTTTTTATTCAATGTAGATTATAAAAATACTTATTGAACGTCACTTTTTTAATTTACCACTGGTTCGCAAAAAAAAACCTCTGTCCTGGGAAGAACCAGCAAGAAACCCAGCGGGACTTTTTTTTTTTAATAATAGCTTACAATCATGTTTACAATCAACAACACAAGATAAATTAGAAATAGCTTGGTAGCGATCACCCTTCCCAGGGGTTATTATCATCTATAAATTCCTTAATATTATAATAACCCTTTTTATACAAACTTAGTTTAATAACATTTTTGAACTTTGTGTATGACAAATTTTGTATATTTTCTGGGATTTTGTTGTAAAAGCGTATACATCGCCCCAAGAATGAATTACTGACTCGGTGGAGTCGAGTAACAGGTACTACCAGCTTGTGTCTGTTCCTAGTATTTACAGAATGAATATCACTTATTTTCGCAAAACTACTTTTATTTTTGTGTACGTACATTACATTTTCATAAATGTATTGAGAGGCCAGAGTTAATATATTAATTTCTTTAAATTTTTGTCTCAGTGACTCTTTTGGTTTTAAATTATATATTGCTCGAATGGCCCTCTTCTGTAAAATAAATATAATTTCAGTGTCAGTCGCGTGTCCCCATAGCAAAATACCATACGACATAATGCTATGGAAATAACTGAAGTAAACTATTCTAGCTGTTTCAACACTGGTAAGAGTTCTAATCTTTTTTACAGCATATGCTGCAGAACTAAGTCTGCTAGCTAGTTTTGATATATGGGGGAGCCATTGAAGCTTTGCGTCCAGTGTGATTCCAAGAAAAATGGTGGTATCGACAAGACTCAGCTCCTCCCCATTTAAAATTACATTAGTATTGACATGTTTAACATTAGGAGTTACGAATTTCATACATTTAGTTTTAGTTCCATTCAAATGCAAATTATTAACATTAAACCAATTGACTAACTTAGCTATAGCATTATTTACTTCGTCGTAATTTAATAACTGTCGTTTTAATTTGAAAATTAATGAAGTATCATCAGCAAATAATACTATATCATGGTTATCCCCTACTATGTAAGGTAAGTCATTAATATATACAAGAAACAGAAAGGGGCCAAGAATTGAGCCCTGAGGAACGCCCATTTGTACAATCGACCCGGAAGAACTCATACTATTAATAACAACTTTTTGTGTTCTGTCACTTAAATATGAAATAATTAATTTAAGAGCATCATTTCTTACACCGTAGTGTTGAAGTTTCCTGATTAATGTTTCATGGTGAACACAATCAAAGGCCTTGGATAGGTCACAGAACAAACCCAAAGCATCCTGTGAATTCTCCCATGCATTAAATATATATTTAATCAGCTCAACACCAGCATCGGTTGTCGAGCGACCCCTTGTGAAACCAAATTGATTTTTATGAAGTAATTTATTTACATTAAAAAAAATTAACAATTGATCAAGAATAATTTTTTCAAAAATTTTACTAAGTGTTGGCAGTACAGAAATAGGTCTAAAATTAGAGGGGTCCAATGTACTACCAGATTTAAATAAAGGTATTACTTTACTATGCTTCATTAAATCAGGAAACACACCAGATTTGATACTACTATTAAAGATAATAGATAGTTGAGGTGCGATTGTATCTATTATAGACGCAATAACTTCAACAGAAATCCCCCACAGATCGGCGGTTCTCTTAATATCAATAGTCTTAAAATATTTTACAATATCTTTTGATGAAACTTTATGAAATGTAAAATTCTTTGTACATACATTTACATTTTGTTTAAGTAATGATTCGGCGACGGTAGGAGAAGAATTCAGTGACTTAGTGGTTAAGATCGGAATATCAGTAAAATATTTCTCAAAAACCATTGCAACGTCCTGATCTGATTTAGTTAATTTATTGTTAAAACTTAACTGGTAGTTTGAATTGCGAGAGTTGACCTTACCAGTTTCACTATTAATTATACTCCATGTCATTTTAATTTTATTAGAAGCAGTCTTTATTTTGTTGCTTAAATACAATGACTTGGCTAAGGAGCACACTCTTTTAAATATTTTGGAATATTTTTTTACATATTCCCTAAATTCGACGCTAGGATTATATGACCTTTCATTGTAAAGTTCATATAACCTTTGTCTACTCTTATGGACTCCTACCGTCGCCCATTCATTAAATGCTTTACGATTATTCCACAATGCCACAAAGCACGGTCCTGAGCCGTCTGCATCCATCGACTTCCTTCATGTCTTACCAGGTCGTCACTCCATCTAGTAGCGGGTCGCCCTACACAATGCCCACCGGTACGAGGCTGCCACTCGAGAACCTTTCTTCCCCATCGGTTATCGGTTCTTCGAGCTATATGACCGGCTAATTGCCACTTCAGCTTACTAATCCGTTAGGCTGTCAGTCACTCTGGTTTTACTGCGGATATGCATATACCTGACGTATATTTCAGTAAATACAACCTCATTAAAATTGATTCACCTTATAATTTTCGCTACATGATACGCTTGCGGATACAACCAACTCGTATTGATGTGTCAGACAAATATACTAATTACTAAGAGGCTATAATATTATGACTGCAGCACGAATGGGTCGGCTCGACCGGGGAAGGACCACGCTCTCACAGAATACCAGTGTAAAATTGCAGCTTAATGCTGTTCCGTATGGTGAGTGAAAAGAACTGGAGACCTTTTTTTAATACAAACGAGGCATTCCATCTTAGTTAGTCATAAAGGGTGACATCGCGTCTGCATTTTGATTTTCAAACTAGAATAGATGAAAATGTCTATGGGCCAAAGCGTCTACTTACCATCCAGTGAGCTGTATTCACGTTCGTCACCCATATATGCTCTCTATATCTCATAATTTCTAATAGAAAAAAAATCTTTCTTTGTAAGTTCAGAAAATCGATGATAAGTGTAGATCTCTATGCACTACACTATTTACTAACAGATGGAATGTATGCTCATTAGTTACCATTACTTATATTAAAAAACTGTCTTATTCTCCGTATTTTTTTAAACATTTTATCTCCCTACAATTTTTCCTCCTGTATTTTGAAAGCACGCTAAAATGTTTTAACAAATAACAGAAAAGTCAATAAAATATATTGAATGACCCTTTGCTTTCTACCTTGTGGCAAAGGAAAGTCTTTTAATTTATATTGGAGGCAGTTACGCAAAAAAGATCCAACCTACAAAAGGCTTGTTTAGAGTAACATATTGAATTTTAGAGCTTGGATCAGTATACAGTTATTATTAATCCGAGTGTACATTGGATTATTTTTACAAGCCTAATTGTTATATCTGTAAGATATGCAAAAATACAAGTATAGTCTTATAGTTTTATTTTTTAATTTAGGGAGGTCGAAACTAACTCAAATTGATTCGTGATAGTATAGTACACACATTTTCGGTCCGTCCCCGATTTTTCGGTTTTCTTTTCCGATCTAAGTTGACATACCTTGTGTCTAGACTAAGGAGGCTACTCACATGCCAACCGCAGGGGCAATCTATGGTATACAACGATCGAGGTAATATTAGATTTGTCTCTACACACATCACACATGCCTGCTGTTCAGTATGAAAATGTACGTCCTACTGAACACACGCGTTGAAATCTTTTTTTTTAGGAAAGAAAAGGATGACAAGGGAGCACACAGTCCACCTGATGCTAAGTGGTTGCTGTGGCTCATAGACATCTACATCTATTCTCGTTTGCGAATCAAAATGAAGATGCGTTGTCACCCGTGAGGACTAAGATGGAATGCCTCTTTTCCAGTAAAAAGGGTTCTCTACACTCACTATACAAAACACAGCAGCATTAAGCTGCTATTTTACGCTGGTATTCTGTGAGAGCGTGGTCCTTCCCCGGTCGAGCCGACCCATTCGTGCTACAACTATACAATTAATATAGCTTCAGCATGGCTCTACCACGTAAAATAAAATGGCGCCAGTTTTATCAAAATATCAAAGAATCGGTATAGCATTTTCTCTTTTTTATATAATACAACAAATTAGTTAATAATTATAACCATAATATAGCTGAATTTGAACTACCGAATTAACTTGATAACGTGGTAATTATAACAACTATAAGAATAAACAAAAATAAGTCGCCTTATCTTAAGAAGAAAATGCATGATGAAAGATGAATATAAATAAAAAAATGAATAAAAACTTACTATTAGTTTAAACAGTAAATAACAACGATAATCAATAACTTTACTAATAGTTATAGCAATGCCTGACATTCTGTTTTTTTTTTAAAGCAAAACAATTATGATTCATGGTCTATGTCAAAAACTTGGTGCTTATGCGTACCAGGAGAAATTAGTACATCTAACATCACTGCATCAAAGTCTCAAAGTGGAAACGATTTAAAACTAAAGCAGTGCGATATATCCCCCACGGGAAAATGAAATTTCCATTAACTTTAAAAAGAACACGTAAAATCAATTACCTGTATCAATTTGCATCATTTAAATAACATCCAACGTTCATAATCTCCTGGGCATTAACTCAGCTTCCCGGTACATTCCCTATCATATAGCAGAGTAAAATTTAATTGAAAACCCCGGCAATGCAGAAAGATAAAAAACGAACTAGTGCGAGTACGACTCGCGCTCTAAGGGTTCTGTAAAAACTTAACTATGTACTTAGATCTCTTTTACGTGGTAAATACACACTGCAACTACTACAAGCTACTGGAATCGAGGCATTCCATCTCAGTCTACAAGAGCATCTGCACTTTGATTCTCAATCTAGGATAGTTGTAGATGTCCATGGGCCACGGTATACACTTACCATCAGGTAGACTGTGGGGTCGGTTGTCACGCTCATTCTATAAAAAATAGTTAACTAATCCCGGGAATTTAGTTAAGGTAAGTACAGAACATCGCTCAACGAAAGGTTATCGGCTCGACGGAAAAACTTAATTTTGCAGTACAAAAAAAATCTTCTCCCCAACACTTCCGTCTACCTTGCGGTTCGCGCTCGATGCTTCAAAGAAATGCAAATGCAATTTTGTAATCACGAAAAATATTTTTTATGAGATGTAATCAGAAATTACAAATTTTCGGATATTTTCCCTTTAGGTACTTTCATGATTCCAGGTCTGGAAGTTTGCGAGTATCAAAATATGTGACGTAAATAGCCATATATTTAATATAATTTCAACTTGATACGTCTACGTGTTCCGGAAAAAAGATTCATTGGACAGAGAGACGAACAACAATTTTTTTTTGATAGAATAATGGTGACTAACGAGCACGGAGTCCACTTGATGGTAAGTGGATACTGTGGTCCATACACATCTACATTTACCATCGATTAAGAATAAAAATGCAGATGTGTTGTCACCCCCGAAGGACTAAGACGGAATGCCTCGATTCCAGTAAAACGGGTCTCCGGATCTATTCACTCACCATGCGAAACACAGCAGCATTACGCAGCTGTTTTACACTGGTACTCTTTGTGAGCGTGGTCCTTCCCCGGCCGAGCCGATCCATTCGTGCTACAACTATAATATAGCGTGTTACAACGTAAACGTATATATAACGTGCTACAGAGTGCCTCTACCACGTATAGACACGTATCTTTTTTATTTCTTCTAATTTTAAAAATATCCGTAGGTTGTATTATCCAGTTTATATCCAATTCAAACTAAATATACCAAATATTTCAGAAAAAAAAAACATTAATCGTTATACTTTTCAAACAATTTAACCTCCTCGCCATGAGATAAATCAAACATTTCACCTCATTTCAAAGTGGCGACGCCTTGATGGCAGTTGTGGAAGTCCTTATTCCTATTGAAGAACGAAATCTTATAAAAGAGTTAGTTTGAGAGGATTAAACGTGAATTAGATCTAAATTTGTAAGAGAGGAAAAATTCCACATCGATATTCAATTATTGTCGAATGAAATGAAAAAAGCTCTTTCAATGTAGAATGAGACAAAATCAAGTTTAGAGATAATAAAACCTATCAAAAATAAGAAAAATTACTATGGAGATGACGAGAGATGGAGTGATGTAGTAAGTCATTCAGAAAGTCGAAGGCAAGTGGCTCGTGTTTGGTGACAACTTGTGTGAGTGCGCCTACGTTCCAAAGTTATGTAAACATGGGACCATAACCAACATGGGACTGCTGGGAATGCGCTAACTGACATGCATAAATCTTTATACGTCCCACTGCTAGGTATAGGGCTCTTCTACTTTCTGAGTGGGGTTAAGGGCAAGGAAGTGTCTGCCGCGCTGCCGATGATTACAGTGTCAAAGGCTTTAGAGAAATCCGTACCTGAAATAGAACTTGTACCGAAACGGCAACAAACCGTTTGATTCATATCCGAGACCCCCTTTTTCGAACGACAGCTCCCACATACAGTCCGTCATTAAACTGTCAAACTACCGTGCTGAGGCTGAATGCCAATCAAATATAAACGCCGAGTATTGATTGTACCGTCGAACAGCACGAAGCTTGAACAGAAATTATTAATTGAATTACCTATTTAAAACAATTTGTAATGCTTATTAAATAAATTTATAAAATGTGATTTTCCTTAATTTCTTTATAATCATCTTTCAAAACTTCAACGGCAAGAAGGATTTTCTCAAGGAAGTAAAAGTAAATTAGCCCGAGCTTCATTTCCTAACAGAACGTTCTTGTGAAAATTAACAAGATTTTCTTGTTAATAAGAAAGAGAGATCTAAGATGTTAAAAGTTAAATTAAAAAGTTAAAAGTTAAATTTTAATCTATGGTAACCGCGGTTAACTATGACATATGGACGTTGAACATCTCAGTCCCGCCCGTGACCATGAGTGCTGTAAAGCGTTCGAAACGTCGGGTATTTAAAAAGTCAAATATACGCGATAAATTCCGTAAAAACTAGTATTATTTCAATAAAATAACTTTTTTAAACTGATACAATTATGTGCGTCAGCATTATCCCGAAGAATATAATTAACAGACTTGTTACAGATAAACAAGACATACGAGTTAGTTGAAACAAACCACCTCACAAAATGTACCGTTTGTCTACCATCGTACAATTTTCTAGAAGAATTTTGAGAAATCTACTATCACCAGTGTTTTTACGGATCGATAATAATAATTCATCTTTAATAAATAAAAAGTCTACACCTTTCTCAAATGCCAGTAACGCAGCTGCGATTCCTTCACACTACTGTGATGCATCTAGCATATGTCTACATAGCCCCTGTGTGTGTGATCGATCACTTACGATCAAATGAGCAGAACTCTCATTTGCCCGTATAAAAAATACTCTATAAAAACACTTAAAATTAATTCCTCTTTAACTATCCTAAAACTCCACAGAAACATAGAATATTCAGTTGACAATTTAAAAGTAAAGTTAAAGTTACAGCCTATATACGTCCCACTGCTGGGCACAGGCCCCCCCTCATTTATGAGAGGGTTTTAGGGCAAGGAAGTGTCTGCCGCGCTGCCCCAATGCATGTTGGCGAACTTCACCTGTCTTCGAAATATTTTTTTCTTATTCCTCAGACATGCAGGTTTCCTCACGATGTTTTCCTTCACCGCCGAGCACGTGGTAAATCAGCACTTAAAACTGCAATTAACAATTTCATTAGTGCCGGCGGGGATCGAACCCGGGTTACTCGCGTTCTGTTATATTTACAGCGAGCGTTAACAATCTGAGGCACCACGGCTCAAGTTGACAGTTTACATTTATACAATCTTCACTCACAAAGGAAATATAAAAATATCCACTCACCTTTGCGAATTCGATTTTGAGAGTGCAGCATCCGGAGTATATGTCACATCCGTGTAGGGCTTCTTTAGCTCGTGTCGCAGAGTCGATACTTTCAAACTTGTAGCCATAGAGTTAAGGTTAAAATTGCAATGATAAAAACACACAATACAAAATCAAGAAGGTTCGTGACAGCGTTTTCATTGGCGATACAAAAGTTTTATTGGAAAAATATCAATTTATATGCAATGAACAATTGTGGACATGCAATTTTGAAACTTATTCTAAAAGATATTTCATAGATATTGAATTTCAACGACTTTTTGACATAAAAATAGAATTACTATTGAACTTACAATGGTTTTTCATACATTTATGCCTGTATTAACAATACATATCTACATTTATCCTTGATTACAAAACGCAAATGCGTTGTCACATTTGCGTTTTGATTCTTCTCCTGAAGACTAAGATGAAATGCCTCGTTTCCAAAAAAGTGTATCTGGATCTCTACACTTAACATACGAAACACAGCAGTATTAAGTTGCTATTTTACGCTGGTATTCTGTGAAAGCGTGGTCCTTCGCCTGATTTGAAACTGATATTATTAATAGTCTTCAGGCGTCAAATGGCAATGATACTGCTGTGTTCCGTTTGTGTAAGGTCTGGTGGAAATGAAAAGCCAGTGTAATTAACAGGCTGTGAGAGATTCCATCCTAAACATCAGAGGAGACAACGCATGTGTTAGATGTTGAGTGCAAGTGTCACACATACGTAGCTAAAACCGTTCTTATATAGTTCCTAGAAAAAAAATTAAAATTGTTTTGTTTTTACAATTCTAAGCCAGCGCCTGACAACTAGACAATCTGATCATAAGCGGTGATGTAGTCGAAGATGGTGCAGCGCACTGACTCAACAAAAGCCTAAAATAGGTTAAATTTTTAAGGAGAAATTTGTGGAACACAGCATGATGATTTAGTCAGTTTTTCCATAGATATATAAGTCATCGCTGCAGTTCTCTCTCTCTCGCTCTCTCTCTCTCTCTCTCTCGCTCTCTCTCTCTCTCTCTCTCTCTCTCTCTCTCTCTCTCTCTCTCTCTCTCTCTGTTGTCTAGCTAGTTGAAAATCTGTTCTTCAAAGGTCTTGCCGCCCGGATATCATTTTAGATATTAACTTATCTATGAGCTTATAAATCTCATATATCTTAAATAAAAATATAGTACACAGTACATGTACGGAATGTTTATAGACTGAATCATTGTACAATTTAAACTTAAAAAAATAATTCGCATTGATTTGTTTTAAAGTTTTAAGGCAAAAAACATTAATATCTTTACGAAAAATTTAGTAATTGGTAGAGATGGGCCGACTAGTGGCCGACTAGTCGGGTTAACCGACTAGTCGGCATCATTTACAGTCGGTGACTAGTCGGCGACTAATCGGCAAAATATGCCGATTATAATCGGCGGTTAGCAAAAAAAAATTAAACCAACATTTATTCCTAATAATTGTTTTTTATTTTACTTTTTCATGAATCTGCTGTGATAGCAGTTTCTATGATAATTACCTAGCTGCACTTTATTATATTAATTATTAATCTGTTACCATATTATAAGGAATTTAAGAATCAGTCAGTAATTAAATATCTTCAATCAATACCTTAATAACATTTTCAAGGTATCATAGAGCCATAGTATTACTTTAAATTTAGTTAGTCCTTATTCAAGAATTATAAAATATAAAAAATATTGTGATGGAATCATTGTACAATACCTATTATAATAAATTGGCATTATGACAAGATGGTTTAGTGCTAATGAATGTTTAAAAACTACTTAAATATGTTTGTTTTTAATAAGTGGCAAGTTATGATGCAAAAATGTCAATGTTTCGGCGCGATCTGGAAGTAAGCGGTTCCTTTTTGTCTCATATACATTGCCAGCTTCCGAAAAGAGACGCTCGCTATAAACTGTGCTGGCGGGACAACACAGATATACTTTAGCTATACGAGCCATTTCAGGATATCTAGAACTGTTCTCATGCCACCACTTAAATGGATCTTCAGTTCGCTGTAAAACTGGCAATGTGCAGTAAGAATGAAGTTCGTGAGCTGAACTAGATGTTTCGTCGTCAATATACATCGATAGCCTTTGTAATATTCCTCCCATTATCTCGCACAACAGCGTGTATTTTGGCTGCACTTATATTCCATGAGGGCAGGAATTTCTTCGAGACACACTTTTATATTATGTGCATCGTGAGACATAGGAAAATGTTTCATCTGGAGTACTGCGTGACGAAATTTCATATGTTATGTATCCAACCAGTGTGCTGTAAAGCTTAAAAAACTTTCCTTGTTGTTTGTATTTGTCCACAAATCTGTAGTTACGGATAGCGCGGCAGCGCTGAGCACTCCGTATCGTATTTCAGTTTTAGTTTTCTCATAAATGTTGGGAACGATATTTTCTGACAAATACTTTCTACTAGGCAGTACATATTTTGGTTTAAGCTTCTTCATTAGACTGATAAAACCACTGTTTTCCACAATTGATGGAGGTTGGTTATCCAAGGCAATCATCTCTCCTATAGCAACACTTATTTCTCTTGATCGGGAGTCCTGAAGCGACCACTGGACCATTACACTATCTTGAATAGTTTGTTGTATGTAAACATCGCCTCTCGCTGAAGTTGACGGAACTGGCGTCGGTGAAAAGGGCTCAGGTTGCGATTGAGAACGTGAAGACAAATGGACTTCATTCGAACTACTTTTAATAGAACCTGCCAATTGAGGCATCAACTCGTTGTGCTTATATTTTATATGATTAGTCATACTTGTCGTATTCGCTTTTCTACCTTGACCATCGCGTCAAATTATTCCCCGGCACTGGTTACATTTCACTTTTGTCGGTTCTCCTTCAACATCATCGAAGAATGTCCACACTCGCGATTTCTTTTTCGACATTTTAAGCACACAGTTCTTTTATTTATTTTAACAAGGCGACACCAGCAGAGCGAATATACACAAAACGATTAAAAAGAAAACAAAACACGTCAAAGCTCAAAACTTACATTACACTACAAGTAACAACTTGCTCGGTGGCCGCACGATGGCTGTTATGCGTGCTTAAGGGTGCCGAGTGATGACGGGTGACGACATAGCCCGATTACCTCCGAAAGGCTAGTATTAAAATGATCGGCATCGCCGACTAGTCGGCCGACTGATCGGCGATTTGAAAACCGATTAGTCGGCTAGTCGGCTAGTCGGCAAATACCATAGTCGGCCCATCTCTAGTAATTGGTTACATTACTAAAATATTATAAATATATATTTAATGTTCTCGCTAATTTCTGGCTGGCATATACATAATATATTTTAGTTATAACATATATACTTAATAATCTATATATATCATAATAATGTCTTCCATACCGATGGTCACGGCGGCTAGTTCAAGCAGGTGCACTTCTCTATTCCCTCAGACTGAAGAGGTTACGTATTTACAAACGATCTATGTTTATATTATACGAGTACTCGTATATGTCATTGTAAAGAAGATTGGGTGTACGTTAGTCAGTCTTTAAGGTTTTAAGGATTTTTTACGACATAGCTTAATTACTAAGAAAAAACTAATGCTATACACCATTTTAATGTTTTCGCTTAATTTGAGTAAAATTTGAATAGGGGTGGACATCGATCACTAAATAATTTCTTGTCTCACCACAAGAGAGTACTTTTACCGCAAGAAAATAAAACTGAATGTGGCTAAATCAATACGAAGACGTCTCTGTTTCCAAGGGAGCAGAACCGCGTGCATAAGCTAGTATTTGAATGATAATAAAAACGAGGTTCGACGTCTGTGTACCTCTTCAGACGTGGTTTCATTTTCCAGATCGCTGGTTCCTTTGACGAGTTTTTATACAAGATATTTATAAAAGATCATCTGAAGATTAACATTTTCGTTTTGTCATTTTAATAAAATGCTGTTATTGTAAAAATAATCATTAAAAATATAAACTGGCGTTGAATAATCGTAGAATCTGGTTGTCATGTACACTACACAGGACCACAGGGAAAATAATTCTTGATAACTAGCGCAAATCGATAAGTAATGTCAGAAATATTACATAACGTACATTAAGTAATAAAACTTTTAAAAAAGTGAAGACTTCAACAAGCGAGCACACAGCCCACCGATGGTAAGTAGATACTGTGACCCATAGATATCTACATCTACCCTCGATTAAGAATCTAAATACCTTGTGAACCCTGAGGACAAAGATGGAACGTCTCCTATCCAGTAAATAGGGTATCCGGTGTTTTTACAGTAACCACACGAAACACAGCAGCATCGAACTACTATTTAACACTGGTGGTCCGCCTCCTATCCCTGTAGAGCCGACCCACTCGTGCTAACACCATAATATAGCTGCAGCATGGCTCAGCCACGTTTAAAAATTCCTAGATACATTTTCACGTGATTATAAAGTTCCGAAGCCGATGCTCAGACGATGCATCGAAGAATGAAATTCCTTTTAAAGTTTACGTATTAACCCTCTTTTTGACCTATGAGTAATAAGCCTGTTTAATAAAAAAAAACACATTAAAATAAGTCATTACTTAGCGGTCAGCAACCGCAAAGTCTAACTTCACCGGAGTATGCCTTGTTCAGAGGCGAAACACGTGTCGTATAATCGACGGTGTGTCTTTCATATCTTAGTGTAGTGGTGTTGGGAGTAGTGGTGCTGGGACTAGTGGTGACGTGAATAGTGCACGCAATCGAGACTAGGTAAGACACATCATTTTCTTACGCAGTTCTTAGCAAATTTTTTTTTGCATCTTTAACATTGAACTCGGTCACATCGGATGATACATACGAAAAGCAAAATACTTTTTTGACAACCGCAATTTTTTATAAATAATTTTGCGTGGTTATCACGAAAACGCTACTGTCTGTCTGCAATCTCATAAACCACCACAGCTTCATCTTTCCCCGTTCGAGCCGAACCACTCTTGCTGCAGTCATCATAGTCATCATAATACACAACCTGACTCTGCCACGTATACATGTAATAAATAAACATACACGCCATCGGTACTGCGCCTGATCTCTCTCAGGTCATGTCGGATTATCGTCCGATCGGATTATGAGAGTGGAGTAGAGTGCACCTGTGCTGTTATTCGACGTGTCTTTTAAAACACTTAATGCCCGTTCTTCGGGATCGTTAGCCGGCTTACTATGGCCTAACGATTCAAGATTGAAATAATCTTCAATTAATTTCTCGTTTGCCTCTTCCTTCTTTGTGGAAATGTGTTTAACGATTTTAACCGGCTTAATACCACCATACCGTGATGTGGCCATGAAGAACCCAACCGAGTTTGGTGTTCTTATCTCCTGACATTAATTCACGAGTGATTGAGAAGATGACAATTTAACTTTGAACTTTTTATTCAAAAACACCCTCGCACAGACATTTGTAAATTGAACGTAAAAAAAGATGACCAGTGATTTTACAATAACAACAGCATCGCTTTAGTGCCCTCACGAGCCAAAACATCGCAACTAAATTGCGCAGGGGGTCGTGAAGATTCACTATTATGCGCTCAGTTGGGGTTGTAATGGGAAATTTTTATTTTTACACTGCAAGTTCGAACATTCCAATAGGTAAGAGTCCAGGTATTATTAGTAGGCTTCTGAAATGATAACGGGCATTGGATGTCGGTGTAGCATAACGATCATAAAAATTCAGTTGTGATAGAATATCATTTCGGTTTAGTATCAGTTAATATGAAAATAAATGTTTATTTAATTATTTCTTATATTTACGCGAACACTACACATTGATTAAAACTACTTTTACGGGTTTTATCGCGTTTCGGGTGCTTTCCAACACCCATGGTCCCCCGTGACCCGAAACGTCGGGAATTAAAAATAAAAATAATTAAAAGTAAAATTAAACGCGATAAAATCCGTAAAAGTAGTTTTAATCAATAAATGTTTATTTTTTATGTTACACAATGAATTTCTTCTGTATCGTGCAGGAATTTTACATTTTTTTAATTGAATAAGGGTAACAAACAGTCTGCACACAGTCCACCTGATGGTAAGTGGTTGCTGTGGCCCATAGACATCTACATCTATCCTCGATTACGAATCAAAATGCAGATGCGTTGTCATCCGTGAGAACCAAGATGGAATGCCTCGTTTTCAGTAAAAAGTCTCCTGTGCTTTACACTCACCATACGAAACACAGCAGCATTCAGCTGCTATTTTAGGATGTTATTCTGTGAGAGCGTGGTCCTTCCCCGGTCGAGCCGACACATTCGTGCTACAACTATACTACTAATATAGCTGCAGCATGGCTATACCACGTGCACATACTTACACTACCACTTGCAATTTAATCCGTGGGTCTTTTTTAATCCGTGGGTATTTCCCTTTGTTGTTTTCAAAGAACTAAAATATTTTTTTACTTTTTGTTTTACTGTTTTGTATTACCAGTTGGTTATTATAGTGGACAAGGTTCACTGGTAACACCAGTAGTAATGTTATTTACAAAAAGAATTTCCAGGGAGTGTCAAGAATTACCCGTAAAGGTCAGTTGACAGCTGTGAGAATAACATCTGTCTTAGAATACGACATAACCACAGCGTAAGGCTGTTAACGTCCGCTATGCGTAGTCTTTCTATGATCAAATCATTTTATTTATGTACCAAAGCCACGACGAAGTTTCAGTGTTTTCCAGAAATATTAAAATGTTCCTGAATTTTAATAATAATAATAATCTTTATTTGCAAGAATATGGTTGTACAATGGTGTTCGAGTATAATTTGTTCTACATACTCTTACCACAGTGGTGTGCAAATATTTATAGTTAAGTACTCGTAACTTATACAATACTTATCGAATTTATAACAACACACATTTTTTTAACATTACTCAGTTGATTTGATGATTAATCCTATACCTTTAAACGAGCAATTCTTGTATATATATATATATATATATATATATATATATATATATATATATATATATAAATATATAATCGGAATCTCTGAAACGGCTCCAACGATTTTCATAAAATTTTGTGTGCGGGAAGTTTCGGGGACAATAAATCGATCTAGCTAGGATTTAAGTTTAGAAAATGTCTTCTTGTCCGTGTTTTTAGGCAATGAAAAACTGCTACAATATCGTTAGAATAAGAAGGTAAATTTTGACAGTTTATTGATGATTACATATAGCTTAATTGGTATATTGGGCGGTCACAAAATCGTAATACCATGGTTCGAGCCCAGACGGACCGACCGACTTTTTTTAATTTTTTTTCAAGTTTCCTTCCTTTTTTGAGAAAATCTATTTTTTCGAGCCCTTTTTTAGTATTTTTTAAAAACACAAAAATTTAAATTAAACTAATTGCACTCATTATTTTTTATTCAAATAACCAGTTCAGTTTTTTCTATTATGTCGCTAAGATCAAAAAATATTATTTGTATTTCATTAGTATGTAATTTGTATCTAAATATAATTTCCAAAACACACGAATTAAAAAAAAAACCGAGCGAACAATACCGAGCAAAGCTCGGTCAACCGGGTACTTAATAATTATGCAACAGTGTCAGAAAAATAAATTGCCAATAGATGTATAATTATTATTATAGCTGAATGTTAAATATTAATGTTCTTATGTCAGTAAATATAATGTCAATTATAAATGTTACATATCGAATTGTCATTATTTTATTTCAATACTTATCAAATGTATTAATTAAATAAATAAATTTTTTAATTTATAAGAATTCCATAATTCAAACATTATTTTAAACATTGTGTCAAATTCTTAAATGTATCGTCTACTTATGTGCAAAGAAGTCTTTAATTGAGTAAAAAGATTGCTGGATGAGCCATTTTTTTTTTGGGTGAGTTTTCTTGTTGGTCATTCTCTTTTCTCTCATTTGGTCTCATTGTTGGTAACTCTCTAATCGCTTTAGGTATCTTATTAAAAATTGTATTCACTCATAACATCTTGATCGTCCTTTAATGATAACGTTATAAAATATCAAACTTTTTACTACAATTGTAGCGGCGCTGTCACAGTGGTGACCCCGACGTGATCTGAACACGCAACTAACTACCTTCGGAAACTTCAAGCTGCATCATCGTCATAGAGTACCCCACCCATTCGCTTTCGAGCAGATATCGTCTGCAGTCTTCATATCCTGCATGCCATCTAGCTTCACAAGGTTCATCGCAGCACTGGAATAATAATGCTTCCTGTTCCTACAAGCTACTCTTTGCGTTATACAGTGTTCGGCACGGCCCTAAGCCTTACTGCTCGCCTCTGTTTCACGGCACTCTCGCAGATTACTTGCCTCCTTCTCGACTCACCCCAGACTACAAGGCAATCTCTTGGCACTTGCATATTCGTCGGCAACGAGACTGCACTATCGACCTCCGGTCTGAGCAGGGGGGGGGGGGATGTAGCGGCGCTGTCGTCGCGCCACAAGCGAAACACACCGAAGCCTAAATCGCGCTATCAACATTCCGAATCATAAACAGTATATATAGAACATCTCCGAACTATCACACGGAGCGTTGGCCGCTCCCCGGGCAGAAAACCTTACCCGGCGGGAGATCTCCCCTTTTCCTTCTACGGCCACACAATACACCACTAAGTTATTTACCTAACGTCGCAGACGTTATACTAATTTCGGTGGAAAGTTTCGGGAAATATAAATAAAAGCTCCCAAGGGAATGAAAAGTAGAAAAATAATTAAAAGAGAGGCGACGTTCAAGTCGGTTATTATTTGGGCTGATGATTAAAAATTATTTACTCTTGCTTGCTTCATACCGAAGCTTTTCTGATTAATTTATTCCCAAGTTCTGTGCGTTTTATAGGCTTCTTTCGCAGTTTATATTCAAGTAACGCATAAACATTAGCTTAGTTTTCAGTCAATTACAAAGTTTTAAGTTAACAGCACTATAGTGCAGTGGTAAAGTCACAGAAATCGTAATAATCTTATTATTACTTTTTCTGTGGGTTAAGCGTAGACATATTATGTCAATCATGAATGATTCGTTCGTTTTGAGCTGGTACACTTAAAAGTATTGATGGTTCATTCATCTGTTTTGTGAATGTTCTGGTACAACCAATTACAAAAAATTGACGGAACCTTTTTAACTCGTGATTGGTGTGAATTGTGAATGAGTTGAAAGCCGACCGAATCCCGAATGATCTGAATGAATTGTTTTTAGTGCAGGGTACTGGAGCCGAAATGATCTATTTGAATTATCGATCCGAATGTACCGGTACACGTGAAGAAATGTACTAGAATGATTCGGTCACGAGAAATGAATGATTGACACATGTCTAGCCACGGACAAGGGTTTGTATGGCCATTAAATAATTTTACCGGGTTTGAATGTTTGTTCTTGTGCAATTTCTGTATGTTAACCGCCTAAAGGATACAGGAGAAAATCCTTATGTTTACAAAAGGGAACTAGTATCAAAATCAGGTGTTATTTCACGGAAATAAAATATTTTTACATGATAAACTAGCACAATTTTTTACACATTTATGTTAGGTACCGATGTTTCAAGCTTTTTCCGGTACATATGGTCATTGCTTAAACAAACTTTAACAATCTAATCCCTTAAGAATCTTTTAAAAATAAATAAACCTTCCTTTAAAGTTATAATTGCAAGAAGATATAATATGTCCTAGTCCAAATTCAGAGCACTGCGGTCATTTTCAATCGAGGCTAGTCATCTGCCCTGGACGTGATAACTGATAACGTACGAGGGTGTGCGCAAGCACAAAACACTCTCTATTCCTTCACTCTTACAATCAGATAGTACTTCGCCGTCCTAAACGACTTGACCGGAAAGATCAGACACAACGGCTTAAAGTACTTTCCGAGGCACAGGGGTAAAACACCGCTAACTTCCTGTCTCCAATCTGCTACTGAGAATTTAATGACAGTGAAACCCAGAACTAATTTTCCCCGACCTGGGAACAGATGACTAATTGTCGAAAAATAAAATATCCGGCGATTTATTCGAGTCAGTTAAAACTATCGAGATTTTAATCAAACCAATCGGACTATAATACAGATTAACCGGAACTTTATTTCTGGGGTATTTCTTTCATTTTTCAATTTCATTTTTAAGCAATACAATATTTTCTAATTAACGAAGCAAACTTCAGCCGTTAATTCATTTATATATTTATTCCGTTTATTACTGAAAAACTACGTCCCATTAGCTCGTGTAGCAAGAATATGTCGGTTCGACGGGGGACGACCAGGCCGGCCACAGTATTCACTTGCCATCAAGTGGACTGGATGCTTGTTTTGTCACCCTTATTCTATTAAAACAAAATCGTCAACCCGTCTACCACAAATTCACCTCAAAACGGGAGAGATTCATGTCCAGTAGTATATAATATGTAGTAGGTATGCCGTTATCTAAACTCGATAACTTAATGAAATGCAGCAATAAATTCAAATTAATGTCGACGAACTGCTGCGAGCTTCGTCTTTAGATAAATTGCTGTCCCATAAATCGTGGTTTTTTTGAATCAATTGCGATGTATTAAATTAGAGCTATGCGAATTGTTTGTGGTTGATTTACCTATATCTTGTAGTCGAAATATGACCATAATTCAATACAGTTTTGAGTTTGTATATAAAGCAAGTATTTCATATTCTCATATACAAAATATAAAATAAGCGCCTTTTGCCTTGTCATACGCTCCACAGACCATTGTAAAGGGAATATTTGTAATCACACAAAAAATTGCGAGCCTGCCACTCGAGAAGCTTTCTTCCGCACCGGCTGTTGGTTATTCGAGCTATATGGCCGGCCTATAGCCACGTAGGTTCGTTTCCGTAAGCGTCCGTTAAGCGCATCCGCGATCCGACTACTGTTAAACACTGCTAACACAAGCATTTGAAGTTTACCGGGGGCGATTAAAGAGAATAATTGCAACGTTGATAACATTGCTACTATGTTTTTTTATTATTTAAAGAAAAAAATACGTTGAGAAACTACACATATAATTCGGATTTTTTTTCATCGATAAATAAATCTCTTTACATCCGATTCTTTCAATCCAGGCACACGTCAATCTCTAACAGACGGGCGTCCAAACGATATTCCCTCACACATTGTTTTCGCAGTGTCTGGTTTTCGCGCGTCACAGGACGGCGCTCAACCGACCTTGCATCGAACATTTTTAGGTGATTGCATTTACACAGTACTGTAACAATCATAGCGATTTTTTATAGAATAAGGGTGACAAACGAGCAAACAGTCCAACTGATGGTAAGTGGTTGCTGTGGTCCATAAACATCTACATCTATCTTCTATTAAATAATCCTACTCAATTTTTATGTTTTATTTTATGAAAGGTGCTAATTTACATAAAAAAGTAATTTGAGTCATTTGTGTGAAGCTATGAAGTAATACTACCAAACTCGTAGCTGGCGTCTTGCATAGTCATCTACTACGAGTTCACTCGCATTAGGCATTCAATGGTTTTTTATGTGATAAATGATAATATTAATGAAAAAACATAATAAGTACGTATTACCCATCGATCACTAATAAAGAACATTAGTGATCGATGGTATTACCTATTATTAACTTATTTAAAACAAATGTGTAGTATAAAATTTAGAGAATTATAAACAAATTATATTTTCTAACCGCTAATGTCGTTTAAAATAAGTTTTGAAAGTAATTTGTACAGCCTGTGTCACAGACAACAGAAAATTCCCGCTGGGTTGCCAACTTGCTGTTTCTTCGCAGGACAGAGGTTTTACCAAACCAGTAGTAAAAGTAAAAAGTCACTTTCAATAAGAATTAGTTGTAATCGATATTGAATACAAATAATTCTATTCTTACGTTATGCGTCGGTCTGATACGCACTCGTATTTTTGACTACTCACGTGCAAGCAGTAACTCATCGACCGTTTCTTTAAAGCAACAAACATAAAACACTACATCATAGAGAGTTTAGCAGCGCCCATTTATTTAAACGTAGTGCGCGGTCTGCGTTCTTTTACATGTACATGGCGCCGTTACATTACAATTGACAGCCGTTAATGGGCACACACGTTTAAATTTAACATCGGGATTTGCGCTAGAAACGTAAATACTTACACACAATCTTGCTGGTCAGTGTTGTTTCTTAAATATAGAATAAGAGTAACAACAAGTACATCGTCCACCCGATGGTTAGTGGATGCTATGACTTATAGACTTCGATCAACAATACCAACCAGATGTCGGGTCGGCGCAAGAAATCCATCTCAGTAAATAAGAGCGCACATGAGACGTAAAAGCTCTTGCACGTGAGAGTGTAGCTCGCAAGGCAATAACGGGAAAAAGAACTTTATTTGTTAAAACTTAAGGTTGATTTCACACTAAATGTTATTTAATTTATGTCTTTTCATAGTTTATATTCATGCGGACAGTATTTAGCTATGATTTTGTACGTGACCCGTTATCTAGTTGGTATTGTTGATCGAAGCTTATAGACAATTAAGATTCAAATGCAGATGAGCTGTCACCCCTGAAAACTAAAACGGAATGCTTCGTTACCATTAAAGAATTTTCGGTACTCAACACTCACCATATGAAATACCAAGCGTTGTTCTGCTATTTCACGCTGAAATTCTGTGGATCCGTGCCAATAATACTTACGCAAGCATTGATCTATTATAACCTAAACCTTAAGACACCTTTCATCTATACTCATAAATTAAATTGAAGTCTCTGTAATAAATGGCTTCTATAAATGACTTCTATCGCTTCTATTAAGCTCAGGAGGCTATTGGCAGGCCATTAAGACATTAATAAACATTTAAAAAAAATATAACTGAACCGATCGTAATGAAACTTTACAAATACACAGAGAGCAATGAAAGGAGGGATCGAGACTATTTTTATACGAAATAATTAAATTAAAAAAAAAATGATACGATAAATGGTCTTTGATTATCTTCATAAATTCGTGACTTCGTAAATATCTCCATTAATAGATACCATTGCTAATGTTGCGTGTACATAAAAGTCTCAAGGCGAATAAATAAACCCACACGCGCCAGTCAACGTTATTTACTCAGGTCATAAGAAACCATTTCATTATTATAATAAACAACTTTGAAGTTAACTACCGCGGTGCACGGGAAATGAGCCCTATGGTGATTTTATGTACATGTAAAAATCTCATGGAATGTTTCTATTGCTTCGGAGTAACGATCGACGTTATCATAAACAACAGCTGCTATATTTCTTGAATTTGTACTACAAATGAAAATTCGTTTATAACTTAGTATCTATTATTTATTTGTAATTTGTAACATTGTAAAACGCATTTATTAACTTAGTTCGTCGTAAATACTTGCAACACGACGGCTTGATCAGGTAAGAACCGGGTACGAACACGTTCTCATAAAATACGGGCGTAAAATAGCAGCTTAATACTGTCGTGTTTCGTATGATGAGTGTAGAGAACTGGATAACCTTTTCACTAAGAACGAGGGAGGGCCAACGCATCCACATTTCGGTTCGTAATCAGGATTGACGCAATGATCTATGGGCCACAGCATCAACTTACCATCAGGTGGACTGTGTGCTTGTTTGTCACCCTAATTCTATATAAAAAACAGGGAATCTTTCTATGGCTGCGCCAGAAACAGTGTGACAGCATTTCATTTACTATACGGGCTGTTAGTGTAAACACCGTTGTCCTTGAAATCAGCGATTTGGTTTCACTTATAGAACGTAAATTTAATGAATTTTTTTTAAAAAAAAACGCCATTTTCTTTCATAAAATTTTAAAAAGTTTCTGTCCGACACCGTCCGTAAATTCATGGATACCCTACGCGCCCGAGTGACGTAATCGCTGTAAAGATCACCGCCCGCGCTAGCTACCTACACAACATTCAACATAAAAACACAATAGGCACACATAACCCGTGATTTAACTTTTCCTTCAAACTTTCATCCGGGCTTAGGACATGCAAAAATTGAGGAATTAAGGAAAAATTGAGATTTTACTAAAAAATTTTTCATTGAATTTACGTTCTACCTCACCGGCACGGAAACTTGGCCACTCGTGAATTTGCTGATTATTTGCACTGAAACGTTTTTTTAACAGTAAATTAAGGGTAGATGCATTCAATAAGTGTCTCTAATGGTTTTAGAACATAGAAATTTAATGTTTACTTCACCGAAATTTTTCTTTTCAAGATAACATGTTTTCACTAAAATTAACATCTTTCCATTGTCACTTTAAAAACACTACAAAGTTAAAAATTAAGTCTGTTTCTTTATTGTCTATCAGTTTTAATATCGGGTGTTTCCTCCTCTAGCCCTGATAACCGCTTGCATTCGATCTGGCATGCTTTGAATGATGTTTCTGACATCAACTTGCGGTATGCTGTCCCAAGCGGCCAGCGCTGCATTTCGGAGCTCATTTAGAGTTTGTGGCGGTTTGGAGCTGGACTTTATCTTTCTTTTGAGCATACCCCATACATGCTCAATTGGATTTAAGTCCGGGCTACGAGCTGGCCACTGTAATTTTTGTATTCCAACCTCTTCCAGATATTCCTCTACACAATGTGCGACGTGCGGGCGTGCATTATCGTGCATGAGGAGGAATTGGTCGTGTCCAATGAATCCCGAATAAGGCATTACGTGCTCCTGAAGAACTTCCTCGATGTATCGAGTAGCTGTAAGCCGATTATCGACGATGACCAACTCTGTACGTGCGTCGGAACTTACACCTCCCCATACCATTATTGAGCCTCCATGGAAACTCACAGTTTGGGTGGTGGTAATGGGTAGAAACCTCTCTCCTCTTTTTCTCCACACTCGTTCTCGACCGTCTGGAGCACGTAAAGCTATTCGACACTCATCTGTGAACAACACTCTAGCCCATTGCTCGTGGGTCCAATTGACATGTTCTCTTGCGAACTGAAGTCGGGCTACTCGGTGCTGTCTGAGAAGTTCTGGACCTCGTGCTGGTCTACGATCTTTTAAATTCACTTCCTCCATTCGTCTTCTCACCGTACGCTCACTAACATTAACGCCTCTTGCGATTTGGAGCCGCTGGCGTATCTCAACAGCGGTCAGGTAGCGGTTTCTCAAAATCTCCATAACAATAAAACGATCGTCCCGGGCCGATGTGCACCTTACGCCCCCAATGCCTGGCCTGCGGGTGTAGCGGCCTGTCTCCTGGTATCGTTTCAGTGAATACTGCATTGAGGACCGTGGTACGTTAAGCACAATAGCAACTTCACGCTGTGTCAGCCCTTGGTCAATTAATGCTACTGCTTGTGCAACTTGTGCTGGTGTTAATGGCATTTTTATTGGCTTTAAAGCACCTTTAGTTATTTAATTAAGACACAAGATCACAATAATTGAATAACCTTACATTAAACTTTTCACAACACACAAATTTAAAATGTGAACTTAGTCGCTCAAATGACCCGATTCAACTAAAAATTAAAGAATTCGTCATGGTGCACTTAAACATAATGAATTACCCTCTTGAACTTGAGGGTAAACATTTTTTGACATACTTGCATAACAAACATTCATCAGAAACACTTAAAGCTTTTGCTATCGCGAAATAACCGCTTGGCCAAGTTTCCGTGCCGGTGAGTGTATAAGTGAAACCAAACCACTGGTTTCAAGGACAACGGTGTTTACACTAACAGCCTGTATATAGTATAAAACAAAGTCGCTTCCCGCCGTCTGTGCGCTTAGAACTTTTAAACTACACAACGGATTCTGATGCTGTTTTCATTAAGGCGATACCCCGACCAAAACTATCGCAAATAGTGCGTTTTTCAGAGATCTCATTAGTTATGAGAAATAAACTACATCTAAAAGCACATTATTAATGTTCGATATCCTATCATCACATTCCACGTTATAATTTGTTTTTATTACTACTAAAATTACTACTACTAAAATTACTAAATGACTAAAATTACTGATTACATGCATCTGTTGCTAAAGGCAACGCTCTAATCATTTGAGGATTACACTAATAGATATATAATTTAAAAATGTATATTATTCACGTTTCATTTAATATCTTAAGTTAGCTTTTCTTTTTAAATTTAAATAATTCCAATAATTTGGGCGTATTTCCTACGCGATGATTGTATAGGACCGAACGCTCAAAGTTGTTTTCTAGGAGTAGCGTCTAATTATTCAAGAGGAAAGTTTATATGAATAAAACTTGCACATGTTGTCGAGATCCAAAAATCACGCGTGCGAAGCCGCGGAGGAACGCTAATTATATATATATATATATATATATATATATATATATATATATATATATATATATATATATATATATATATATATATATATATTATCGTAAAACATTATACGGATGAAAGCAGTTAGCATTGAGCACATTTTATTAACACAGAAAGGGGTTTATTTATATAGTTTAGTTCTCACTATATTAATGGCATGCACTCAAAGCTACTAGACAGAGGCGGGGTATGAGTGACCGCGGTAGTGTTTTATTTAAATCATCTATTAAAGTTAGCCTGTAAGTATTTCAGCACTAGAGCAGAATGTAGATATGCCCCCCAGCTAACGGGTACTAATGGGTAGGGCTTAGTAGCCGTGGCTTCGTTTTCCGAGGTGAACTAGGAGGAACCCACATAGCTGGCCAGAGGTTAAGGGCCGGCCCAAGGTTGTCGGTCGGGGTAGTCATTCCTTCGCATGTAAGTTGTGTGAGAGACTGCGGCGACAGGAGTGTCCTCTCCGCCAGAGTCGCGGCAGATTTATACAAATTTGTAGAGAAATAATCCACACCCAAAGACGGTAAAATAGAGGTGATGTTTTAAACGTAATCCTTAAACTAAATTGAGATCGTTACATTCGTTAAATGTGGATTACATAGTACTAAAAACAAAAATTTTAGGGAAATGCGGTGCAAAATGGGATGCACCACACAATTTTAAATTTAATTTTATTAATGCTTTTCAGGGATGCAATGCAAATGAACACACCGTGCGAAATGACTAAGATCTGAATAAAACTTGTGCTTTCATTGTTTACCACAGGCCTACGATGGTCCGAATATTTGTAAACCTATTACAATTACAAGTCACAAACAGTAGTTCTGTTTGCTTAATGGTCAACACTAAACAAACATTGAACCCGCTTATCGCTACTGGCTTACACTCACGCCCCGTTTTACGAAGCTGTTGAAAAATATACACCTTTAGTTTTACGTTCCGGCCTATATTCAGTAAGAGGTTTGAAAAATAACAGCTCCAATATCAAGGTTGCTATACTAGATTAACTTTAGAAAAAAGATATAAAAATAATTAATTAAATTAAATGGTTAGAGTCTATAAAAAATCCAAATACAGAAAAGTTTTATTAAGTAAAATACTTTAGCTTCAACTATGGTAATACTAACTTACTTTATCGTTAACCAGTTTATAAATTTGATTTCTTCAAGTTTTATATAAAACTTGAATATTGTGTATGTAAATTTTTTAAATAAAAATTTCGTAACAATCGGGTTGTCTACGAACAGATTAAATATGTTTTTAAAATTTTCATACATTTAAAGTAATTCAGTCTATAAACAATCATCAATTAATGCACCACATTGAAAATGAGTTTCCAATTTAAACTGTTATAAAGAGGATAAAGCAATTTCTCTTACCTGACCTCATTTATACAATATAAAACACAAAATAAAATCTATTGAAAAGGATATTCAACCATCGCCTGCACGCCATTTTTCTTAAAGACGACAATCCTCTGCACCTGACCGTGTGGCGTGCTGATAGTGTGAATTACGTCCTGCAACAACAAGAAACGTCACAATTAGGAAGGAATAAACTAAGTTACCACGTGGTGGCGACATGATAGAATACAAATAACATCTCCCTAGCATTATTTGGATTCTATCAAGCCATATTATCCGGGAATGGACCACCCTCAACGCAACTGTTTCGTATAGTAAGTGGGGACACTCATTTTGCTGTAAACGATTATAGCAATTTAGTCCTCAAGAATGACAACGCACTGCATTTTGATTCTTAATTGAGGACAGATGTAGATGTCTATGAACCACAGTATACACTTATCATCAGGTAGACTGTGTGCACGTCTGTCATACATTGTCACCCATATCTTAACTTAAAGTCTAAAAGAGAACATCTTAGCAGATAATCTCAAATAGTTCATTACTCTCGTTAGTATCTCTAAAGTTAATAAAATGTCTTTCATGAATTTTAATAAGGATCAAAAACCGAGTTATAAAAGGAAACTTGTGATACGATACCTTAATTTATTAATTGCTTAGGTTAACATGTAGTAGTCGGGTTAATACAAACTCACAGACGAACGGAACGGTATACAATAAATTTATCGCATTGTTCTCACTATTAAAAACTAAATCAATCAATCAAAAATAAATTAATTACAGAAATTGTAATTTCTAATTTAAAAAAAATCCCCGAAATTAAAAAAGTATAATTAAATTTAACCTTAAATAAGCAAGTTATGCTTATAAATATTCTTATCTACGCGAAACCGGTGCGATAGTCTTAAAAACAACTTTTGACTGTAGGTACTCAAGGTCGTTGATTATCGCTTACTTAGATTAAGCATTAATTAAATAAAACTCAATACTTGTCTCTTTATATTCTCATTTAGTGACGAAAAAAAAGTTTAAGTATTTCGTAAATTGACGTGGGTTTTTTTGAATATGTTAACATATTATATATAACAGGCATTATATTATAACAGACATAAGCTAGTAATACCAATCACTCGACGCCACAGTCCCAGATGGAAATGATTAAAGGAGATGAAACCGGATCATGTCGGCTTGTCGACAGCAATGAACATTAACAAATTGTGTTGTGCACAAATGTTGATTGTCGTTGGGATTTAATCCCAGATCACTGCACATGACACTTTTCTACGTGGTAGAGCCACGCTTTAATTACGTTATAGTTGTAGTACGAATGTGTCAGCTCGACAGGGATAGTACCACGATCTCACAGAATAACAACGTAAGATAGTAGCTTAATGCTGCTGTGTTTCGTATGGTGGGTGTAGAGAATCGGAGACCCTTTTTACTGGAAACGAGGCATTCCATCTTAGTCCTCACGGGTGTGACAACGCATCTGCATTTTGATTCTTTATTGAGGTTAAATGTATATGTCTATCACAGCAACTACTTACCATCGCGTAGACTGTGTGCTCGTTGTTATCCGAGCGTGGTCCTTCCCCGGTAGAGCGAATATTTTCGAGCTATAGCCATAATATAGCTGTAGCCTGGCTCTACCACGTACAAAAATTATATAAACTTGACCAAAGTCTTAATTAGGAAGCTTAAACGAAACAAAATTGAAATATAAAGTAAACGCCTTGCATTATTTAAAAGAAAATTATATAACAAACCGCACAATATGAGCAATAAAATCCAACCTAAAACTTTGATAAAACAATTTAATTAAAACAGCCTGTATTGATTACCAATAACGAACTAACTCAGTTTTGACTCCAAGCCCTTAAAACTGAAAGCGGTCCACTTTAGAAGTTCATAGGTTAACGAACCCAGCTACACAAACGTTAAATTTCATCTTACGTACACTAATTAAAGTTTGCACTTTGTGGAACACACATAGGTGCAGTTTGTCGGAATTGGACAAGAAGTGACATAGAGTTTCAAGTAATTTTAAACTGGTATATTTTAATCTTTATAATACCTTTACAGCCTATTAAAGTCTACTGCTGAACATATACCTCCCTCATAAATTGACTCATAGAGGGGGATATTTGCCATTGTTGGCACGCTTGGCAATCGAGTTGCCAACCACAGTTTTTTATTTTCAGTCGTTATTAGGACGACACTGACCATCTGCTGTTTTCTTTCCCACTGTCGCCTCTTACAACACCCACGGGATGATACGGCGTAGTGAATATTCATTACATCGCTACCTACTACACGGTAAAAATGTATGCATATGTCTTCAACAGCGCTGTCTTTGAACACATACAGGTGTTCAAAAACCATCCAAAAGGGAAAAAATCATAATTAAAAAAATAAAGTCGCATTATGATTGTAGCACGAGTGGTTCGGCTCGACCAGGGAAAGACCACGTTCTCATAGAATACCAGCGTAAAATATCAACTTAATACTGCTGTGTTACGTATGGTGAGTGTAGAGATCCGGAGAACCTTTTTTACTGGAAAAGAGGCATTCCATCTTAGTCTTCAGGGATGACAACGTATCGGCGTTTTGGTTCTTAATCGAAGATAAATATAGATGTCTATGGGCCACAGCATCCACTTACTATCAGGTGGACTGTGAGCTTGTTTGTCACCCTTATACTATTAAAAAAATCAATCTAAATTTATAGTCAATGATATGGTGCAATATTGTATGGTTATAAATTACTCCCGACTAGACGTTTGCATCAAAAGCTGGTCAATATATTTACATATTTCTTTATTTCGGAGACATGGTACAAGTTGTTGCATTATAACTTTTAGGGTCATTTACATGTATCCAAGTATCGGCGTAGAAACAGCACAATTTATCGATAAGAGATATCATCATAAAGATATTATGCAACAAAAAAAAAACATTATGTTAATCTAATAATAACAGCACTTAATAAAAATTTGTGAAGTATAATTCAATAATAAAGTTGCAATTATCATTGTAGAAGTGCCAGCTTTCAGATAAAAAAAGAATTATCTAAATGTGTTCACCCAGTAAAAAGTTCTAAGGTAACACATAAAAAACATACAGTCGAATTGAATACCTCCTCCATTCTGAAGTCCGTTCATCTCATTTTGTCAACTGCAATTTGAATAGATTCAATTGTACAAAGTAATGCTCTTACTGAGAGAATAATAAGCTTTTCTATGAAACGAAAATTATGTCCACTTTAAACTATTTCGCACGACAAGCGAAATTATCTCGTCACTGCTAACTAAATTTAAATTAAGTATTTCCACGAGAATTCCAGCTCTCTCAGATGAACAATTTTCCTCCAATGTGTCGGCGTTTTTTCGCTTTAGAAAAAAGCATATGCGGCAATTCAGAGTCGCATATTCAAATGGAAGGCGTTTAGTATTAAGCTCAGAGAATTAATGTACTTGCGGCCGAATTAAACGGTAAAAACATACCGTATCTGACAGCATTTGGATCATAATCCAAGACATATCGTATCGTAATTAATCATATAAGATTGAAACATATAATTACTTCATTTACAACTTTTATTACTTTGGTGAATAAGACGGGGCCGGTTTCGTATCATAAGGATATCCTCGGTATAAGCAACAAGTTATTACTTTATCATTGTCAGTTATCACAGCCAATCAAAAGTTCACCGCTGAAAATAGGTCTCTCCCATAAATTACTGCGTAGGGGCGATATTGGCCACAGTCGCTACGTTTGGCAGGCAGGTTGGCAACATCAATTTTTATTTTCAGTTGGTAACAGGAAGATGCTGCTACCCATATCCTGTGTTACATTTCACTCAGACGCCTCTTACGACACCCACGGAATGACATGGGATACTGGACATTCTTACACCGCTGCTTACGGTTGGTTACTTATTATCCTATACCTTTAAACGAGCGATTCTCGTATATATATATATATATATATATATATATATATATATATATATATATATATATATATATATATATATATATTATCCGAATCTCGGAAACAGCTCCAACGATTTTCATAAAATTTAGTGTCCAGGGAGTTTCAGGGGAAACAAATCGATATATAGCTAGGATTTATTCTTAGAAAATGTCTTTTTGTTTGTTTTCAGGCAATGAAAAACTGCTACAATATAAGAAGGAAAATTTTGACACTGCGTTAATGATCGTAATAGCTCAAGTAGATATGGTTCGCGTCCTGTCTTCGGTCCAATTTTTTTCCTTTTTTTACAAGTTCCCTTCTTTTGTGAGAAAATCTATTATTTCGAGGCCTTTTTTTAGTATTTTTAAAAATACGAAAATTTTAATTAAACTAATTGCACTCATGATTTTTTATTCAAATAACCAGTTCAGTTTTTTCTATTATGTCAATAAGATCAAAAAATATTATTTTTGTTACATCAGTATGTAATTTGTATCTAAATATTTCAAAAAAAAAAACCGAGCTAAGCTCGGTAGATGACGTTTCACTAAGTGAAAACAATCGGCTCTATAAATTATAAATCGTAAACATTTTCGTCGAATGAACACATTCTGTTACTTCCATGTAGTCTTATTTATAGGCAACTGAAAATTAAGGAAGTATTGAAAATAAGAGTAATATGAAATAAGCTCTAATAATCTAAACTAAATGAGATTTTTGAAATAGCAAAAGCATATTTATAATTAATTAAAATACTTTATAACTTTCCGTGTCAAAATAAGCAGAACGGAATGTTTTTCTCAGACATAAAACAATATCCATAGCTATCTAAATATAGACGTGAACTTCCAAATTTGGAAGAGTCGAAAGCTTAATATTTTTTTAATAACCCTTTAAGGTATTAACTAACAACTCTTTAAGAGAATATTTCAGAAATGTAGATACCTATGATTCTCTCGAATGCTTTATTTTCGTTTATTCAGTACGGACTATTAAAGTCAGTTATGTCATTCGAACGAACGGGTCGGCTCGACCGGGGAAGGAACACGCTCTCACAGAATACCAGCGTAAAATAGCAGCTTAATACAGCTGTGTTTCGTATGGTAAATGTAGAGACCTTTTTTTTCTGGAAAAGAGGCATTCCATCTTAGTCCTCAGGGGTGACAACGCATCTACGTTTTGATTCTTAATCGAGGATAAATGTACTTACCATTAGGTGGACTGTGTGCTCATTTGTCACCCTTATTCTATAAAAAAAGTCCACTGCTAAACATGGGTCTCCCCATGAATTGTCTCATATTGGGTTGATGGCAATTGAAGTTTTTTATTTTCTACCTGATATAAGAAGTAGATATGGTGCTTCATTCTCCTATCTCATTTTCCCTATATCTCTTACAAAAACCGTGGGATGACTTAGGGTTGTGGAGTCTCTTAAACCGCTACCAATTATTATATTAATAGTATGATGTGACGTGTAATTTCATTATAATTTTTTTAAATTCAATGAATTATTTGCACGCTATTTTCAATACGGCGAACCATATGCGCTCTATCAAACTTGTACCAGCTTATAAAACTGTGTTTATAAGCAAATAAAAAATATTATTATTATTATTACACTTAAACTAATACTACTCTACCACTACTACTCTTAAACCACTACACTTCAAGGACTACACTTCAAGGACTACATGCTACATTTAATTTAGAAACTGTTTTGCATTATAAAACCATGTCAAGAAAAAATATATTGAACTGTGTTGGAAATCTGGTAAAACTGTATCCAAAATATTGAATAAAACCATTATTTACGGATTTTATCGCATTTAATTCAACTTTAATTTTTTTTATTATCCTGACATTTCGGGTGCTGTAAAGCACCCGTGGTCACGGGGGGGGGGGTGGACTGAGATGTTTGACGTCCCAATGTCATAGTCCGGCTACCTTCAGTTTTTGAATATTAATTTTTGGTCCGATTTACGCAAAATGAGCTTATAGTATCATGAAGTCTTGTAGTGGTATGCTTGGGTATGGGTTTAATTTTGTAAATTATAGGATCCCAAGCAAGTGGCAGCACCCATCCATCTTCTCTATTGAAATTTGGATGTTTTTTAATTTCAATAGCCTCGCGTGTCATCCTTGGTAGGAATCGATGTTCTTTTGCGAGGATTTGTGGTTTATCAAATCTAATGTAATGGTGGTGACGATCTTGAACATGTTCGCAGACTGCAGACTTCCCGGAGCGTCGGTGATTCACGTCAGCTATATGTTCCTTCACGCGGGTTTTAATAGATCTTTTTGTTTGTCATATGTAAGAGAGACCACATTCACAATCTAGCTTGTACACACCTGCATCTTGTAGAGGAATATTGCATTTGATGGATAGTAAAAATTGACTAAATTAGTCAATTTTTACCATCCATCACCGGACCGGTAGCCGGACTAACTATGACGTTGGGACGTCAAACATTTCAGTCCCCCCCGTGACCACGAGTGCAGTAAATCGGGATGATAAAAATAAATTAAAGTTGAATTAAACGCGATAAAATCCGTAAATAATAGTTTTATTCAATGTATAGTGTTCGCGTAAATTTAAGAAATCATTATGTATCCAAAATATTTAAAAATATCATTGCATAAGAACTGTAATGAGTGTCCACTTTTTGTTGGTCCGCAGTGTACATGACGAGTGAGCGAGGCAATATCGAACAAACCACTTGTTGGAATTGGATCCTACGATCCCCGCGCCGCCAATAACATTAGCATTCCGAGTTAGTTTTTTAATAAAATTTTACTGTATCCCGCCCACGATATACATTGTGTTGGCAAGGCCTCTATATTTGGCTTGGGATGTTTCTTTTCTTGCTTGTAGTATTCCACTTTAATGTACACGTGTAATGTAAATTTATATTATGTAGCAAAAAAGTAGAGCATGGAGCTTTAAATCCTAGCAGAAAATTGGATACAAAAATTGTAGGTAATCCTATTCTGGTCTTAATCGACTTAATTTCAAAGTTTTACGAACCTCTTTTCATATAATAAGCATGACAAACGAGCACTCAGTTCACCTGATGGTAGGTGGATGCTGTGACTTATACATATCTACATCCACCCTGAATAGTAATCAAAATACGTAATATGCGTCGTCATCTTTGAGGACTAAGATAGAATGCCTCGTTACTTATAATAAAGGTGTCCGGCCCTCTACACTCACTTTCGTATGGTGTATTAGGCGCACAGTAGTATTAAGCTGCTATTTTACGCTGGTATTCTGTGAGAGCGTGGTCCTTCCCTGGTCGAGCCGAGCCCATTCGTGCTACAACCATAGCATAACTGCAGCGTGGCTTTACTACGTATAAACCTGATTAAATACCACGTATAAGCTGTAAAAAGCTATTGTACAACTTACTGTAATTATTGAATAGGAACTTATACTTAGGAGTAGACTTCGTACATCATGGAGGAGCGGCATCACACGTTTCGTCGAAAGCTCGCCAATTAACCCTTACATTAGCTTTAAGAGGTGAGGACGAGGGTACTTCGATATGCGTAGTGACACAAACTATACTGTTAAACTACACTGTGGTACTACGAGTACACCTAAAATAGGATAGGATATTTACCACAGTTGCCACGCTTGGTAATCAGGTTGGCAACCGTTATTTTATTATTGTTATTTTTATTCAGCTGGTGTCAGAGGTGCTGCTACCCCCATCCCTGATTCATATCACGTCAGTCATCTCTTGCGATACCCATGGGATGTGGGTGTTGTATTTCATTCATCAGGGATTAAAATAAGTTAAATAAAATTAAATCCTTAAAATTAGTTTTATTCTTCGATCAACAAATTGTTGATCGAAGGTTTTATTCAAATATTTTATAAACAAAAGCATATTTTTTATTCACCAAGTTTCCGGGGATCAATGATGCAACTTGACGCATGACTGAGAGATAAAAAATATTTAGAAAATATGTCAAGTTCGCCTATTTGAATGGACTTATTAGACTACAGACTGTTAAGTTTTTCCTATAGCATTTAGTGACAAATGAGCACACAGTCCACCTGATGGTAAGTGGATGTTGTGGCTCATAGATATCCACGTTTATCCTCGATTAAGAAACAAAATACAAATGCGTTGTCACCCCTGAGAATTAAGATGAAATCGATTCTAGTAAAAGGGTCTCCGGTTCTCTACACTCACCATACCGATACACAGCAGCATTAAGCTACTATTTGACGCTGGTATTCTGTGAGAGCGTGGTCCTACCCCGGTTGAGCCGACTCATTCGTGCTACAACTATAATATAGCTGCAGCGTGGCACTACCACGTAATTTAACGTTAACATTTAAATTTTAACCGTATATTTTAGTCGTCAAAAACATTTTGGTTTCCTTCCAATTTAGTAAATGCATACCGAAGCGAGCCCACGTGAATCCTTATCTCAATAATAACAATTTAATGAATATGCAGTCTCGACATTTTCTCCATTTTGCCAATTGGTTGTTTGGTATCATTATGACACACACATCACAGTATCTTTATAATAAATTAGACTTCTCATAGCGACAAGTTAGAAATGCAACTCGTTTAGTATGTCCAAGACATAGTTCAGCTGCACTTCGTGGTAGCTTTCGTTATTCTGCCAAAAATGCTGGAACAACATACCACCATGTTTTTGGTGTTGATGTTGCTCAATTGGTTCGTTTAAGTATAACTACAAAAAAAATACTAAATATTCAATAGTCAACATATTGAAAAATAATACACTATGTCTACATTTTCATACACTTTTCTATTGTGTTTATTCGTTTCTTTTTATTTAAGTAATTGTTACTTTTATTATATTAATTTATTAAAAATATGGTTTAAATATTTGTTGTTGTTTGTATTGTTGTTGTATAGTTGTGTGCATTTTAATATAATATAATTAATATGCGAAGTGTAGGGCGATCCTCCACTAGATGGAGAAGTAACGACCTGGTAAGACATGCAGGAAGTTGATGGATGCAGGTGGCTCAGGACCGTGCTTTGTGGCATTCTTTGGGAGAGGCCTATGTTCAGCAGTGGACTTGTGAAGTACTGTAATGATGACAATGATGATGATGATTATAAATACTTTTTCAAATTTGGAATTGCTTTTCTTTTCTTTTCTTTTGTTTCATAGAGCATATGCATAGTTCTATCAAGTGTTACCTGTGTTACAGCTCTGGGAGAGGCCACTGATTCCTAAGATACACACTCGTCTAGTTACGAGCCAGAAACTTCGCAAGCTTTTGTAATTTATTTTTGACAATAAAAGATTTATGTATTTATCTAATTAAAATTAATGATAATGAATACTGTCACGTTTATTTTTTGTTAAATTTTTATCGGCATCCACGGAAGATCAGCCTCGAAGTTCGTTGCCAATACCAAGACTATGCAGAGTTAGAGTATAGCACCCGATTTACCAAATTTATAATATGTTATAATTGTAAGCAAATTGCTATAATGTATCACTAAATAAACTATTTTTCTTTCTTCTTTCTCAACGCACTCCATAATACCACACCGATTTCCTCCGCAATAAACCAATTCAAAATCGCATTTCACTTTGTAGAGACAGTACTGACAATCCTCGCCAGTACCAGCACGAAGCTACCCGTAAATTGAATCTTAAACTCTCGTCCCAAATGTAGTCTGTTTTTAAAAGATGCGATATTTTCCAATTTTCCCAAACAACACAATTGTTCGAGCGCATCCAGTACGCCATCTTTGTGAAATGCAGTTAGAAACGGTTTTGCATGTGAAATACACACCTGTTGCTCGGTACACAAATGCTGGAATATAAATTAGGTGAGATATGGAGGAATTAGTATAAACCTCGTGCACATCGAGGCTATGAGAATCTACGGACGCTGAATAGCAAGTAGTTTAATGTTAATATGTAATATATACTTCACCTACGGGACAATTTTTACCCCTTTGTGTGCCTTTAAAACATACTATGTCGTTAACGAATGAGATTTGCAAAAAAAAAACACTACAAAAAGTATGTAAATTATTCGTAGTACGATTTATTCTTATAATAATTAGTAAACTCCTTCCCGCATCCAGCCCACTTTTACCATTATAACCAGGGTATCATAGACGGGATTGGCGTCAATCTGGATATATTTTATCAGTCATGAATACAAGATGGTTATGACTCAGAGGCCAAATCTTCGGGACATTTTCCTTATGACACCGGCGTGTCTAGAGAGTAAGGAATTCTTTTACAAAGCCGGTAGAATTAAAAGTATCAATAAAATTTTACCTACATTTTATTATTATTTTGATCACAATGCTAGAAACATACTTCAAATTATACATACATATTGTTTTGATATAATTTTCATTCTACTTTAATTAACAGCGTACATGTGAAACTGGGGAAAACGAACTTAATCACCGCGCACGCAGTGGCAGTAATGTCTAACTTTTCCTGGTGTCTCATTACTTGTCCCGGCACGCTGCAGTCGCAGAAGAAGTAATTGCGGAAATATCGTTTTAAAATCGCAAGAGATATATTGCTTTTTTATAGGATTGGGTGACAAACGAGCACACAGTCCACCCGATGATAAGTGGTTGCTTTGGGCCATAGACACCTACATCCATCCTCGATTGCAAATCAAAATGCAGGTGCGTTGTCACTCGTAAGGACTAAGATGGAGTGCCTCGTTTCCAGTAAAAAGGTTCTCCCGTTCTCTACACTCACCATACGAAACCCAGCAGCGTTAAGCTACTATTTTACGCTAGTATTCTTTGAGAGCGTGGTCCTTCCCCGGTCGAGCCGACTCATTGATGCTACAACTATGCTATATACTAATATAACTGGAACATGCCTCTACCATGTTTAATTAAGAATGACAATTAGTCATTTAACATTTTAAAATTACACCATGGTTAGAAATGGTAATGAAAAGTATAAGAATAATGTGTTTTGCTGAATAAGTTCAGTGATTGAAACAGTTCAATGACAATTATTAATTCCACAAAACATAATTTGACGATCGACATGCATTAGAAAAATTCTTAGTTATCTGTCATTACAATTTACTTAAAAAATAGTGTTTCCCTGGAAATTATTTCGTTTCCATATAAAAAAGTCACAGACGTGTGAATTGTTTATATAAATATGTACCTACAATGATTTGGCGTATATTTCTTCTAGATTCACTAGTCATCTCGTCCGAATACGATTCAAATTTTGATTTTGATACACGTTTGGCATTACCATTTGAATGGCCCAGTTCAAGACGTGCCTAATTCCACTTAGCGATTTTATGCACTAACAACACAGCTAGTTAAAGCTGAGAGCTTTTCTGTAGTTTATTTGTTTAATTTCTAACACATTCTTTTGTACTGTATTTTTTAACTCTTAGTCAACTGAATCGATTTCTTCAAATCCCTATGTTCAAATAAATCCCCTAGACAGTGTTTTTTTTTTACTAATATTAATAACTTGTGAGACTTTATACAAGTATTACAGTAATAACTGAAGATCAAACTCATCATTTTTCCGGCCCGATACGACTTAGGTTCCTCCAAGAAAAGTGCCTACTCCTGTTTAAAAGGCCGGCAACACACCTGCAATTCCCCTGGTGTTCATGGGCGGCGATAATCACTTACCATCAAGTGAGGCGTATGCTCGTTTTTTTATCCTATAAAAAAAACTCAAGCGTATGAGTTCAAATAGTTTATATGTACTACCTATAAAATTAAAAATGTTTAAAGATAAGTTAAATTTTTGATATTTTAGTTCAGAAGGAAGGTATGCTGCACCTACCGATAAGAATAAAAGGTTTCTTTTGTGTGTTTGAGCTAATTTAATAATATTAAACTGGTCAAAAATGATGAACTGAAAGTCCCTATGTCCTCCTTAAAAATCCCTAAGCCCAAAAGTTTTTGTTATAAGTCCAACCATAGTTTTACTACTTTAAATGATTTTAGACTATCAGACGTATTTTTAAAGAACTCTCTTAGCGTTATTCTTTGAAAACCATTCTTATTTAAACTTTTTACAATATCGTTTCAAGGACCAAAATAAAAATCTTGTGCAAAAAACTGAAAAAAGTTTTAGTGTCTACTTGAACTGGGCCATTCATTTAGCAAAAGGCGAAGTATTTATAAAAAAAAGCAATAAAAAAAATCCTTTATTTCCAAAAGTCCTGTTACAAAGATTTATCGAGTCTTCCCTTTAAGGGGATATAGTAAGTCAGCTCAAATTCTAATTTTGCTCCCACTTCCCCGCGCGTCGTATGCGACATGTTTGTAATCACTAATACTGTAAGTAGATAGGTCGTTAGACACTTATTTCATTAGGTTTATCATATTTATGCCTGTTTCTTAACGCCAACCCAGTCGCCTCCTATTATTATCACGGTTATTTGCCATTTTAATTTTACGTCGTCCTGTTGCGTAATGTGCATTCTGATCGTAAGCGACACAACTTCTCCCTTCAAAAGCCTAAGCGATACTAACGGGACGGGGCGAAGGGAATCAAGCTTCAAGACGCCGATAGTTTAGGTAATTTCTTTTTACAGTGAAAATAATGGTATTAAAAAAAAGTAAATAACATAAGCACTGCTTTATAGTTATTTCAGTTAGTATGCAAAGTTTCATGATCTTATTTAAAGTATTTTAGGAAGAACAGCGGCTTATTGTTCAGTTTGGAGGTGACTTTGGATTTTTTTCTATCGAGAAAATTTTACGAAATCGTGTTTTCGTCTAACATAGTCCTTAACATTATCCACAACCTTACCATATATTTATTTTAAAATTAATGCTGCAATTCATTCGGCATAACGGAGCATCTTGCTAAGTTTTTTGAGGTTATATTTCCCCTTGAGTAGTCATACACTTGCGTTGGGAATAATATAAATAATTTGAATAATATAAATATAAAGTATTTGGATAGAACGTCATATAAAGTTTAAAAAGCAGCCATTCCGTATTTATCTGCAGGTAAAATCCTGTACCGTATTAGTATCTGCAGAAATATTTGTATGAACAGATCTTTCGATATATGTCGGTGCTTACAGATATTTGACGATAAAATATAAATTATCTGCGCTGTATGTTTTAGTTCACTGAATTTCATAGATAACGATATTGAAAAATATGCGCTCAGATACAGATATCTTATCGTATCTGCGTAGTGTGTGACATGCTTAACACTGAACAACTCTTTTAGGGATTCTCAATTTTAATTAAGTGTATTCAATTTTTGAACCGAGTCACACAATTGTTTTGCGCTTGCAGGTTCCACGAAAACCTATTTTGAACCTACTTACAATCGCTTTGCATGCGAAACCAGTACAATAGTTTACAGTTTTCAGTACATGACCCGTTTCTTGAGAACTAGAAATTTTAATTACCTGTTATTGCCTGGAAAACGGTTATGTTAAGACGACATTTATAACCAGAAGGTTTTACGAGGCAACAAATTGTAATATGTTGAATATTTGAATATAAACAAATGAAATGCAATGAGAAAATAAAATTTCATTTATTTAATGTATTTTATTTTAAATATAAACTACAGTTTCGAAATAAGGTTCGGCGAAAGTTCCGGAGAAGAAGGACGCAATATTCTTTTTTTTTATTTTATAAAGTAGCGATACGATAGTCTAGTAGATATTTAAAACTACATGCACCTCCCTTGTAATGTAACACGTTTTTTATTAAGATACTTTATTGTTTGTGTCTGTCTGTTATTCCAGGTGGAATCTTGTGTAACTCAAATTTAGAGCACTTCCCGATGAGTCAGACCTAAGAATCTGAACATAGTTTAAACGCGGATGACAATATAAGGAATATGAAAAAACGTGGTATATTTTTAAAGTAAAAATTAAAAAAAATATCACTTATTTGGTATATTTACTCACATTTACCGTACTTATTATCAATAAATCTAAATCTACCCGCCCTTTTTATTATGTTTATAGGTTTTAGCACACCATAATTTCTAAACTCAATTTTGGTATAATAAAAGTAATAAAATTTACCACAAACACATGCAGATTTAATTTAGACCAACTCCACTTAAATGTTATAATAGTATAGTATATACAAAACGAAAAACATTAATAGACCCATTGGAAATTGAATCATGTACTATAATCATGATTTATACGTGGTAGAGTCACGCTGCAGCTATATTATGGTTGTAGGACGAATGGGTCGGCTCGACCGGGGAAGGACCACGCTCTCACAAAATACCAGCGTAAAATAGCAGCTTGATGCTGCTGTGTTTCGTATGGTGAGTGTAGAGAACCGGGGGACCCGTTTTTTATATTATAGGATGACAAACGAGCATACAGTCCACCTGAAGGTAAGCGGTTACTGTGGCCCATAGACATCGACATCTACCCTCGATTACGAATCAAAATGCAGATGCGTTGTCACCCGTGAGGACTAACATGGAATGTCTCTTTTCATTTAAAACGGGTCTCCGGTTCTCTACACTCACCATACGAAACACAGCAGCATTAAACTACTATATTACGCTGGTATTCTGTGAGAGCGTGGTCCTTTCCCGGTCGAGCCGACCCATTCGTGCTACAACTATACTACTGTAGCATGGCTCTGCCACGTATAAAACGAGGCATTCCATTGTCCTCAGGGGTGACAACGCATCTGCATTTTGATTCTTAATCGAGGTTAAATGTAAATGTCTAAAATATCAAATTTAGAATTGTAATGTAATAATAACATAAAAATATTATTAGGAGTACCCTTAACTGACGAGCATGTATGATGTACGCATATATTGTTACGAAAATATAATCCTGCAACTGCATGATCTTGTTACCTTGTTCTCGTATGGTTGCGATATATTAAATAAATAACAATTAATAAAATAATGTACTTACTACACTACATATATATACTATAATATACAGGGTGTCCCAAAAATATCACGTCAGAGTGACATGGAAGATAGGTTAGCCTTAGGTCTTGCAGATAAAGAAAAATGACCTTAGTAAAAGTATTTTAGTTTTCGAGATATCGTCAATTGTTTTATTTTCTCAAAAACCTCTACTTTAAGTTAGTGTTCCTACCGTTGTTGTTAGAAATACCTCGAAAGTTGTTAGTTTTTATATTTTTTTTATTTTTCGAACAGTTGTTCCATGCGGTGAAAATAAATTTGTCCCAAAATCTAATGTATTTTTAATAAAAAAAAATGATTTGTATTACTTTTTTACCTTTGAAAAAATTGAACTCCAACTTTGATGACACACCGTGAAAAAAAATTTTACTGACGTAAACTGGCAAATAATTTGCAAAACTGCTCCAATTACTGCAGATTCAGGAAAGGTATAACACTTACATCAATTGTTTAAAAATATGTTGGAATTACCATTTTTATCATTAAGGGTAGCGCTAAAGCCGAACTTATTGGCTTAGCTATGGGATATTGACAAAAAAAATGGAATTTTTAATTAACGTAAATATTAAAGCAGATGCTCGAATTGTTTCCCTCTAGTTCTAATACATAATCTACATCTTCTGATAAAATTATTTTTTAATCTTCTTAAACCTATTTGCGATATCTCTTGAGCCGCTAGGTTTATTCGGTTACGGAGTTCCCTTTCGTTGTGAATTGGTTTTAGGTACACTTTATCCTTGAGACAACCCCAATAAAAAAAATCCAAAGGATTTAAGTCAGGGGATCTCGGGGGCCGATCTCGGGGGCCATAAGATTGGCCCCAATCGCCCAATCCACCTTCTTGGGAACCTGTTGTCAAGATAGGCTCGAACGTCTCGAGCGTAATGTGCTGGGCAACCGTCGTTTTGGTACCACATCGTTGCCCGTGTTTGTAGTGGCACATCCTCTAGGAGCGTTGGCAATCGGTGTTGAAGAAATGCCAAATAGTTTTCACCATTTAATGTAGGAGGTAGCTCTACTGGTCCTAGTATTGAACCATTGAAGATTCCTGTCCATAAATTGATTTTAAACATGTATTGTGAACGGTCTTCTCTGGTTTCATGCGGGTTCTCTAACTGCCAACTATGAATATTGTGCAGGTTAAGATATCCGTCCCTTCTGCACTGAGACTCATCAGTCCACAAAACTTTATGAAAAAAGTCGGGATCTTGCCTATTTAGTTCCAGCATTCGTCGGCAAAACAGAACTCGTTTTACATAATCACCCTCAAGGAGAGTTTGCACTCTTTGAATGTGGTATGGGTGAAATTGATACCTTTTTTTTAAAATACGATGAACCGATGATTTCGGTATTCCAGTGCGGCTTTGTATCATACGAACCGAAGTCGAGGGATCCCCTTCGCGTTCCTGTAGCACGACGTCGTCCTCGATTGTTCGCGGTCTCCCAGATTGAGAACCTCGAGTTCCAGGTATTCTGCCCTCCCTATAGGCAGAATCCAATCGTTCAATCACCTCATACGTCGGATGTCTACGGTCTGGATACCGTTCCGCGTACAATCTTGCAGCCAACCTTGCGTTTAATGAGACTATGCCTCGAGTAGAAACTTTCCTGGTTTCGCCGTAAATCAAGTACATGTCAGCGTACTCACGATGTGTAAAGCGATTAACAGCGCCTCTTCGTGGATTTTCCATTATTAGAACTTTCACAACAAAATCAATCAGTTCAACAACAGTCCGAGTAGTAAGCAAATCAAAGTCCAATTAATAAACGCCGAGTAGTCAAAAATATTAAAAATAACGAAAGGAGCACAAAACCGCACGAGTATCACAAAAAACTGAAAATAACGTACTAAAAACAAAATCAACCACCGAATTCCGAAGCTACCTGTGCGAGACTGAGATAGCACTGTTCTCCCTCTATTCACAGCTATCTCGCTCAGTTTATGACCGGAGAACTGGTTGATGGGATGCTAAACACAATAACTAAACAACATTCCTTTTCATTGCTTTTGAAAACAGAATTCGTTTATTCAATAACAAAGTACAGCTTCCCGCTGAGAGCGCTACCCTTAATAATAAAAATAGTAATTTTGACATTTTTTTAAATAGTTGATATAAGTGTTATACCTTTTCTGAATTTGCAGTAATTGGAGCAGTTTTTAAAATTATTTGCCAGTTTACGTCAGTACATTTTTTTTTCAGGGTAGGTCATCAAAGTTGGAGTTCAATTTTGTCAAAGGTTAAAAAGTAACACAAATCATTCTATTTTATTAAAAAATACACTAGATTTTGGGAGAAATTTACTTTCAACGCATGGAACAACTGTTCGAAAAATACAAAAATATAAAAACCAACAATTTTCAAGGTATTTCTAACGACAACGGTAGAAACACTAACTAAAAGTAGAGATTTTTGAGAAAATAAAACAATTGACGATATCTCAAAAACTAAAATACTTTTACTAAGGTCATTTATTTTTATCTGCAAGATCTAAGGCTAACCTATCTTCCATGTCACTCTGACGTGATATTTTTGGGACACCCAGTATACATAGTTTAGTAAGCAGCCCAAAGGCATCTATAGAAAATTTCCAATGCACTGTTTTATATGGCAAACTGCCAAGGAGTGGCTCAATCATCTACTTCTTAAAATTACCGAATGCTCCAGTGGAGAGGACGTGTTCTCACTTTAACGGCTGATATTACGACTTCATTCCCAATAAATGGTACTTCAAAAAACGGAGTTCATTAATATTGTGACAGTTCTTTAGAAATGAAGACGCTTCCTATAGTGCTAACATTATATCTTGAGAATAAAATATATATCTTAGCTTTATAAAATAATTCAAGTAAAATCTTGGCGCGGAAGGAGTAAAGAGAAGACGGATCGTTAATTCACATTACCATATTGCAAGTTCATTGCAAGACAATAATAACACAACGCCAACTTGACTAGTCAGTTAACGCTCGCATTAGAGATAATAACTTAGGCTAAGTGACTAACTTTAATTGACTAGGTTCACCTTCTGAAGATTCGCTTTACGGACGTTAATACTTGTGAATTAATTAGGACATGAAAGTATTAAACATGCTTCATAGGGTGTAAAGTTCTACGTATTCACTCCGCTAAGACCACCCCCAGCACAATTTGATCGGAAAAGTTTGTCACAGTTATGGGTTCCAAATTCCAATTAGGAAATACCAGATCGGAAGACCAAAATATCTGGGCAAAATTTTAAAATGTCGAGATTTTGGGGTAGTTTTTTTTTTATAGGATAGGGTGACAAACGAGCACACAGTCCACCTGATGGTAAGTGGTTGCTGTGGCCCATAAGCATCTACATCTATCCTCGATTACGAATCAAAATGCAGATGCGTTGTCACCCGTGAGGACTAAGATGGAATGCCTCGTTTCCAGTAAAAAGGGTCTCCGGTTCTCTACACTCACCATACGAAATACAGCAGCATTAAGCTACTATTTCACGCGGGTATTCCTTGTTGGAAGAAACAAATGTTATAAATAACAATGTTAAATAAAAAGTTTATTTTTTAAACAAATAGGCTACAAAAAGACTAATTGTTGACACATAAATAATTTCAGTACACTCAATTGTTAGGTTGCTACATGTAGTTTACTGAGTCCACCAATTTGGATCCTTTATTATTATTCGGTAGATTTAAGATACAAACAATTTACTTTAAAGTTCAGTCTAATTACTAACTCAGCTTTTATTAAATTAAAAGAAGCTGTGATGTGAATAGAAGCTGTTTGTTTGGAGGTTTTGAGTTTTGTCGGGAGTCTGGAGATCATTTAAAATCCCTGAAGAATCCAGACGAATCCCGACCATCTAGCAAACCTAGTTTTAATGTAGCCCATAAACGTGACAGTCAATTAGTTGACAAACGTTAGGCAGACAACGCCTGTCTAAATACTATGCTTCTGATTTAATTATCACATAAACATTAAATTGGTTACGTAACTCTCCACTTTTACGCCAAATAACTTTAATCTATTATAAGCTAATACTTGACATACCACCGGATAATATTTAATTTTAACCATTATTATATAAATGGCATTTAATAAATTATCTTTGAAATGGAATGCATCCGCGAAAATCCACACCTATGGGGATTCTATTCACGACGCTACTAATTCCCAGCGAAGCTACCTCTTCGTCGCACCATTAGATTAGCATATAAGCAGCATCTCTCTCGCACTCATACGCTACCTTTGACAAATTGATGAGAGGTCCTAATGAGATTCGCATGATCGAACTTTATCGCTCACGTCGAAGCCAGTGTACGTAACAGCGCAACCTAATCATGTGAACTCTGCATAATTTGCTATGTGGTTACAGCGTAAGATAACAAAATAACCCCATTTTATTGGGTTTGTGTCGGAAAAGGCGCCTATGGAAAACGTTCCTGGTTTATTTTTTTATGAGGGGGCAAACGAGCATGCAGCTTATCTAATGGTAAGTGACTACTGCAGTTTGTGAAAACAAACAGGATCGTCCCCGTCGCCACATAAGATTTGAAAGACAACAAATCCTGGCTATAGAACACCGATTCCTTCCAATGATTATTCGCTAGGTTAATGAAATCAAAAAACACCCTAATTTCAATAGAGAAAATGGCTGAGCGCTACCATCTGCTTGAGATTCTATAATAAATAAAATTAAATCCCAACCCAAGCATACAACTGAAAGACTACAAGATACTAAGTTCATTCAAGATACTAAGTTGACGTGGTAGAGCCATGTTGCAGTTTTTTTGCTGGAAACGAGACATTCCGTCTTAGTCCTCACAGGTGACAACGCATCCGCATTTTGAATCGCATACGAGGATAGATGTAGATGTCTATGGGCCACAGCGACCACTTACCATCAGGTGGACTGTGTGCTCGTTTGTCACCTTATCCTATAAAAAACACTGTGTATATCGGAACAAAAATTAATAATTTTAATCTGTGGGTCTGTGGCTAACGGCGCGGCGGTTAACTATGACATCAGGACGTCGAACACCTCAGTCCCCCCCGTGACAACGAGTGCTGTAAAGCAAACTTCGGATAAACAACGGAAAAACGCCGGGAATATAAAAAAGTAAATATACGCGGTAAAATCCGTAAAAGCTAGTTTCAATTAAATTGTTAAAAATATATAATTCAGTGTTAGAATTTTCCTCAGGTACCCGAGAGCCGCGTGAAGCCACAAGTTTACCGATAGGATTTCAATTGCTTCGTTGGCGCAAGTTTTTCAAAACAACCACTCTCAACTATTTCGCAAGTGGGACCTTTTTGCGCCAGTAGCCCGTTACTTAACTTTTTTCATTTGGAAAGTTCAGCTTGTATTGATCTAACTTAAGTTGAAAATTGCACGATAATAAATAAAAACATTTTGGAATTTTCCAACGATACGAGTAAAATGTTAATGGCCACTGGATTTTTTAATAGGTGTTCCTAAGCACGTTAGATGGGTTTATGGTATAGTAAACCCTTAGGTCAACCCTTAGGTACACAAATATTACACAACTATGTTTTGCACGTGGCCACGCTGCAGCTATATTATGGTTGTAGCACGAATGTGTTGGCTCGACCGGGGTAAGATAACGCTCTCACAGAATACCAGCATGAAATAGCAGCTTAATGCTGCTGTGTTTTGCATGGTGAGTGTGAGAACCGGAGACCATTTTTACTGGATAAGAGGCATTCCATCTTAGTCCTCACGGGTGAACAAGAATAAATGTAGATTTCTACTGGTCACAGCATGCACTTACCATCAGGACTGTGTGCTCGTTTGTCACCCTATCCTATAAAAAAAATATTTAAATTTTCCAATTGCACTGTAATTTAATTTAATTTACAATCATGTAACTGAATTGTAGCTGATTTTTAATCGTCGTTAATTATGTATAATATGGTTGGTAATTAGTCGTTAATTACCAATCATGTAAAATATTATGTAAGTTTTAAAATGTTAATCTTCAGATAAAAGCTTTCCATCAAATGAAATTATAACATGGCTCAATGTAAAAGTAAAGCAATTGAATTATTTTATTCGTACAACTGTAAGTTTTAACTTATTTATGATGTATTTTATTCAATACAATATAAATCTTATCAAAGGAATGAAAACAATTATCTTAGTGAAATAAAATAATTAAAAAAATGTCTACGACATGTCACACGTTCTGCTTAACTGATAACCGGTACAATGACCGGCTGCCGAGTGTCATTTTCATACCAGCAAACGTAGGATAGATGACGTCTTCAAAAAAGAGTGACAACTTGTTGAGGCATGCAAGATGTAGTCTTTAGAGGATGCATTGTTTCAGCAATGAAGCAGGTCAGTCATGATATGATGAAATTTAGTTTATTGTGAAAATTACAGCCCTAATTGACAGTTCAACGAACCCTCCGTGCCCCCGTTTCATGAGCGTAGACGTGTACATTATTTACAAACGTCTATGTGGTTAAGGCGCTCAAGTTGGGAACATCACGTTAGTTTCAATTATTCAAAAAATAATTTCAGTCCCGCCGCACCTTATCGATCGCGGCCGAAAATTAGGGTGAACTTTAGAAAGATAAAATTTAACTAGTCATTTATTATATATATATATATATATATATATATATATATATATATATATATATATATATATATATATATATATATATAGATATATATATTATAATTATAAATACAATTTTCTTTAATATTTAATGTTTAACTTTAATTTTTAATTTAATAATTTATTTCAACTAATTTAAACTATTCTAAGTTAATTTGTATAAAATAAAATAGATAATTAATAATTTAATTTATAATGAATGCGTCTCAATCGATACGTATGCGTAAGCGGACAAGCTCTTTTTTCCCAGCTTTTTAAAATTGATAAATTGCGTATTATATATTTTTAGCTATTATGTAAAAGCTTGTAGGAAATGCTGTGAGCACTAAACATGCGGTGTTTACTTATTATTGAATGTACACTTAGTTTATATTACTGTTTTAGAATTAAACATAATGTATTAGTGTAACATTTGTTGGTGAACCAAATAAATAAATACTGTTTGTGTACCTGAAATACAGGATCACAAGATTCAGGGGCTAGTGCTCAATCGGAGCCTTTGTAGGTATCATTTTTATTTGAGCCTTATAAAGTATTATTAAATTAAACGTTAATTCAAGTGCTGTATTAGTGAAGTAAATTAAATAAAAATAGCATAAGCTTGCAATAATTAACAAATCTAGTACTGTGGGCGCTAATCCGTCTTTTAAACGTGGCGATAATATAAATCCTTTATATTGGTTGGGCTGAAAAGTTCGTATCGTCTCTATGAGATGGCGCCACTAGAATAAAATCCATATCATTTTTAGGTAGTACCAACCTTCAAAAGAAACGTGTATAAATTTGACAGCTGTCTGATTATTAGTTTGTGAGATACAGCATTTTGAGTGAAGCAACTTTTGTTATTTTGAAAAAAATGGATAAAAAGGAATTTCGTGTTTTAATGAAACACTATTTTTTGATGAAAAAAAGTGCTGCTGATACCAAAAAGTGGCTTGATGAGTGTTATCCGGACTCTGCGCCGGGCGAAGCAACCATTCGTAAGTGGTTTGCCAAATTCCGTACAGGCCATATGAGCACCGAACACGATGAACGCAGTGGACGTCCAAAAGAGGCTGTTACGGACGAAAACATAAAAAAAATCCACAAAATGATTTTGGAAGATCGTAAATTGAGGTTGATTTGTATAGCTGGCACTCTAAAGATATCAAAGGAACGTGTTGGACATATCGTTCACGAATATTTGGGTATGCGAAAGCTATGTGCAAAGTGGGTGCCGCGCGAGCTCACAATCGACCAAAAACAAGAACGTGTCGATGCTTCAGAGCAATGTTTGGAGCTGTTCAACCGCAATAGAAGTGAATTTTTGCGTCGATATGTGACAATCAATTAAAACATGGATCCACCACTACACTCCGGAGTCCAGTCGGCAGTCATCTGAATGGACTGCACGCGATGAACCGAATCCAAAGCGTGGAAAAACTCAACAGTCGGCCGGTAAGGTTATGGCGTCCGTATTTTGGGATGCACATGGAATAATTTTCATCGACTATCTTGGAAAGGGAAAACCCATCAACAGCGACTATTATATAGCGTTATTGGAGCGTTTGAAGGACGAAATCGCGAAAAAACGGCCCCATTTGAAGAAGAAGAAAGTGTTGTTTCATCAAGACAATGCGCCGTGTCACAAATCGATGAAAACGATGGCAAAATTGCATGAATTGGGCTTCGAATTGCTTCCGCATCCACCGTATTCTCCAGATTTGGCCCCCAGCGACTTTTTCCTGTTCTCAGATCTCAAGAGAATGCTCGCTGGAAAGAAATTTAAAGCCGATGAGGAAGTAATCGCCGAAACAGAGGCCTATTTTGAGCCTAAACACAAATTGTACTACAAAAATGGTATTGAAAAGTTGCAAGATCGCTATAATCGGTGTATCGCCCTCGATGGCAACTGTGTTGAATAATAAAATCGAATTTTGCCAAAAAATGTGTTTTTCTATAAAACGATACGAACTTTTCAGCCCAACTGTTACAATGAGAATATTCGTATCCATGTCCAACTGGACTGTAACAATACACCTGTATATTTCTTTTAGTATTATTTATTATTGGGCTTCGAATTGCGTCCGCATCCACCGTATTCTCCAGATTTGGCCCCCAGCGACTTTTTCCTGTTCTCAAATCTCAAGAGAATGCTCGCTGGAAAGAAATTTAAAGCCGATGAGGAAGTAATCGCCGAAACAGAGGCCTATTTTGAGCCTAAACACAAATCGTACTACAAAAATGGTATTGAAAAGTTGGAAGATCGCTATAATCGGTGTATCGCCCTCGATGGCAACTGTGTTGAATAATAAAATCGAATTTTGCCAAAAAAATGTGTTTTTCTGTAAAGCGATACGAACTTTTCAGCCCAACTGTTACAATGAGAATATTCGTATCCATGTCCAACTGGGCTGTAACAATACGCCTGTATATTTCTTTTGGTATTATTTATTTGGTAGACCAACAGTTTTATTGATTAAAATAGATAATACTAATAACTACAGTAAGACAATTAAAGGTCCTCTATAGTAGATACAAACGTAAAGTTACAACAGTTATTAAACGCGATTCAACACTCTTAAAGTATCTAACATATACAATACGTATATACCAAAATGAGAACAGGGTTAATTTGCAATAAACGGCCAAATTTGCAGAGAAATTTCAGAACAAGTAATATAGGAAAACAAATGGTAAAGAAAAATTAATTTTAAAAAATATCAAACATCCTGTCCAGTTTATCTTTTAAATTCACAATACATTATTAGTAATGCATTATTTTAACAAATTTTACTGCGCACGCACCACATTCGTAAGGGTCGATCGGTAGGCAAAGACGAAAAATGGGCAACTACCCATAAATCACATTCAATTTGGGATAATTTCAAATGAAAGTAGAAGCCTTATTTACTCGTATTTTTAATAACTGCACCTGCATTAACGGTATATCATTATTTATAATATATTTGAACTTAAATTGGCTACTCTTTGAAAAATAACCCTGTAACCCTGTATACATACAAACATAAACAAAATTGAAGTGACAATCGATAATATCAAAATTACAAAAGATAACTGCCTTTTATTGATTAGGGTATTTTTTTCGAAATTGAATATTTCATGAATGGTCTTTGATGATAATTCTTAAACTTAAATAACATCACATTAATATACCCCTCTCCCTTCCACTATCGGACTACCAGACGTTCGGTCAGTCTCCACCCTTTCGTTATTGACTTATCACGCATTTGAAGTTCGAACCAAGCGGTTTGCTACGTCGTTCATCATGCAAGCGGAATAAGTTGCCAGCATCTGTCTTTCCATCCGATTACAATGTGGGTGTCTTCAAGGCAATAGAAGAATAGGTTTTTGTTAAGTCAGTGCGATTCACCATCTTAGGCTACATCACCACTTACCAGATGGGATTGTAGCTAAACGCTGGCTTAGAACAGTTTAAAAAAATATATCCACCCAGCCGTAAGTTGCTCGTTTTATACAATACAGTTAGGTAAAAATGTTTCCAGATGACGATAATTTTGTTGATCTAAGTCAATTTATTTTCCTTCAACTATCAAGTGCGAAGGCACTCATAAATAACATGAAATCAACGCCAAACATATTTCCCATTTCCGTGGCAATGCCGCCGAAGTTTATTCTAATATAAATAAACACAATTTACCGTGGACCGAAACATAGAAAGAAAGTGCGCGTTACATAAACTGAACATTTTATTGGCGCCAAAGCGATATAGCGGGAGCGTTATTGTCGGAAATGTGCTGCAGATGGCGCTGTGCCGTAATGCTGTAATGGTAACGCACATGTAAAATGGAATTGATTTTTGTACGACACAAAACTGGAAACACCTAGAGATACCTCCTTGTATTATTCGCTATCTGATCGTAAAGTTTTATTATAATAGGGTTCAGCTATTCCGAAAATAACTTCGATAGGCAGAAAGAATTAAAAAAATGGATAAAATGGATATTTATATGTCTAATTGGATGCAATGCCCCTTTTTTTTTAAAACCATCCGTGTTCCTTCAGTGCCCTTACGTTCCGGAGCCGCGGTATCTCTTTCGAACAGCCCGCAGCAGGCGTCGGCCCTTGCGGGCCCCTTCACGCTGCTGACAGCTCTTTGAGGCGCGCGGGGATGCAATACCCCTGAGCTTAATATAAGTTACTTATTTCAATGTAACAGATAGATGCTTCAATTTTTTATATGTTTAGATGGCGACATTAATTATTTTATCTAACGTGCCTATCTGCCACCGTTTAATGTTGCCACCACTTCCCAATTATAAAAAAAAAACTAATCTATGAATGACACTTGGTGACGGGCGACTCAGGAATACGTGTTCAACGCAATGACGTATTATATATAGACACGTCATGAACGAACATCGCGGCGCTTAAAAACGGCGAAAATACTAGAACTACTTATACGCGTGCAGAAAGAGAAAGAAAATATGACACCGTACGGCGGGATGCCTGTTGCTTGACTACTAGCTGCATGCGCCGGCCGCCATTAGACGGCATCGTCGAATAAAATGAAATGAAAATAGGTAATTTTGTGAACTTTCGCATGAAATGACACATTTTTGTCTTTAACTTTTGGGGTATAATTTGTACATCGTCTGAAAACACACGACGGCATGTTTTCTTTATGTTTTGCACAGGTTTACACACACGAATCACGATATAATAAATTAAAAACAAACGTAGCGTCGCGCGACAGGTTGGTGCGTGACTAAGCGCGATGTGGCCAATTGGCTTCATTTCATGTTGCCATTTTAGAGTGCGGACAACGTATCTATAAGTTTATACATCATTGGTTCAACGTATTAAAATACGTTTGAACCATTTTAAACGGCGCATTCTTGACGGGCTCGTAATTGTAATTCAGGAACACGTTGAATGAAACTATTATTTACGGATTTCAAATTTTTTACGGAATTCAAATCCGTAAATAATAGATTTATTCAATGTGTAGTGTTCGCGAAAATTTAAGAAATCATTATCAGGATCACGTGTTATACTTTGCATAATAAAAATAAAATAAGTTTGCAGTTCACACGCGGTAGAAGTGAAACCTTATTAATTCTTTATTAATAAAAATTAATTCGTTTTTACTATTAATTTATTGAGACCGAGATAAGAGGAAAATCTGTATGTTGGTACTTCATTGCTGGCAGCACCGTTCGCCCATCTTCGTGCGCGACCGAAGAGAAGTGGGAGGGAAAATGCTATAAAAGAGGATGCATCATGATTCTCCTGCACCCCCTTTCCCTCTGCGCTACCTTTTCCCCTGTGTCCCGTTTTCCCCAAGGGGAGTCTCTTCCGACACGCCAGAAAGGCCCTCCAGGCCAAAGTAGGTCCCAGGTGGTGTTTAGTTGGTAGACACTCTAGGTCTTATAATGAGTCTTAGAGCATTCACCATCTCTCTTCCCCGCTTCCCGGAGGGTAGCCCTTTGCTTTGCTTCTGGGCGCAAAAAAAATTCTTGGGCATTCTGTTTTAAGAACACGTATCCTATTAGTCAAAGTGTAAATAAGTGTGAAAACAAAACCTGAAACATTAAGTGTTCTATATAATGTACTAGCTTGCCAGGCCGTTGTTCTGCCCTTTTCGATGACCCTTTGTCATGTCCTATTAAAATACTAAAATTCGCTAAAAAAATTTGTGGGTCACTCATGTGCAAAAAACTATCCTATCTCTCAAGTTGACCAAACTTCACACGCTGTGCAAATTTAATTAAAATCGGTTAAGTAGTAGTCACAAACAACGTGACATGTAATTTACATATATAAAGATGTATATTCTATAGAGTATATAAAATGTCTTGTAAGTACATAATTTTCACCATAAACTGTTTATTTGTGTAAACATGTATATCTATCTAATCTATCTCATTCTCCCGCAGCGCAGGTCCGTTTCGTCGAGTTTCAAATCACGACCACTCTAAAGAAATTTTCACTCCAATAAACATAACATAACAGCTTTGAATATATAAAGACATTATAATACAATCATATGATAATAGTAGTTGCTATCATAACAAGAACCGAACCAAAGTCTGCGGAATTTTTAATCTCACATTTTTAAAACTAGCAATTAAAGGAGGGCGGGGTTCAAGCTCAACTTTTATGCTTTATGCTTCTTAAAACTTTTAACTCGTTTATCACCCTGATTTTTTGTGGAATAAGGGTGATAAGTAAATAATCCACCAAATCGTAAGTGGATACCGTGGCTCACATCTACATCTACCCTCGTTAAGAATACGAAGGCGTCTTCGATTCCAGTACAGAGCAGTCTCCGGTTCTCTACACTCACCATAAGAAACACAGCAGCATTATGCTAGTATTCTGTGAGAGCGTGGTCATTTCCCGGTCGAACCGAACCGAATTATTTAAAAAATGGGATTTACCAGTCGTCGATCCGAACACGAATGTTGGGCTTTACAACTTTTTTAAAGCATGTGGGTGACGATGAAATGCCCCAATTCCAGTAGAAAGCGTCTCTGGTTCTCTATACTCGTGGTATATCACAAATTTTTAAAAGAATTATATACATAAACATGTTATCGTCCAGTATCCGTCACATGCATGAAATATATTAAAAATATTAAATGGAAAATTCCAGTTCAAAATATTTCAAAACCTATTGGCATTTTACGACATCTTTCCTTAAATTTCTCCCGGAATAGATTCAAATTGAATCCCGGCACGAATCGCAAGCCGCGTCCATCCTTTGGGAATACTCGGTGAGCCAACCGCTGGGGCGAAACTTTTCGTGAGATATCTTCATACAAAATAAGTTTTGAAACTAGTCTACCAAACTATCGTTTGGTTATATTTCATAACCTAAAATATACTAGTCATTAAATTGCATAATAAAAACGTGAAGTAAAGGTAGTGTACGAGTCGAGTTACCAGGGTCTAAAATTGGAAATCCGGTGACTGATGGTTAAAAACCCTGGTTTTTGGAAAAAAGTTCGTTATTCAGGTTATAATCATGCTTTTTCCCCCTATGAAATATACTATTTATTTGAACTAATACTTCGGCCACTAGCAAGAGCTTTAAAAAGTAGGTTTTTCGTTGGTTTCATTCCAATTTTATTGTAAAATTTCTGTCACCTAATGTGTCTCCTTCTCTGGCTCACTTGCACTGATCTGTAGATCTACCAGTATAGCCAGCGTGAAGACAAATCTAGTTAGTATTGAAATCCAGGCGGGGGCCGGTCTTAACTCCCGAAATCCAGTCAAGACCGGATTTATCCGGTTAGATGGTAACCCTACGTACGAGAACCAATTATAACATTTAATGCCGCACATCTTGTAATAAGCGATTGTTTTATACAGAGATCCGAAGTATTAATATTCGTCTACGGAAGCGTGTGGATGTGACATGTTACCAAACAATGGACGCGAAGGTGGGCAATTTACCACGGTACGGTGTCTCTATTGTTACAATTCAGTTCCGTAATAGATCGCCATCACAATTTCCTCCGCTCGAGGGTGTGATTGTAAACGTGGACTTTGCTTGATATTCTAATAGAATACATTCGTAGATGAGCACTATTAATTTAATTAAGCTACTGAACTACTAATACACTACTGTGCATAAGTATAAAACTCTTCTGAGTCAATCGTTCTAGATTTTACCGTTATTTTCACATTTAAAAATGGATGTTAGATCATAATATCGTATTACCACAGTCTAACTACTACTAGTGTTGTAGGTACTGTGTTGTACTATGTTCCTCTTAGCCTGTGGTTCGTTCTTTACGTCTTAGAGACTAATCCTCGTAAAGGCCTAGTTCCTAAGAACATCAAAGAGACTTCAAAAACAGAGACTGTTATGGAATTAAAATGAAGAATAAAGAACGGTTTTAAAAGCAGTTTTAGCAGAAGTGGTAAAGGGTTTTGTGGCGTTATTCTTTATTTAATGAATTTACACAAGTATCGCCTGAGTCTGTTAATTAATATTTGACATAAACCTATTCGCTTAACACTGATTGAATTTCATTCAATTTCACCTAAAGCCGCAATCCTGTGGAAATAAACAGAAAGCGTCGCTCGTGCAAACTATTACCGGATGGCTTCCGGAGCCGTTTCCAGCGTGTTGAGGTCACGAAGCGCTATGAATTCTACTAAAGGAAATATGTAAGTTGGTGTAGGTATGTGTAGGAGAATTGGCATTTAGGAGAATCGATAGCGCATGAGGAAACTAAGTATTCTTTATTACATGGATGTCGTCTAATTTAATTTACTCATCTCATTATCAACGGATTAACTCATAAATAACTTAGTAAAGTAAAGTTACAGCCTATATATGTCCCACTGCTGGGCACAGGCCTCCCCTCATTTCTGAGAGGGTTTTTTAGGGCAAGGAAGTGTCCGACACGCTGCCCCAATGCGTGTTGACGAACTTCACATGTCTTCGAAATAATTTTTTTTCTTATTCCTCAGACATGCAGGTTTCCTAACGATGTTTTCCTTCACCGCCGAGCACGTGGTAAATCAGCACTTAAATTGCAATTAACAATTTCATTGGTGCCGGCGGGGATCGAACCCAGGTTACTCGCGTTCTGTTATATTTACAGCGAGCGTTAACCATCTGAGCTACCACGGATCAGATATCTAACTTATTTGTTGTAATCAGTACCCTCACCGAAACCGTTGCACTTGTCATAATTAAATCGTCATCATCATCATCATTAAAACCCTTTACAAATCAAATGTTGAATATAGACCTCCCCCAAGAAATGCCACCAAGCAGAGTCCTGAGCCCCTTCCATCCCTCGACTCCTTGTATATCTCACCAGGTCATAATTCCACCTATTGGGGGACCGATCTACACTTCGCCCACCACTACTAGATTTCTACTCGAGAAACTTTCTTTCTCATCGTTTGTCGGTTCTTCACTTCAGCGTTGCCGTTGGGCTATGTCGATTACTCTGAATCTGCTGTGGATATGCTCATTTCTAAGTCTATCACGCGGAAAAAGCCCGAGTGCCCTCTCCATAGCTCGCTGAGCGACCTTGAGCTTCCTCATAGAGCCAGCAGTGAACATAACAAAATATAGTCAGAAATTTTGTGAAATATAGATGTTTTTCCAAATTCAACCTCTTGAGGGTAAAGGATAAAAAACTTAGGTATTAATCTTGTTCTTAGAAGTTAGGATTATTTCTTTACATTTACTTTTATACTAGAATACAGCACGGCTGTTTGGCGCCAGAAATAAATAGGTTTCTCGCGCTCTTATATATTTCGATGCTCTCAGGTATTTCTCGGTCCTGAGCTTATTTTACCTGTTTAATTTTGACCCAAATTGAAAGCCCAATCGCCTTATAAATGGAAATCCTGCACGTTCCGTGAAGTACCGGAGATACCACTCGACCTATCTTAAACTCGAGGGTCATTACAAATCTGAGGGCACGCACAGTTTATTGCGAAATTAAAAAATAAAATAAAGTTGCTAAGCAACTAATAATTATATCTTTCAATTTCACAGCGCAGTTAGGTACCTACATCTGTCCCGTACAAAAGAAATATTTCAATATGTGTTAATTAGAAAAGAATTTTTTCTAACTTCCAAACTATAATATAGTACCTATATTAGAATACATAACATACATATACACTCACGCCTGTCACCCAGAGGGGTAGGCAGAGACTACAGACATCCATTTGGCACGATCCCGACACAACTCTCTCGCCTCCTCCACATCCATATACCTACGCACACATGCTCGTCGTGAAGAATATCCACTACCCCATATCGTACCGTAGGTATCGTAATAATAACTCAAAAATAAATAAACTGCGTTTGTCGGAGTCCACAATTATTCACTCATAATTCATAAACACCCAAGCCTGTCACCCAGAGGGGTAGGCAGAGACTACGGACTTCTACTTGGCACGATCATGACACACCTCTTTCGCCTCCATATATCTACGCATACACGCTAGTCGGTTAAGGGTACTCCTAATGTGGCCCATTTTCAAAATGGAATCAAGTCCGCAATTAAATATGAAATAAATTAATATTAAAAGAAAAAACATTTTATAAACAAGTTTTTATAAAAGTTGAAAACGTGTTACAATACAATACCCTTTATTGAACACTAAAAAGACAACATAACAAGAAACAAACAAAGAGAAAAACAAAAGGCGGTCTTATTGCTATGCAGCAATTTCTTCCAGACAACCTAAATAAGAAATAAAAATAAGTAGAAAGTTAAGTAATGGGTGCACTATAAATAATATCTATTATAATCTATAAATATAAAAGAAATTTAATAAACACGCCGGAATTTACTTAATTGACAGACGTGATCATAAATTATAGATAAAAGGAGGAGGGATGATTTAGAAAGAAAGATAATGTTTTTTAACTTGGTTTTTAAAGGAGTCTATTGTTTGAGCACATTTTATAGTTGATGGTAAGGAATTCCAAAGTTTAACTCCAAGAACTAAAAAAGATTTACTGTAAAATGTAGAAGAGTGCAAGGGACATGGGACAAGGGAAAGGTTTTCTAAGGATCGAAGGGAAAGTTTGTGAGAGGAGCTGAGAAATTGGAAACGTTCTTTAAGGTAGGGCTGAAAAAGACTGAGATGAAAAGCCTCACATTTTTTGTAGAATAAGGGTGACAAACGACAACAGTCCACCTGATGGTAAGTGGTTGCTGTGGCCTATAGATGCCTAGAATCAATTTTTTTGGACAGGACACAGGATTGCCTCGTTTCCAGTAAATAGGATCTCCGATTCTCTACCCTCAGCGTCCGGAACACTGTAGCATTAAGCTGCTGTTCTATGCTGGTATTCACGTTCTGTAATAATACTGTCTTGCCACTACCCCATTTCGTCCCGAGGGTGGGGAAACTAAACAGGAGATGGGCGGCCACATCTTCCTGATAACCGCTCAGAATAACAAAAAACTGTTGCCAACCCGCAGGCCAAGCGTGGCAAGTAAGCAAAATTTGCAATGGTAATAGATATACTCTTCAAACGGGAATTTTGCACTGTCATTCACTGCCGCTGTGAGGCTCGTACTTGCTCGTATTCACACGTACTAGCCAGAAATGGTGGGACTCCATCGCTGTGCTAGTTAGTAAACTAAGGGGAAGTTTGACTTTCTAGTCGCTCCAGATCAGCTTCTGGATAGTATAGAAGGCTATCTAACTGCTTAGGTCCTATTATAGTGTCAAAAGCATATGCGCAAACTCAGAGACACTCAAATACTATCATATCTGGTAGTCGGTGATGATGATGCTCTGGACGATAAATTACACTATCTTGGCACAACAAAAGCCTGTTCTCTGTTGCTTTGAAGTCACTTACATTGCAACCGGATGGAAAGAGATATGTCACTCGTCCTGACATGCCTGGCCCGATGTTACCTATATTACAATACCAGAGGTAGGACATCATGAAGTGTAAGAGGTATGGAAATACAGACACATCACATAACCAAGGTTTAGCACAAACTTAGTTCCCGCTAGGATCGATTCAACGCATCATTATTACAGTCAATTTCTGTACTTTATGGTCAGTACTACAGTATTTTATTGCACGCGGTCGTCCTTATTTAGTACATATAAATAAACAATAAAAGGGCATAGTAATTGCAGTCGTCGTTGCACCCTTTTACATAAAACGTTACCCCCCACCCCCATCGATGAACTTCTCCAGTATCGTGGAGGCAGTTTATATATATATATATATATATATATATATATATATATATATATATATGAGAAAGGCAGAACATTTTAGATCGATCTAGTTTTTTATTCAACTTTACCTTTTCTGAATATTTTTTTCTTAAAAAAAAGAACGTTATCCTCACACTAGTTATTTGTGGATGAAACAAATACTCGTTCCGTGCGGGATTCGAACCCACGGCTCTCAGCGCTGCAACTTATTGCTAAATCAGAGCGATATGGGGCCATCAATACAAATCTTGGAGAACAATCGCGATGAAGTTGCGAAAAGCTTGAATTTACTATTATTTCGTCCACATATTTTAGTCGATATAATAGTAAACCTTGTCTTGATATTTTTATATATATGTATATTTCAAAACATGTGTAATATATGAGTTGTATACGCGGTCTTAATTCAGTTTTAGGAAAATTTGTATATAAAGAACTTTTCATAAGAGCATTAAAACAAAACAATATAGTAACATACATACAAAGTAATAGAGATTCTATTGAAATAATACTAGTTTTTACGGAATTTATCGCGTATATTTAACTTTTTAAATACCCGACGTTTCGAACGCTTTACAGCACTCATGGTCACGGGCGGGACTGAGATGTTCAACGTCCATATGTCATAGTTAACCGCGGTTACCATAGATTAAAATTTAACTTTTGTTCCGATCTATGTAGTATATAGAGATTCTATTATTATTATATACTAGGGTATTATATACCCACCCCATCTTCGCCTGCGTGGCGTTATAAATTTTCGCCTTTTCTCTACTATAATATGAATGTATTGTACATATAAACCTTTCCCTTGAATCTTAGACCATTCAATCCAATTGAGATGAATGATCTAAGTCTTGAATCATTCTGCCTATTGACGAAAACCGCATCAAAGTTAGTCGCGTAGTTTGAAAGATCTAAACGTACAGGTCGGCGGGAAACGACTTTGCTTTAATACTATGTAGAGATGTTTTTCTATCAAAACCCGTCGACAATTTTGAGTGCCCAACTTTAGACGCAATAAAAAAAGGTTGTGGAAGGTTCATTAAGCCTTATTCTCGTCCAATTTCAACACTGTTCTTGACCCTTGTCATCTACTAGACGATAGCTATTAGCAATCAAACAACGTATTAAACGTTGTTTTTTTTTTGTTATTTATCAGTGTGTATATTAAAGGTATATTATTTGAAAAGTATAGATATTTCATGGCAATTCCAAATAAAAGAGCAAGGTAGATTTTTTTATAAATTTTTACTTTGCTCTTTATAATTATAATTTTATTGGTTCTTGAGTGGCAGCCTCGTACCTGTAGGCGAAGTGTAGGGCGACCCCCCACTTGATGGAGTAACGAACTGGTAAGACGTGCAAGAAGTCGATGGATGCAGGTGGTTTAGAACCGTGCTTTTTTGTGGCATTCCTTGGTGTAGTTCTATGTTTAGCAGTGGACTTATGAATGGCTGTATGATGATGATGATGATGATGATATGCTGATGATATACTAAGAGAAACTAATTTAGCATTAATATATAACACATCATAAAGATTTTTTTTACAAATTTTATTATATTGTTTAAACCATTAATATATATTGTAACATATACATTTATTACAGGTTACGTGGTAGGCTGATTCTGCAGCTTTATTATGGTTGCGGCACGAATGTGTGCGTAAGGCCGGGGAAGAATCACACTCTCACAGAATACCAGCGTAAATCCGTCCATATGATCTTAGCATAAAATTCTTAACAGTGGTTGACAGTGTCCCAATGGTAAGCTACAGACCGTGAACTCAAAAGGTCGTGGGTTCGAATCCATCATTCGACTACTATAGTGAACCATTCCTAACACAAGTATGTTAAGCTTACTAGGAGTGGTTAACGGAAATTTTAGTAATGTAAGGAGCATTGCTGGTATTTAAAAAAAATGACTTCGACTTTAGCTTACAACTTAAGCTTACAGCATCTTGTCACCTTGGTATCTTATTAAGAAAACAATATATCGAAAGTATAAAATAAAAAAAGCAAACGGTTATAAAAACGAACTACACAAAACCTTGACACCTTCAACCATAGTCAACAGGATGCGACATACACCGAGTTTTATTTAACTACTGCATATAGTTTGCTCGCCGTGTTCCGCTCTATGTTCCAGTGTTAACTTTTCTAGGTTATAGTGGCTTGTCAAGTTACGTTGATAATTCATATTGACACTCGGAGAGTTCAGGGTTAAAAAATAGTATTAAAAAGTTCGCCGTGTAGTGGCGAAGTAAGAGAATTAACCACTCCATCATCAATATCATCCTGCGGTTATCGCAAAAGGAAACAGAGGAAACTTGAAAAGTGAGATGGACTGCATCTTCCTGATAGCAAGTCAAAAAGAAATCTGAATTCCAATCCAGCTGTCAAGCGCTACATCTATCTACCCTTTTTATAGGATAAGGGTGACAAAAGAGCACACAATCCACCTGATGGTAAGTGGATGCTGCGGTTCATTGACATCTACATGTATCCTAGTAGACGAACTTCTAGGTAGAATAAGAGTTCCATCACGCATATATTAATTGTTTCTATTGGTCGTTGCATAATTTCGTAGCTTTCAATTAAGTTTTTTTTAGAGTAATTACTTCGTTATCAATAAAACTTACACAATAAATAAGGATATAATACCACAGTCTAATAACTAGGATTTACTATTTCATACTTTATAAAATATCAATGTGAACAGTTCCTTATAAGGCCAGGTGTGTTAATCTATGTCGTGGCGATGCTTATAAGGGATAATCTGAGCAATTCGCTTTTATTTCCGACGACGGATTTAAATCCACCCCGTGCTTCTTTGAATATTTAATTCCAGATTTCGTAAAGGTACGGTAATTGGGCAAAGGTGCCTTTATTTTAAGGGCCATCTTTTTATAAAATGTTCGGATTTCAATTGCGTGTCATTATCAAAGATTTCATCTTAGAAGGAAATCGGTATTAAAAAAACTTGCATTGAAGTGAGATTGTGATGTAAATATTGTAATTAACTATGGTTAACCACTACGGTTGCGTAAATATTTCACTATCGCATCTTGAGGGGAATGAGAAAGGAGATGGGAAGCACAATCGTTCTAATAACAAGTCAAAATTTTTTTATAGAAGAGGGGGCAAACGAGCATACGGCTAAGCTGATGTTAAGAGACTACCGCCGCCCATGATCAACCGCAACACGAGGGGAATTGCAGGTGCGTTGCCAAGATAATAAGAAAGATAAGATAATAAGAAACTGTGGCTGCCAAACCCTTTGCTAAGCGTGACAACTAATTCACATATCCCCTTATATCTATGGCCCAAAATTCTATATATGGCCCTAAATTCAGAAGTGGACTTTCGAAAGGTGATAAATAAATAAATGAAACTATTGCAATATTCTTGAAGAACCTGAAGAGCGTGGTGGTAGAGCTGCGCTGCAGCTATACTATGTTTGTAGCACGGTTCGACGGGAGTAGGCCCACGCTCTCACAGAATGCCAGCGCAAAATAGCAGCCTAATGCTGCTGCATTTCTTATTAATCAGGGGTGACAACGCATCTGCGTTCTCATTTTTAATCGAGGATAAATGTAGATGTCTATGGGCCACAGCATCCACTTAACATTTTTGGATTTTCCTTCAAGTGCTGTTCGTAGCTTTGGCATGTAATTAACTGCGCAAATAATAAAATAATTACGCAACAATAGCAGTTGCACAGTAAAGTACAACGTCTTTATTATACTCGTACGTATTCTTTATTACCCTTTGGTTATTTTGTTTTTGTGCTTACTCCCTTTGTGGAAAAATGATTCTAGGTTACACTCGGATACAAAAGAAAGTTTGGCTTTTATTTCAAACGCAGTAATTAGCTAGTAGGTTTTAGATTTATTATATCTGTGTGGTTGGAAATATATTCTATTTAGTGGTGTACGGTTGCATATATTATAACCTTTACCTAAGTAACAGAACAGAGAAACCACAATTGTGTTCCTATTTACTAGAATCACAATTACGCTTGAATATTCTTTATAATGACAAAATTTAGAGCTTAAAAGTGGGATAACTAAGGATATAACCAGCGACAGTGAGTATCGTCAAAGATCCGTAACATCTGGTAAAGAAATCGTGAATCTGTCTGTAAAATCGAATATGGAGAAGAATATTGTAGAGAAATCCAACATTATTCTGCTATGGCCTGATGGACAAGAACCAGTTTTACAAGTTTTTGACTCTATGATTAAAAAAAACGGAACTAAAATAAACATAAACATACCTAAGCCCTCACTCACACTTTCATAAACATACATGCTCCGCTATCTCTAACGCTAACTATCTATCAAACTTACATCCTCGTCGGTTAAGGGTATACTTAATCAGGCTTATCTTCAACATATCCCTAACTCTGTCGATAAAGCTGCATCTAGGGCGTCCTTTGCCGACTCTGACACTCACTTCTGCAATATAAATTTGCTTGGTCACTTAAACTTAGACTTTTATTTGATAAGATCCTGACACACCTCTTTCACGTCTGTTAAGGGTACTCTTAACCTAGCCACACATTTCTGCAGCATTCACTTAATTTGCTACTCTTCCCTCATTCCTTCTTTCTACGTGTATACGGCACTGAAGCTTTCTTTTCTTAATCCTAATCATAACATCTTACAAACCATACTTTTTTAGCACACAACTTCTTACCCTCTCATTCAGATTTCTCCCCTAATATACTTCTTAATGACCGCATTACTACAATAATAATATTACTGTTAAGCTTCTGCCACACTTAATTTTTATTACCATAAAAAAATACCAATAATATTTATGTGTAGGATCACCACCCATATATTGATTAATTTTTAATTTGCAAAATCGCTCACTGGAATGAAACTCTCTACAGAAATAGACGATTTATATTGAACACGTCTAGACCGTGTATTTATAACTGGGCATCGAAAAGGCATCGAAAAGGCATCGTATTTTATATCATATTCTCGTAACGTACGAGTAGTATTGTAACTTTAAATTAACTTATTTATAAATTTATTTTCCAGAAAACAACATGGCTCAAACCGGTATCACCAAGACCTATTTACCACATAAGTTTTTTTTTTGTTGGATAACGATGGAAAACGACCACATATTAAACCTAATGGTAAGTGGATGCTGTGGCCCATAGACATCTACAATCTACATCTATGGTGGAGGACTAAGATGGAATTCTTCGTTACCAGAAAAAGGGCCTCCGGTTCTCTAAGCTAAACCATACAAAACAAAGCAAGATTAAGCTGCTATTTTACTTTTATATTCTGTGAGAGCGTGTTCTTACCCAGGTCCAGGTCGAACCGATCCATTCGTGCTACCACTATAATATACCAGTAGAGTGGCTCTACCACGTATGAATGTTTATGAATTTTAACGCCCTTGACCTTGAACCGGTCGCTAAGTAAATACTTTAATACAAATTAGAAGTAATTAATATTTATTGATAGGTCAATTTGATAAAAATCAATACATGCGAAATATATCTCTGTCTTAGGCTACTACTTGGTTTTATTATTACACCCTTAGTTTTTCATTACAGAAAAAAAGTCAGCAGATGTGACACCTGAAACCAGAATTTGATCGGTTGTTTCACACAAACGTTGTTTTACAAAGGGGTCACCCTCTTGACTTTCAACGACCGTCATTTACAACAAAATTTCATTTCGACGCTTTCCTTTGTTTGGTTTTCTTAATGAAGTAGGGTTAAATAAATGAAATAAAAATACAACTAATTATATGCTATTAACTGTGCCAGTTACAGTCTTCTGTCTAAAGGTCCTGAGTAGGTACCATCCACTTATATATTTACGCCGTAAAGCAATATTGTATGCATTGTTATGTTCCAGTACGAAGGGTATATAAAGAGCCAGTACAATTAAAGGCTTTGAAACATTTCATCCATCGATAATATACTATACAGGGCATAGAATAGCAACTCTAACAAATTGTTTGGTGACGAAACGAGGGAAGCTTCTTTTGCGCTATAATAGATGGCGTTTGGATTATAAATTATCAAAAAAATACGCTAGAGGACGCTACCATTTCGTAAATTTTAATAAATAATAGGAAATATAAATAATAGGATAAATATAAATAATAGGATAAATATATATACTAGGAAATATTCATGGTTAGAAATTAATTAATTGATTCGCTATATATACAATTTCTATATGGTATCCATTAATTTATCATGTATATTGCATTGATTACTTACACCAATGTATTTTATATACATATATACCGCAATATATCAAAACATTGATATCGTGATTTAAATTTTAGTATAATTAATAAATGATGAATGAGAAAAATGTAATAGTAGGGAAAATCATCTCAATTCTCGAAGATGACATCGCATCTGTAGCCTTTCTTGTTTAAAGCACGCAGTTCACTTGATGGTAAATGCATGCTGTGGTCCATAAACATTTACATTTATTCTCAATTAAGAATCAATTCAATTCAATTTATTTGCTATTCTTGTTGTACATTTGGTCTTATATTAAAAAAAATGTTCAAAACAAGAACCCTGCAAGGGCACTGCAAATATAGGCAATTATTAATATTATTATTACATTCACATTATAGTATTATAAAATTATCATTTAATGAATATTTACAATTAACTTAAATATAAATTGGATCATATTATATTATTTATTTGTTTCAATTTCCTATTTCCTACTCAATCACTAAAAAAACTCTTGCAACGAGTAATAACATTTTTTCGTTAAATATGTATTAACATCCTTTTTAATTTTTTTAATGCTTTTAATGCTTCTGATTTGTTCTGGAATTTTGTTATATATTTTTATTGACATGGCATAGGGACCGGTGTTTACGATTTGTGATTTTGATGTAACTGTGGATAATTTTATTTTTGGTCTTAAATTTTTAGGGCGAAAAAATTGAGGGAACCAGTCGATATTATTTCTAACTAGTGAGCATATTTCGGATATATATAGGGATGTTAATGTCAGGATATTATAATTGATAAAGTAATTTCTACAACTTGTTAATAAAAATCAAAATGCAGACGCGTTGTAAACCGTAAGGAATAAGATGAATGCCTCGCTTCCAGTAAAAATCGTCTCCGGTTCTATCAACTTACCATACGAAACAAAGCAGCATGAAATTGCTATTTTATGCTGGTACTTTGTGAGAGCGTAGTCCTACCCCGGGCAAGCCGACCCATTCGTGTTACAATCGTAATATAGCTGCAGCGTCAATAAGCTGTAGTTGTCTCTTACCATCAGGTGAACTACAAGTTCATTTGTCGCTTCACTTTTATAAAAAAACATGTCCTGTCCATATTGGATGTACAATAATTTAAAGAAAATTCAATTAAAATTATTTAAAAAAAACCTTTGGACCTCTCCATTTTTGACTTACAACACTCAAGAGTTTCAAGTTATGCTTACTGCGTAGTCTAAAAGGGCCCATCCCAACTAGGGAATTAGGAAATGTTGACTAGAATATTATATAGGTTTCGTACCGTAAGCCTTCATCCCTTTGTATTTTTAAGAGGATGTTAACAATTCTACAGTGTTTCTTATTCTACGTACATATGTTTCCGATACCTTCGCCCATGGTGAACCGATTATGATGATTTTTTTTCTAATTCTACCCTCAATGGGGTATAAAGTTTTTTAATGAAACAATTTAGACGTCATTGATATTGTGGTATCTCTTATTTCAGTCAAAACGGTAAAAAGAAATCGAAGTCAGGGTTTTAATTATTCTACTTAATTCCGCCGTCAGAATGCGAAATTATTTTATTATTTTTAGTTTTTTCAACGGACTTCAAAAAAGAAGGAAGTTCTCAATTTGACTGTATTTTTTATATGTATTACCTCAGAACTTTTTCTAGGTAAACCTATTTTGATGATTCTTTTTGAAATTGAAAGCTGGTGCTTCTCATGCGGTCACATAGAAATTGACCAAGATGTGACTAGTAGTTTTTGAGTTACTCTTAATAATGCGTATTTAATGACACCGGACACACCGGATGACCAAGCTTTGCTCGTTTTTTTTAAAATTACATTTGGATACAAATTACGCACTGATGAATAATATTTTTTGATCTTATTGACATAATAGAAAAAACTGAACTGGTTATTTGAATAAAAAATCATGAGTGCAATTAGTTTAATTAAAATTTTCGTATTTTTTAAAAAATACTATAAAAAGGGCTCGAAATAATAGATTTTCTCACAAAAGAAGGGAACTTGAAAAAAAAAAGGAAAAAATCGGACCGAAGACTGGACGCGAACCAGAGCACTACGATTTCACGACCGCTCGATATCCACTTGAGCTATTACGATCATTAACAAAGCGTCAAAATTTACCTTCTTAAATTGTAGCAGTTTTTCATTGCCTGAAAACACGGACAAAAAGACATTTTTAAAAATAAATCCTAGCTAGATCGATTTATTGCCCCCGAAACTCCCTGGACACTAAATTTTACGTAATTCGTTGGAGCCGTTTCCGAGATTCCGATTTTATATATATATATATATATATATATATATATATATATATATATATATATATATATATATATATATATATATATATATATATATATATATATATTTATATATATACAAGAATTGCTCGTTTAAAGGTATAGGTTGTACAAGATTTTTAAATTTACCACTTCTAGTATGAAGGCTTTGAAGTTTTATTAAAAGAAATAAACCTATAAATTCTAAATACGAGTTTAATATAAAAATAGCCTTCTAGTTCTCCTATCTTACTGCGCACAATTGATACATTAAAAATCCTATTATCCGTAATGTAGATCCACGACACGCGAAACGCTGACACGCTCGCTATTTTGGTCACGTCACCGCTTGCTACGTTTAACATTGTCGCTCTGACTAACAGCTATACGTACGTGTTATTTCTTGAAACACGCAAGAAGAGGACTTTTTATAAATTAAAAAACAACCCGCTTCGCAAGAGAGAAGAGAAGAGATCGCAAAATATCGATCGCGATTGCAGCGTTAATGAACAATATCTTATTTATAAACAACAAAAAATTGGTTGACCCTGTAGGCCATCCATGGAACTTTTAGCTAATTTCAAAATCAAAGGCTCGAAATAAAAACTCTTCAAGCTCAAAAACATCATAATGGGTGGACCAATTATGATGTTTTTGAGCTCGAAGAGTTTTTGGAAAACTACGTTTTTTTATTTTATTTTTTTCGAAATTAAACATTTCACGAACCAATCAACCGATTTTGGTGTGAGAGCCTATTACAAAAAATATGATTTCACGGAGTTTTCAAGTTATTTTGGATAAACACTTCTTCGAGATTTCTTTCGTCAACGATATATCTTTAACAAATCAACCGCTTTTGATGCGCGTCACGGCAATCCATGTCGTTTTTTGAAAAAGAGCTGATTATATTATGTAATTCATCAAAACAAGGGTGTCGAAGTAATGCCACGAAAATAACTTTTTGAAAATTTGAAATACTCGAACTTTAGAGGTTTCCTAAGAATCAACCGTGACGATTCGGACTAAACTAACAGAAAATCTAAATACAGCAAAACTTTTTCAGTAACCGAAAATAATTTCAAAAATAAAGAGAAAAAAATAACTTCCCTAGTTTTGAAAATTATTAATTTTCATAGCGGGAAGTTAAAATACGTACGTACTTGATTTTATACGTGGTAGAGCTATCGGGGACAGGACCACGCTCTCTTAGAATACCAGCTGGAGGCTGCTGTGTTTCGTATGGTGAGTGTAGAGAAACGAAGACCTTTTTTACTGGAAACGAAGCATTCCATCTTAGTCCTCACGGATGACAACGCATCTGTATTTGATTCGCAGTCAAGGATAGATGTAGATGTCTATGGGCCACAGTAACCACTTACCATTTCAGGTGGACTGTGTGCTCGTTTGTTATCCTATCCTATAAAAAAGTAAATAAATAAGCAGATCCCAAAGTCGATTTTTAGTTACTACACAATAAGAAAATGATGGAAATATTACTTATTGAAAATTCAAATTTTAATAACAACTTAAAGCACTTAGTGTAGAGAAACGGAGACAGACCCTTTTTACGAGGCAATCCATATTAGTCCTCACGGATGACACGCATCTGCATTTTGATTCGTGATCAAGGATATAGATGTCTATTGGCCACAGTAACCACTTCCCATCAGGTGGACTGTGTGCTCGTTTGTCACCTTTATCCTATAACAAAATAATTCTTTCCACATTTTAGCTTCTGAAGTCGGTGCTAGAGACAGAGTATGGAAGAATGAAAGCATTTAAATGATTTTTTTAACCGGTCGGTTTTAATACCTAATATTTAAATATTTTAAAATAAAAATGAAAAAAAAAATCGTAAAAAACATTTTTAATGTAAAATTAAGTGAATTAACTTCCTGATGGTAAATGGTTAATGTAGTCCGTAGACACCTTAAGCCAACTTTAATGAAAGAAGGATGCAGATGCGTTGTCATCTTTGATGACAAAGATGGAATAGCCTATAATTTTTGAACACAGCAGTACAAAACTACAGATGTGCAGTAGTGTAGGCACTGCTATTACACCACACTCAAGATGAACCCCTAGACAGAAGTGGAGCCTACTAGCGAAGATTATTCTTTTATGAACCCCCAACAAAAAAGAGGGATGTTATAAGTTTTACCGCTATGTGCGTCTGTCTGTGTGTATGGTGTACATACAGACACCGTAGCTCTTAAACGGGGAAACCGATTGGGTGCGGTTATTTTATTTAAAAGCAGGCTTTCTAGCGGTGGTTCTTAGACATTTTATCAAAATCGGTTGAGCCGCTCGAAGATCATCAGCTTTTTTGATTCGGGGGTGTTTTATTTTTCAATTTAAATTATTAAATATTACTTTCCCCAAGTGAGCCGTGGTAGTTCAAATGGTTGGCAATCGCTGTAAATTACAGGGCACGCTAGCAACACGGGTTCGATCCCCGCCGGCACCAATGAAATTATTAATTACAATTTTAAATGCTGATTTACCACGTGCTCGGCGGTAAAGGAAAACATAGTAAGGAAACCTGCATGTCTAAGAAATAAGAAAAGAAAATATTTCGAAGACATGTGAAGTTCACCAATTGGGGCAGCGCGGCGGACACTTCCTTGCCCAAAAACCGTTTAAGAGGGGAGGCCTGTGCCCAGCAGTGGGACGCATATAGGCTGTAACTTTAACTTTAACCAAGGGTGGTCAGTTTCAAATTTGAAGAAAACAAATCTTAAGAATAAAAAAGTGGTTGAAGTTTAAAATGGCAATATTTAGACGACATAGTTATAACCTTGCGCTTGTTATATTCCTTAATACACTACAGGGTAAAAAAAAGCTTTAAATAAAACCAAATATCAATTACATCTCTATTTATGTCTATATAGCAACGGCTACAGAAGCTATATCGTGGAAATTATTTTTATCTTTTTTTTTTTTGTCTTTAAGCCGATTTTTATTTGTCATTAATTAATTTTTAAAATATATGTACTTTGTATGCATAGATCAAAGAAATCATCAAATTTTTCAACTTCCTTATCAAAGTTTAAAAGTGTTCAAAGTCCATCTTTCAAACCAATAAGTAACTTTCGACGTTTCAGACAAGAGGAATTACTCCGTCACGAGTCCGGGCGCTTTTAATCCGGCTTCCAGCCGTTTTAATCCCGCAACTTGACGCGATGAGCCAGTTCTCTTTGATCCGAAAGTGAACGGTGGGTTTTTGAAGCAAAACTGAAGTGCAAATCTTTATCCAACATTAAAGCGACTTAAAGTATTATTTTTTATACGATGCAGGTAGAGTAGAATTAATTTCTAAAACTTACTGTCAATCGTTCTTCGGAATATACGTAAAGCGCCTACACTCAGCAATTACCTGCGTGTTCAGTACAACAATGTGCTGAGGAAACATCCCACATTGCAGTAGATGTTTGCAAATGCTCGTGTAGACGAGTTCTACGCGATCATGCGGAAACGCACCACGTCCATGATGAATAGGCTGCTGAACATCACCAACATCTTCTCAGCGCATTGGCTAATAAGGTGAATAGGTGAAGCCCAACTAGGTGTTTGTTTTAGTAGGTTAAGCTAGTAAACTATCATAGAATAAGTGCCTTTTGTTATTTACACATTTATTTCGATAAAATCCGTAGAAATCAGTTCATTGCTTGTGGCAAAAAGCGACGCCTGTCACATAGACTTTTTTTTTCTTTCGCCGAACGGTGTGACGTTCATTTAAAAAAAAAGTATGGTAGACATCCCTGAGATTCAAAACTGGAAATTTTCGCATCTTTTGAAATCAGGTTTGAGTTCCGAACTCCTAAGCTGCAACCAATTGTAACAACAACATAAAAAAATATAACGTAAAATCAAACCTTTGCAATGGCTACATAACGATTTAAACTTTAAACACAATCAGATCACCGTCGGAAACACCCGGCCGGTCGAAAGGGGTCCGCTTCAGAAACACGAAGAATAAATTCTTAATGTCGTATAGTCTGCCTTACCTCTCGAAATAAATGTTTCCATATTTAGCCGTGGAAATGAACTTTCAAGTTTCACGCTATCGAAGACGTTTGGCCTTCGCCATGCATGCATAACTGTTTATTTTCAGCTCGGGAAGTGATTTTAACTTTATTCATATTTAAGCAGCACAGCGTTTTGCGTTCGTTTTCATTAAAAAATAAGGGTGACAAACGAACACACAGTCCACCTGATGATAAGAGAATGCTGTAGCCTATAGACATCTACATTTATCCCCGATAAACAATCAAAATGCAGAGTTGTGTTATCGCCCCCGCCGACAAAGAAAGTGGTTTTCCACACTTACCATACAAAAACATTAAGCTCTTATTTTACGATGGTATTCTGTGAGAGCTTTGGCTGTCCGTTCAACCCCGGTTGTTACCGTCATAGCTCAATAAAATTGGCTATGACGGTAACAACCGGGGTTAGCTTGTTGATTGACAGTTAGGGGGATAGCGCAACACCGGACAGATTTTTTTTGTAGTTTATGGAAATTTGTTATCATTGATTCCAATGACAAGTTGGGCTGAAATTATAGAACGTACCGAAAAATGCGTATTGAAACATAATTTTTTTGCAGTCTTTACCGGCGTGTGTGAAAGTGTGCGAGCCAGTGGTGAATAGAGGCGACGCCATTTTAAATCCAATTCTTTAATCGCACGGGTAGTACAAGACTAAATGAAATAAAATAAACGTTTTACTATGACTTCGAAAAAAAACCTCATCCAAAGAAATATAAATAATTTTAAATCAAACTACAACAGTACCTCTGTATAGTTCAAGCGATGTAAATTTGTATTCTCGAAACAGATTTATAATAATTTAAGGGAAACTGAATCCTGATTTATTCACTTCGAGCAGTAAGCGTAGCATAACAAAGTAAACCACTATCCCACTAACCGTTGCCTCCTCGAACCCAACTAGTTGTCCACGATCCATTAATAATTAAGCCGGGCAACGATACTCTACCGTTTTACCCGCGGGTAACCGCTAACCCATCAAATGGTCTCAAAATTAAAGTTAAATATCACAGGATTTGAGCAATTATTTTCTATTGATAAAACTTTCCAAACACGCAAATGTCAACGTCACTTTAAAACAATTGTTGAAATTATAAGACAAATGATACATTAATTAATACGAAATGTGTTAATATATTGAGGTAAATTAATAAAAATTTTGTACTTTTGCTTACGATAGCTGTCATTTGGTGACATTTCGTTATAACTGATTATAGCTTACACGTGGTAGAGCCATGCTGCAGCTACGGTTGTAGCACGAGCCAGCTCGACAAGGTAGGGACCACGCTATGACAGAATATCTGCGTGAAATTGCAGCTTAATGCTGCACAGCAGGTATGGTGAGCGTTGCAATCGGAGACCCTTTTTACTGGAAACGAGGCATTCCATCTTAGTCCTCAAGGGTGACAAGGCATCTGCGTTTTGATTGTTAATCGATAACAGATGTGGATGTATTTAGGCCACAGCATCCATTTGCCACCAGCTGGACTGTGTGCTCGTGGAACTAAGTTCTAAAAATTCACCCACATCTAATAACTTGGGAAAATGGCTTTTCATAAGCTTCCCATTTTTGTGAAAACGTAACTCTAGAAATTTCTTGTACGTAATTAATCTGCACCAAGGTAAACACCCAGACCCCGAACAATCTCTTATACGTGGTAGAGCCGTGCTGCAGCCAATATGATGGTTGTAGCACGAATGGGTCGGCTGGATCGTTGAAGGACCACGCTCTTACAGCAGCAGCTTAACACTGCTGTGTTTCAAATATGAGTGTAGAGATCCGAATATCCTTTTTTTCTACAAACGAGGCATTCTATCTCAGTCCTCAGGGGAGACAGTGCATCAGCGTTTTGACTTAATCGAGGATAAATGTAGATGTTTATGGGCCACAGCATCCACATACCATCAGGTGGACTGATTCGTTTGTCGAACTTTTTCTATTAAAAAAAATTGTCAGCCATATCAGAAGTTATAACTTCTAGTTGCGATTGTTGTTACTTGATGAAACTTCATCTTCGTTTTTGTGATACGATTGAGCACTTATACTTAACCAAGTATAAGTCCTTATCCTAAGCACATTAATATCAGTAGTGGTTGATGAAGAAAACGAACCCGTGGCACATTCAACCAGTGCACTACAGAGTGCCCTCTTATTAATATATTATTGTATTTGTACGAATTCTAAAATACTTGCATAAATAAACGACTGTAGTTATAAATACTTGTTTGAGTCCACAGTCCCATTCAAGTCTTTTCAGTCTGTACGTACCTGAAACAACATGAAAAAAACATATTAAAATCAGCGGTCGGAATCTGATTACACTTCATTTCATCAATAAACTTAACAATAAAAAAACTGAGGTAATATTAGGACAATGTGTGGGAAACAATTTTCATTCCCTTTTTTCTAAAATGCTTTTATTAGCTTCACGCGTATCTATCCATATATCTACGTAACGGAATCTTTTAATTTAATTTTCACCAATTTGAAGACGATACGGCTATCATTAAAATTTGCACCCTCACCAAGAACCGATGACAATACAAGAGTTATATAATTCTCTCTAGAATCATGACCAACGAGTGTGTAAGTTTTGTTAAATTTTAATATTATTATAATAAAAAAGCGAGAAGGGAGTACAGAATTTCATTTTTTTTATAGAATAGGATGACAAACCTGCACACAGTCCACCTAATGGTAAGTGGTTGCTGTGGCCCATAGACATCTACATCTATCCTCGATTACGAATCAAAATGCAGATGCATTGTCATCCGTGAGGACTTAAGTGGAATGCCTCGTTTCCAGTAAAAAGGGTATCCGGTTCTCTACACTCACCATACGAAACACAGCAGCATTAAGCTACTATTTGACGCTGGTATTCTGTGAGAGCGTGGTCCTTCCCCGGTCGAGCCGACCCATTCGTGCTACAACTATACTACTAATATAATTGCAGCATGGCTCTACCGCGTAAAAAATTTGAAACCGACTTTAAAATGAGAAGGCCACATATTTTTACATATTCGTATCCTTGAAGATGAAGAAGTAATCCCACATATCGTTATTAGGCACATTCTCACACCTTTCAAAAGAGAAGCCAGTAGTGGATGCTGTATAACGAAAAATAGATTGATTGAGGTAAGCACTGCGATAACATATGTACATAGAGCACTGGCTGAGATTCGAACACATGATCAACATTCACGTAATATGGCCAAAGTGTTGTGGTCACAAATGTATTTGAATAAAGAGTAGCTTGAGGCAATTATTTCACACCGTACAAGCTAGTGTGAAAATAACTAATGTGAAGCGATCATTACGTACATTAAGCTCAAAATGAAGTGGTAAAATTAAAGGTCGAGGTCGAGGTAGAGAACGCGCTGGACCGAAAGCAGTTTATTTACTCCTAGTGAAATTAATCCTCTGACGTTCTTTAGAAAAGATCAGCGTTTCTTTCATAGATGAATAAAAATCTAATATATTTACTTCGCTGAAAATATTATTTAGAAATTTTGAAACATACAAGATTTATAAAAGAATTAAAATAAAAAGATTTCATTAACTGATATCTTAACAAAGGATATACAACATGAAAAATACATAATATATTATAAACGTGAGTTTTTACTAAATGTGTTCGGATTCGCGGTTTGCTATGAGCTGCAATTTCGCAACTGTGTTCACCACTTTCGGAATTATTTCAGAGGCTTTACTAAAGTCCACTTTTAATGTAAAAACGAAAAGTAGGATATGTATTTATTCAAATAAAACTAGTTTTTGCCCGTACTTTAACTCATTTTATATTCCCCAGGTTTCGAGCACTTTTCAGAAGCAACGATCACGGGTGTTCTGTCGGGACTGAGGTGTTCGACATCCCAATGTAATAGTTAACCACGGTTACGTCCAGATTAAAATAATTAATTTTTTTCCGATCTACATAGCGCTGTAAACGTCGTTAATATAAAATAAGTTAATATAGGCGATAAAATCTGTAAGAACGTTTAAATGTGTATTGTTCGCGTAAATATAAGAAATCATTACGTATTTAAGTATTCGTTTGTTTATAACAAAATTATTTTTAATAAAAAAAAGTTAAAAATAATTATTGATGGTGGCGGTGTAAGAATATCCACTATCCCATATGATCCCGGGGGTGTCGTAAGAGGCGGCAGAGGGTAACAAATCAAGAGATGGGCAGCAGCATCTTCTTGATAACAACATAATAGAAAACTGCTGTTACCAATCCGCCTGCCAAAAGATGACAAATATCCATCCAATGATAGAGATTTCTAATACGTGGTAGAGCCACGCTGCAGCTGTATTATAGTAGTAGCACGAATGGGTCGGCTCGACCGGGGAAGGACCGCGCTCTCACAGAATACCAGCGTAAAATAGCAGCTTAATAGTGCTGTGTTTCGTATGGTGATCGTGGAGATCCGGAGACCCTTTTTTACTGGAAACGAGGCATTCCATCTCGGCCCTCACGAGTGACAACGCATTTGCATGTTGATTCGTAATCAAGGATAGACGTAGATGACTATAGTCCACGGCATCCACTTACCGTCAATTGGACTGTGTGCTCGTTTGTCACCAAAAAAAAGCTGTGACAAAGTTCTTCAACTTTTAAAAATTTATTTTTATTAGATCTACACCGAATTTGCTTACTATGTTTTTAAGTGTCTTGTACTGGTATACGCGAATAATGCGATAAAATCCTTAGAATAAATTTAGAAGATTATACAGTTAGATTAGCGGCAAAAGAAGCAGAATCATTACGTTCACAATTAAACTAACACCTGTGTAAACACATTCGAGTAGCTTTATTTGGATATTATTTACCCAAAAGATTACATTAGCGTAAGCCTTTTTAATCTAGGACAGTAAGCAAAAATTTTGATGATAGAGTACAGAAAAATACAAAGTAAAAAACCCAAGCATAAATCTTTTACAATGACGGCCCTACAAAGCAAATAGCATTACCGTGAAAAAGCGCCTACTAGAATAAAATTATTAATTTAATTCCAGTCGCTAACTATTCTCGAATTTTAATCCTCCAACTAAAGAGAAACGAAACTCATCATAAATGTTGCTTTCGGCTCAAATAATTTTTGAAAGTCGTGATATTTACCACGAATTTCCCCGTTAGTTAATAATGTTCTCAGAACAAAAATTTTTTTAAATATTATTTCATTTAATTTATTTCAAGCTTTGCGATGGTTGGTGTTTACGTCTACCTTCCACCGTAAAGAAAAATTAATGCGACAGTAATCTATTAGTTTGAATACAACTCAGGCAGTACGCTAGTTCCCAGTTGACTTGTAAATTTCACTCATGCCTTTAATGGAAAGCCTCGCTTGATGGCTTTTGTAAAGAATATTAAAAATAGTTGCAAGTAATAGAAACAGAAAAAAAGTATTTTACGGCAAACGTATTAAGAGATCAGAAACTAAAGTGCCAATGGGCCGACTAAAGCTCGAAAAACTGACAAGCGATAGGGTAGAAACGTTGACTTACTAGCATAGGTCCTCTAGTAGATGGAATGGCGACCTGATAAGTCATGCATGAATTTAATTGACGCTGGTGGCTAAGTACCGTGTTTTTGACTTTCTTTGGGTGGACTCATGAAGGGTTTGAATAATGATGATATTACGAAATATAAAAACCTAATTGTGTTAAATATTCTTCTTGTTTATTATAATATAACTATAACATAACAAGCTAACTGTTCACCTGATGTTAGGTGACTACTGTGGACCATGAATACTTCTAGACCGTTTTAAGCAAACAATGCCATAGATATATGTCACCCACTCAAATGTTACAATGCATTTGTCTAAGCTATATAGGTTAGGTATCTAGGCTAAGATGGAATTGCTCACGGCACATATTTAAACTAAACTCTTTCTTATTTGTCTTACTTTTAAAACGAAACACAGTTGCGAATGAACTGCTTTTAAAAAATAGAAAAAAGTAAAGTAATACGTAGAACACTCAATAAGTTTTGAGATATACAAAAAGCATTCTAGATATTTTTAATTTTCATTTTACATCTTTTCAAAATATTGTCCATAACGCTCTATGTTATGTTTGCGGGTCCCCGGTTTTTTGGTCATCTTTAAATTTTACCCCTTTTGAATTCAACAAGCCACCTAAAAATTGATGCGCGTGATGGAGCTGAGTCCCCTAATGCTGATTGTAACCGTTGTAAACTTAATTGTTCGATTAAACCAAATTTACAATCATAATAGATCATAGCGCGCAAATGTTCACGGTTAAGATCCATCGTTTTAAATGAAAAGCGCGGGAAGCGTTGCAGGAAAATTAATAGAAATTTGTATTACTTTACAATATTGAGCAATTGGCTTATGTAGTTCTATTAAATTAAATTTGCTTTTTAGAAACATTTACACGGGTGTGTTTCATTTTTAAATTTCGAGCATCTCAAAACTTAATGCGTGACCAACGTAGTATCAACTCAGACGGTCTATAAGGTAAGAAATAACAGCGAGGCCGTCGAAGGAAAAGGGGAGATCTCCTGCCGGGCAAGATGTTCTGCCCGGGCAGCGGACAACGCTTCGAGTGATAGTTTTTTTTTTGAAAGCGGGGGAGGGAGGTGGTGAATGCTCATAGCATACCACGCAGCCGGCTGCGTGGTTATGTGGAGACTTTTACCCACTAAACCCCACCTTTTAAGGACTGGCTTAACGGTCTAACTAGAGATCTCTAAGCCGTATACGAACGCGACCCTCCTTGGCAGAAAGGAGGACGCAAGAGTGATAGTTCGGAGCTATTCTATATATACTGTTTTACTTCGAAACTTTGATAGCGCGATTTAGACTTCGACGTGTTTCGCTTGTGGCGCGACGACAGCGCCGCCACAACTGACTGACCCCTCATTGGTCTAGTGGTCGAAAAAGCAATTGCTGATGATAAGGTCAAGCTAAAATCAGTTGTTGGGTTTCTCAGTCAAGAAATTCGCAGTCCAAAGTCAGGTAGTTGACGGAGTTTGACATCTGTACCTCGGAAAAGCACGTAAAGCCGTTGGTCGTGCGTCTGATCTCTCTCCGGTCGTGTCATATTGCCATCTCATCGGACTAGGAGATTGAATAGAGTGTACCTGTGCTTGCGCATAAGCTTGGACAATATAATCCAGTTATGTGCAGGTGGTTATCTCCATTAGACTGGCCGCCGCAACCGTGAGGTAGGAAATGCATCCTACTGACTATTAAAT